>UESW01002085.1:0-87499 GCA_900491605.1 Calamus simplicifolius | reverse complement strand
CCTCTATTTTATTCTGTTACCTAGCCTATCTGGGTGACGGTGACGTAAGAGTTAGGGTTTTCTATTTCGTTCTAGGAAATTTTCTCAAGTTAGGGTTCCTGTGGGTGCTGGAATGGCGACGGTGGGGCAGCAGCAGCAGGGTGGAGGGAAGGCGAAGCCGGCCATGAGGAAGCCGGTGTTTACGAAGGTGGACCAGTTGAAGCCGGGAACGAGCGGCCACACGCTCACGGTCAGGTGGTCAGCTCCAAGACGGTGCTCCAGAAAGGCCACGCCGCGTCGGCCCACCTCCGCCAGACCCGAATCGCCGAGTGCCTCGTCGGCGATGAGACCGGCACCATTGTCTTCACTGCCCGCAACGACCAGGGTTCGATTCTCCGTTCCCTCACTGTTTTTCCTGTCCGATGCCCTTAGTTGCAATGAAATTTCTTTCATGGAGTTTATAGTTTGAATATCTAGGCTGGTATCATAGATCTTGCCTTGGAGACCTGTGAATGGTCACTTGATCAGGTGATTGGAGGTAACTCCTTCATAGACCCTATGTTTTCATTCGATCCTCAATTGATTTTTGTAAAGGCTTTATACAAGATTCTTTTTAATTGTTGTCTTATTGTGGGTAAGGGAATCCCGTTTCTGAAAGAGAAAGCCCTTTTTTTTTAAGGATGTTGATGGAATTCTTAATCTTGATGCATGGGGAACTGCATGGCCTTTTTCAGGCACGAAGGTGTCATCGTTGCTTTTTACCCTGGTTATTGTTATGAACCTTGGAGGTCTGCAATTTCTTTGTGGTCTCTGGAATGCACATTAGGGTGCATTATTTGGGATCACCCCAGTAATCCATTTTGGGATTACCCCAGTAATCCAAGATCATTGGTGATTCTAATTCCAAGATGATCTAATCCCTTGATTAAATATCATTGAGTTGGTGTCATATATTATAGTGATCAAGGATCCTCGATCATCTAATATCACCATGTTTGGTATATTATAGGAATTCAACATTACTAACCATAATATATAAAAATTACCTTCATTATATTATATCATGTTACTATAATATATAATATAATACAATATATTAAATTATATCATATATTATATTATTATATACATAATATAATATAGTACGATATATTACATTGTATTATACTATATTATATATATTATATAATACAATAATAAATTATAATATAATATAATGATAATAATATATATATATATTATATAGTATATTATGAATACAACAACCAATAATAAAGCCTTAATCCCAGACTAGTTTGGTTGGCTATGTGAATCATTTTTTCTTCGTTCAGTTCTGTTTTGACTCATATTTTTTTATATGATGCAAAAATTAAAGTCTTTTTTTATCACTTCATTGTGATTTTTGATCTACCTCTATCTCTTTTTTTTTTTTCTTTACATGTATCAAGTTACTCTTTTGCACTAGTGCATTTTTAGGTTTACGTTGCACATATTTAAACCATTTAAGCCGTGCGTTTCTTACTTGATCTTCGATTAAAGCTATCGCTATTTTATTCTATCTTCTTTGTATTATCACACATCCATCTTAACATTTTTATTTCTGCCACATTCATCTTATGTACGTGTATATTTCTAACTATTCAATATTTCATACCATAAAGCATAAATTATCTTATAGCTATCCTATAAAACTTTTTTTTTTCAACTTGACAGATACTCTACGATCACATAATATTTCAATTATATTTATCTATTTTATTCAACCTACTTTAATCCTATGGACAACATTATCCTCAATATCTCGTTATAAATAATTGATCCTAAATACAAAAAATGATCATTTTTAATAACTTCATGGTCCCTAATTTGTACTCTATATTCATCTTCATTTTTAATTGTATTAAAATTAAATTTTATGTATTCTGGCTTTGTCTTACTTAACTTAAAACCTTTAGATTCTAATGCATTTGCCATAGTTTTAACTTATGATTAACTCCAGCCTTGGTTTCATTTATTGGTATTATCATCTGTAAATATCATACACCATGAAATATGATCCTAAATATCTAGTAAGGTCATCTATAACTAAAATAAAAAGATATGAATTAAAGCAGAATTCTTATGTAAGCCTACTGTAAAGAAAATTTGCTAGTATTATCATCAATAGTTTTTACACTAGTAATTGTTTCATCATACATGTCTTTTATTGTGTTGATATACTTGACATATACTCTCTTTTTTCTAGTACCTATCATAAGATATATTTTCTTAAAAAAACCCTATCGTATGGTTTCTTTAATCAATAAAAACAATATAAAGATCTTGTTTCTTTGCTTTATACATTTCATTAACCTTCTAAGGAGGATCTCTATGGTCGACCTTCTTGGTATAAAACAATTGATTCTCCGTTATTTTTGTAGGACATCTTAACTTATGTTTAATTACTCAAAGTTTTATAGTATGACTTATGAGTTTGATATCATGATAATTAGAGCAATTTTAAATATTTTCTTTATTTTTATAAATTGGTATTATAAAGCTCTTCCTCCATTCATTGCATCCTTTTAGTTTCTAAAATTCTATTACATAAATTTATCACTCACTTTACTCCAGCATTACCTAAACATTTTCAAACTTCTATAAAAATATTATCAGGTTCTGTTGATGCCCGATCACTTTGAGCTGGCGCCCTTGAGCGTCGGCCGTTCCTCCATAGAAATATCGGAGCCCTTCTTTTGTCTTTAAAGTCTGTAAAAAGTCCCACGGCCGGGTATTCCAGCAGAGACCCTCCGACGCTCAAGTTAGTGCTCTAGGCAACAGTCGTGAGCTTGAGAAAGCTCGAAAGAGAAAGAGAGAGAGGCTCAGAATGAGCGTGTTGAGTTTCTGGAGTTACCTGGTCGGAGGTCCCTCTTACCCTTTTTATTTATCTTTAGACTTTGCCTTTTGCCTGAGAGGCTTGGATCTTTGTCATCTAGTGGAATTGAGCCACGTGGGGCCTCATGATGGACCATGACTTTCGGGCTTATCTGATCTGAGTGGTTGGGGGTGTCATGATGATGAGGACTTTTGGTAGATAAAATGTCGAGATTAATATCTGTGAGACCTGAGGTGCTGCCACCTGTCGAAGTTTTTATGAAGATACTTCTTCTTAGTGGTATGTCAGAGTTACAGGTGTTGTCCCGTCAGAAGTGGATGGTGCCAGTCTGTTGTCTATCCTGTACGCTTTCCTGTGCGTGCACAGCTTTTATGAAGATGCTTCTTGTTAGTGGCATGTCAGAGTTACAGGCATTGTCTTTTAGTGATATGTCAGAACTAAAAGCATCGTCCTACCTCATGCAAGTCATGATTTCATCCGTAGATCGAGTGTGCACAGATGGCCTTTTCTGGTACATTGATTTTGAATATTTATTTAATGGCCAGAGTCCTTGTTTAGTCTTCATGAGTCCCTTTTTGAATTAAATAAAGGCTAATAGTACCCTCGGACCCATAGGCCACTCAAGGATGCCTTTGGCTAATGCATGTCACCTGACACGTGGAGAAGCTATATCTCCCCTTCATCCAATTCTATTGCCTGGACCTGGCCCCTGGTGAGCCATGGAGACCGTACCTTCTACCTGGCGTGTAGAGTCGGAAGGTCCGCGAAAGGTTGCGGCCGTTGGCGAGAGGCCACCGTGGATGGCCGGCTGGGAGGAGCTTGTTGGCTGGGAGAAGCAGGCCGTCTAGGGACGCTGATGGCCGCCTAGGGCCTCTGCTCCACGAGGCCGTTGCTGGCTGAGGCCGGGAAGGCATCTGTGGGATCTGGGTCCGGTGAGGCCGCTTAGGATTGCTCGGGGCAGTCTAGGATTACTTGGCCGTCCGTCATGGGAGTGTCGAGGCCGTTTAGGATTGCTCGGGAGCCGTCTAGGTTGCTCTTGGCCGCCGTCATGGGAGTGTCGGGGGCTGTTTAGGATTGCTCGAGAGCCGCCTAGCTGGGAGAAGCTTTCGGGACCGCCTAGGATGAAGACGGGTTTCGAAGTTATTACCGAAGCAACCCTTACGTGCATGCATGGGACCAAAAAGGGAGTCAACGTGGCAGTCATAAATGCACATGGCCTTTATAAGACCATAAATGCTCTGGCACATAAATGCGATAGGGAGCCGTGGTGGCATTGGGAGTCTGAAACCGAAGCTGCCTAGGAAGGCCGTTGAGGAACCGTCGAGGAAGAGGCCGTTGACGAATAGGCCGCCTAGGATGACCGTTAAGGAAAAGGAAAAGGCCGCCTAGGATTGTCGCTCAGGATGGCCATTGAGGAAGGCTGTTGAGGAAAAGGCTGCTTAGGACTTCCTCCGCCGTCTCTATCTCCTCGTGGTCCATGACTTGACATTGAATGCTCCATTCCATTGAATGCTCTCCAATAAATGCCTTGGAGCGAGGGCCTTTATAAGGCCTATAAATGCCTCGGCACATAAATGCCGTTGAGAAGGCCGTCGAGGAAGAGGCCACCTAGGATTGCCGTTGAGAAGGCCGTCGAGGAAAAGGCCATCGAGGAATAGGCCGTTGAGGAATAAGCCGTCTAGGATGACCGTTGAGGAAAAGGTCGCCTAGGACGGCCGCCTAGGATGGCCATTGAGGAAGGCCGTCGAGGAAGAGGGATTGCCGCCTAGGATTGCCATTGAGAAGGCCGTCGAGGAATAGGTCGTTGAGGAATAGGCCGCCCAGGATGACCGTTAAGGAAAAGGCCGCCTAAGATGGCCATTGAGGAAGGCCGTTGAGGAAAAGGCCGCTTAGGACTTCCTCCGCCGTCTCTCTCCTCGTGGTTCGTGACTTGACATTGAATGCTTCATTCCATTGAATGCTCTCCAATAAATGCCTTGGAGCGAGGGCTTTTATAAGACCTATCAATGACTCGGCACATACATGCCGTTGAGAAGGCTGTCGAGGAAGAGGCCGCTTAGGATTGCCGTTGAGAAGGCTGTCGAGGAAGAGGCCGCCTAGGATTGCCGTTGAGAAGGCCGTCGAGGAAAAGGCCGTTGAGGAATAGGCCGCCTAGGATGACCATTGAGGAATAGGCCGTCTAGGACTACCGCCTAGGATGGCCATTGAGGAAGGCTGTCGAGAAAGAGGCTGCCTAGGATTGCCGTTGAGAAGGTCATCAAGGGAGAGGCCATTAAGGAAAAGGCTGTTGAGGAATAGGCCGCCTAGGATGACCATTGAGGAAAAGGCCGCTTAGGACTATCGCCTAGGATGGCCATTGAGGAAGGCCGTTGAGGAAAAGGCCGCTTAGGACTTTCTTTGCCGTCTCTTTCTCCTCGTCATTCGTGACGTGACATTGAATGCTCCATTACATTGAATGCTCTCCAATAAATGCCTTGGAGCGAGAGCCTTTATAAGACCTATAAATGCCTCGGCACATAAATGTCGTTGAGAAGGCCGTCGAGGAAGAGGCCGCCTAGGATTGCCGCCTAAGATTGCCGTTGAGAAGGCCGTCGAGGAAAAGGCCGTTGAGGAATAGGCCGCCTAGGATGACCGTTGAGGAAAAGGCCGCTTAGGATGGCCATTGAGGAAGGCTGTCGAGGAAGAGGCCGCCTAGGATTGCCGCCTAGGATTGCCGCCTAGGATTGTCGTTGAGAAGGCCATCGAGGAAGAGGCCGTTGAGGAAAAGGCCGTTGAGGAATAGGCTGCCTAGGATGACCGTTGAGGAAAAGGCCGCCTAGGACTGCCGCCTTGGATGGCCATTGAGGAAAAGGCCGAGGAAGGCCGTTGAGGAAAAGGCCGCTTAGGACTTCCTCCGCCGTCTCTTTCTCCTCGTGGTCCGTGACTTGACATTGAATGCTCAATTCCATTGAATGCTCTCCAATAAATGCTTTGGAGAGAGGGCCTTTATAAGACCTATAAATGCCTTGAGAAGGCCATCGAGGAAGAGGCCGCCTAGAATTGCCGCCTAGGATTGCCGTTGAGAAGGCCGTCGAGGAAAAGGCCGTTGAGGAATAGGCCGCTTAGGATGACCGTTGAGGAAAAGGCTGCCTAGGACTGCCGCCTAGGATGGCCATTAAGGAAGGCCGTTGAGGAATAGGCCGCCTAGGATGAAAGGCCACCTAGGATTTCTTTCCATGTATGTATTAAATGCTGCCCATTGATTGCCTATAGGACATTAATGACAAAAGACGGTCCTTGGAGAACCCACTCATATTATATAGCTCTTTTTTCCTCTTCTCTCTCTTCATTATGACGGACGCTTGTTGCAACAGGGAGCAAAGCTGCGGACTGAATTAAATGCCATTGCGTCCTTGAAGAGAAAACCCAGTAGGCCAACGAGGCCGCCTAGGAACTAAGCCGCTTAGGAAGGCCGCCGAAGATGGCCGCCTAGAAAAATTGTTTGAAAATTTCTATTTTTATTGCCCATGGGCCTGTTAACTGGTCCCATCAGATGCCCCTACACTCCTTGAGCTTGTAGGTCCTGCACTAACCAAGTTGAAGGAGTGTAAAAAATTTTAAGTAACATTAGGGGTAAGTTTATTACCTTGTGCCCACCACTTCAAGCAGCGTACGCCTAATTTTTTTGGGGGGACGCTCGTCAACTAGTTGGCAAGGCAAAAATAGAGATGATGGAGCTGCACTAACGCCGCTGAGGCTGAGAGATAGAGCTGCTAGGGTTGTAATAATGCCGCTGAGGTCGTAATGATGCCGCTGGGGCAGAGGGATAGCCATTAGGGCTGATAGCCACTAAGGCTGCTAGAGCCGATGAAGCTACAATAAAGCCATTGAGGCTGATAGAGCCGATGATGCTGAAACAAAACAGTTGAGGTTGTAATGATGTCGCTGAGGCAGAGGGATAGAGCCACTAAGGCTGCTAGAGCCGATGAGGCTGCAATAAAGCCATTGAGGCTGATAGAGCTGCTGGGGCTGAAACGAAACCGTTGAGGTTGATAGAGCCGATGAGGCAGAGCGATAGAGCCGCTAAGGCTGTAATAATTCCGCTGAGGCTGATAGAGCCGATGAGGCTGCAATAAAACTGTTGAGGTTGATAGAGCCGATGAGGCAGAGCGATAGAGCCGCTAAGGCTGTAATAATGCCGCTGAGGTTGATAGAGCTGATGAGGCTGCAATAAAACCGTTGAGGTTGATAGAGCCGATGAGGTAGAGCGATAGAGCCGCTAAGGCTATAATAATGCCGCTGAGGCTCATAGAGCCGATGAGGCTGAGTTAAGACCGTTGAGAGCCTTTTGAACCCCGAAGGGTGACCCGAGAGTCGCTGTGATGGGACCATGCTCGGGAGCCTTTAACCCCGGAGGGTGACCTGAGGGTGCTTGGACCAGGCTCAGGTTCTTTTTGAACCCCGAAGGGTGACCCGAGAGTCGCTGTGATGGGACCATGCTCGGGAGCCTTTAACCCCGAAGGTGACCTGAGGGTACTTGGACCAGGCTCAGGTTCTTTTTGAACCCCGAAGGGTGACCCGAGAGTCGCTGTGATGGAACCATGCTCGGAAGCCTTTAACCCCGGAGGGTGACCTGAGGGTGCTTGGACCAGGCTCAGGTTCTTTTTGAACCCGAAGGGTGACCCAAGAGTCACTGTGATGGGACCATGCTCGGGAGCCTTTAACTACGGAGGGTGACCTGAGGTGCTTGGACCAGGCTCAGGTTCCTTTTGAACCCCGAAGGATGACCTAAGAGTTGCTGTGATGGGACCATGCTCGGGAGCCTTTATTGATGGGGCCAAAATAAAACCGCCTCGGGGGTTTCGCGGCCGGCCCGGGCATTGACTTGGGGCCACCTAGACCACAGGGCTTGAACCATCGGAGGTTTCTCGCGCCGGTCCGGGGTGTCTATGGTCTCGGGACCACTAAAGTCATTTTGAAAATACCTCGGGGTCGCTCGGCCGGTCCGGGAGTTTGACTTGGAGCCACCGAGACCATAGGACTTGAACTGCCTCGGAGGTTTCTCGCGCCGGTCCGGGGTGTCCTTATGATCGTGGGGCCATCGGAAAACTACCTCGGCGGTCGCTTGGTCGGCCCGAGTGGTTTTTGAGAAATTGAATGAAAAACTCCTTTTTTTTTTTTTAGTGCAGTATACTTATCTTTCGTAGCTTTTTGTCTTCGTGTCATGTTTGATGCCGTCATCGATTAAAGGCTTGAGAGCTTTTTGGCTTGAGAGCTTTTTCTTTGAAGAGATTGATCGTCCTTAGTGCTGAAGTCTGAGAGCAGCTAGACGAAACCCGTAGGAGGTCCTGGGCTCGGTTTGGCTCTTGGGTGCGGCCGAGAGAAAGAAAGAAGGGGAGAGAGGGAAAGGTGAAGTCAATAGTCAAAGCACTGTCCTCATCTTCCACCTTGCATTAATTGCACTAACACCTCTCGGCTTACTACCACCATAAATTAAAATGCCCATAAATGCTTGAGGTGACGGACAATGTCTCAAGTTCATCTATTTTTGAAATTATTCTGCTACCCATGTTGCAGTCCACCTCTGGCTGATTGTTGAGCCTTTGACTGAGCTCTTCCAGTCGCCAGTGTTGTCCATCCAAAAGCCTCCTCATCTCATGATTAAGGTCCTCCCCAGATGACTCAGAAGATGAGCAGAAGGCAGGAGACCGCAGTCTCTTGAAAGCTTCGCAGTGGCGGTGCTTAGGTGAAGCTTGATGGCGACAAGCTTCTCTATGATGAGATTTTCGTGGGTGAATCGCTGGCTAACTGGTGCAGCTATCATGGGCGATGTGAGAGGCTTGGGCTGCTGCCGAGTGGCCAACGAGCGTTGCTTCTGCAGCTTATGAACTGCTGCATTCAAGGCTTGAACTTATTGATTGAGGATAGCCAGCTAGTTGATTAGAGCAACTGAGGTCGGTAAAGCAACTGAGGTCGGTGGTGAGGGAGGAGCAGAGAGAGCGGTCCTTTGCTGCTCAATGCGATATGGATGCCCCCCGGCATGATTGGTGAGGACCTTCAGCATGCGCATCATCACCATGGCTATTTTAGAGGGACAAAGACCTATAGCTCAGGGAGACAGAGCTTTCTTTCCTTCAGTGTGTGCCCCTATCTGGTGCGCCAATCTGTTGATGCCCGATCACTTTGAGCTGGCGTCCTTGAGCGTCGGCCGTTCCTCCATAGAAATATCGGGGCCCTTCTTTTGTCTTCAAAGCCTGCAAGAAGTCCCACGGCCGGGTATTCCGGCGGGGACCCTTCGACGCTCAAGTTAGTGCTCTGGGCAACATCCGTGAGCTTGAGAAAGCTCGAAAGAGAAAGAGAGAGAAGCTCAGAATGAGCGTGTTGAGTTTCTGGAGTTACCTGGTCGAAGGTCCCTCTTACCGCTTTTATTTATCTTTGGACTTTGTCTTTTGCCTGAGAGGCTTGGATCTTTGTCATCTAGTGGAATTGAGCCACGTGGGGCCTCATGATGGACCATGACTTTTCGGGCTTATCTGATCTGAGTGGTTGGGGGTGTCATGATGATTGAGGACTTTTGGTAGATAAAATGTCGGGATTAATATCTGTGAGACCTGAGGTGCTGCCACCTGTCGAAGTTTTTATGAAGATACTTCTTCTTAGTGGTATGTCAGAGTTACAGGTGCTGTCCCGTCAGAAGTGGATGGTGCCAGTCTGTTGTCTATCCTGTACGCTTTCCTGTGCGTGCACAGCTTTTATGAAGATGCTTCTTGTTAGTGGCATGTCAGAGTTACAGGCATTGTCTTTTAGTGATATGTCAGAACTAAAAGCATCGTCCTACCTCATGCAAGTCATGATTTCATCCGTAGATCGAGCGTGCACAGCTGGCCTTTTCTGGTACATTGATTTTGAATATTTATTTAATGGCCAGAGTCCTTGTTTAGTCTCCATGAGTCCCTTCTTGAATTAAATAAAGGCTAATAGTACCCTCGGACCCATAGGCCACTCAAGGATGCCTCTGGCTCATGCATATGCCACCTGACACGTGGAGAAGCTATATCTCCCCTTCATCCAATTCTATTGCCTGGACCTGGCCCCTGGTGAGCCATGGAGACCGTACCCTCTACCTGGCGTGTAGAGTCGGAAGGTCCGTGGAAGGTCGCGGCCGTTGGGCGAGGGGCCACCGTGGATGGCCGGCTGGAGGAGCTTGTTGGCTGGGAGAAGCAGGCCGTCTAGGGACGCTGGTGGCCGCCTAGGGCCTCTGGTCCATGAGGCCGTTGTTGGCTGAGGTCGGGAAGGCATCTGTGGGACCTGGGTCCGGTGAGGCCGCCTAGGATTGCTCGGGGCTGTCTAGGACTGCTCTTGGCCGCCGTCATGGGAGTGTCGTGGGCCGTCTGGGATTGCTCGGGAGCCGTCTAAGCTGCTCTTGGCCGCCGTCATGGGAGTGTCGAGGCCGTCTAGGATTGCTCAGGAGCCGTCTAGGCTGCTCTTGGCCGCCGTCATGGGAGTGTCGAGGGCCGTCTAGGATTGCTCGGGAGCCACCTAACTAGGAGAAGCTTTCGGGACCGCCTAGGATGAAGACGGGTCCCGAAGTTATTACCGAAGCACCCTTACGTGCATGCATGGGACCAAAAAGGAGTCAACGTGGCAGCCATAAATGCACATGGCCTTTATAGGACCATAAATGCCCTGGCACATAAATGCTATAGGGAGCCGTGGTGGCATTGGGAGTCTGAAACCGAAGCCACCTAGAAAGGCCGCCTAGGATGGCGAGGAAGAGGCCGTTGAGGAATAGGCCGCCTAGGATGACCGTTGAGGAAAAGGTTGCCTAGGACTGCCGCCTAGGATGGCCATTGAGGAAGGCCGTTTAGGAAAAGGCCGCTTAGGACTTCCTCCGCTGTCTCTCTCTTCATGGTCCGTGACTTAACATTGAATGCTCCATTCCATTGAATGCTCTCCCATAAATGCCTTGAAGCGATGGCCTTTATAAGACTAATAAATGCCTCGGCATAAATGCCGCCGTCGAGGAAGAGGCCGCCTAGGATTGTCGCCTAGGATTGCCATTGAGAAGGCAGTCGAGGAAAAGGCTGTTAAGGAATAGGCCGCCTAGAACTGTCGTTTAGGATGGCCATTGAGGAAGGCCATTGAGGAAGAGGCCGCCTAGGATTGCCGTTGGGAAGGCCGTCGAGGAAGAGGCTGTTGAAGAATAGGCCGTTGCCGTTGAGGAAAAGGCCGTCTAGGACTGCCGCTTAGGATGGCCATTGAGGAAGGCCATTTAGGAAAAGGCCGCTTAGGACTCCCTCCGCCGTCTCTCCTCGTTGTCTGTGACTTGACATTGAATGCTCCATTTCATTGAATGCTCTCCAATAAATGCCTTGGAGCGAGGGCCTTTATAAGACCTATAAATGCCTCGGCACATAAATGCTGTTGAGAAGACCATCGAGGAAGAGGCCGTCTAGGATTGCCGCCTAGGATTGCCGTTGAGAAGGCCGTTGAGGAATAGGCCGTTGAGGAATAGGTCGCCTAGGATGACCGTTGAGGAAAAGACCGCGTAGGACTGCTGCCTAGGATGGCCATCGAGGAAGGCCATCGAGGAAGAGGCCGCCTAGGATTGCCGCCTAGGATTGCCGTTGAGGAATAGGCCGCCTAGGATTGCCGTTGAGGAATAGGCTGCCTAGGATGACCGTGAAAAAGGCCGCCTAGGACTGCCGCCTCGGATGGCCATTGAGGAAGGCCATTGAGGAAAAGGCCGCTTAGGATTTCCTCCACCGTCTCTCTCTCCTCGTGATCCGTTGAGGAGCTAATAAAGCATCCTAAATTATCTACATAAATTTTATTTAATAACTTATAAAAATAGGCTTTTTTATATTTTTTTTGATTTCTTTTTTCTTAGTCAAAACTTTTTTATCATCATTTTAATGCATTTAACCTAAAACATCGCTAGTTTTTTTTATTTCTTACTCTTACAATTCTATATTTCTTTCTCACTATTTTTAGTTTTTAACTTGTAATATAATTCCTCGTATGCCTTACAAATAACCTGTCATAATGTCTTTTTAATTTCTTTCTTAACCATCTTAAAGTTTTCTTATGCCACTCTATTCTTACATTTAAGCGATTTTTTATAGCACTCTTTTAATTGAACTTTCTCATTTTGCCATTATATTTTTTTATTATATGATCATTTTTCTTTTGACTCTTTTAATACCACTATAGCTACTTTTTTAATACTATTAGTCATATCTTCTCATGTGATATTAATCTCTCCATCTATACTTCATTTTCCTTTCCCACTTTGTTTTTAAAAGTTGTTAGTTTCTCCTTTCAAATCCATCTCTTCATCCTTGAATTTTATATTTTGTAGTCTCTTTCTCGCATTTTTGAATACATACATCCATAACCATTAATTTATGTTATGTAGTTAGATCCTCACCCACCCCATGTATTTGGGAAAAGGCTTAGATGAGTTGAGTTGAGTTAGATCCTCACTCGGTATAATCTTGCAATATTTACAAAATACTCGATCAATCTTTCTAATAAAAAAGAAATCTTTTTGCTTAGCATTATATCTACTTTTGAAAGTTATCAAATGAGAGTCTCTCTTTTTAAAATGTATATTGGCTAATACTAAATCATATCCATCGCAAATTCTAAAATGATATTTTTTGATCATTTCTATCTCTAAATTTATAACCTCCATGTAGTCTTTCAAACCTATATTATGCTTTGTATATGTTCATTCAAATCTTTTCTAATAAATATTTTTTCTCTTATAAGAATCTCTTGAATTAGTCTATCTATATCCTTTCAAAAACTTCGCTGTCACACTATCTAAATCTTCTCGAGGAGCATAAGCACTAATAATATTTATTGTCCCCTTATCTATCATTAATTTAATAAAATTATTCTATCTTCTATTCTCTTCATGTCTATAACTTCATCTTTTAGGCTTCTATTTACAATAGTTCCTACTTTATTTTTATTCCTATCTTTGTATATTAAAGTTTAAAACCATTAATATCTTTTGCTTTTTCACCTATCCACCTGATCTTTTGCAAGCAAGCTATGTTAATTCTCCCATTGTATCTATTAGTTCTATTAACTTTCCTATTAATGACCATCTATTTAAGTTGCTAAACGTATTTTATTTTATTTTTATTTTTTTGGATTAACTTCTTTATCCACACCTATCCATGAAGGTGTGGGAATCCTTGTTAATGTGATGCATCGCTTTTGGAGGATCACTTTAGCTATCCTTGCCATTTACACTATATCCGAAATTTGATGCAACGCGTTGCTTTTGAGGAACACCTTAGTTTTATCATTTTTTTATTGGATTCATATCCATAGGTTGTAACTATAGTTTTATGCTGGCCATTAACCTGTTGTAACTCTTCTCCTTTATTTAAGCTTGGGATTGGCTATATATAAAAAAAACTCATATTATAAGCGGAGTTACATATAGTATATTATAAATAAAAGGCTATTAATTTAATTTAATATTATTATATTAATATTATCTAATTACAAAATAACATAATGTTATATAATAATAATATGATATATTAATTTTAGATGTCATATTATATATAAGTTATTGCTATTATAATATATTTATTATAAATAAGAAGCATTTTGGTATATAACTTTTAGTTCAAGATCATCACAAGGGGATGGTCTTGGATCACTACCCTTGAGAACGATGATAGGATCATCTCTTTAGGGAGTGATCCATGAGGTGGGGGTGATCTTGGATCATTGCCACATAGGATCACCCCAGTGCAACCAAACGGGGTGATCCCATTACCATCCCATGGATCACCAGTGTTCCTAAATAGATCACCTAATACCAAACACTCCTTTAGAGTTTTGAGTAAGAAGAAAAATGAATGGATGGAGCAGATGTGGATGTTATGCCTTTTTTTTTTTTTTTCCCTCCATAGATGTTCTACCATTTGATTGACTAAAAGAAAAAGAAAAAAAAAGGGGAAATTGGAGGCCTCTTTGTGAGCAGCAGAACATGCAGTATTGCCTAGTCGCAGGCTTAGTGGAAATTGTGGTTCCAGTTAGGATTGAAGTCTTGGCAACTTGGAATGGTGAAACAGTTTGGAGAGAAAAATATGAGAAAATGTGATAAAAAAGGCAAAAAAAAAAAAAAAACAGAAATAATAGTTCAAAAATATCTGCAAGTTTGGGTGAAGCCTGACTATTTAGTATATCATTTGCTTGTGTGCCCATGTTTATTTCAAATTAGTATTGCATTAAGTGGCTAACACTGTAGGCATGTGGAACTGTTCATGATAGTAAATTTATGAACTCTAATCTAATCCATGACGTGCATAATATTTGCCCGATCTTCTATTTTTTATATATCCAATCCATCTAATTTAGCCTAAAATTCAAAATTTTTAATTAAACAAATTGACTTCAACTATTATAAATGTGGGAGTTAGGTACTTTTTTTAAACATGTTTAGTTTGTTGTGTTCAAGATTTATTTTCATGCTATGTATGCGCTTGTGTTTGATTCCATAACTCATAACTTTCCTTCATCAGTCCATATTTAACATGAATTTCATGATGCCTCATTAATTGGTTTTCTTCTTTATGTGTATGTGCGCATATGCACGCTCAACTTGTTGAAAAAAGCCATCTATGCACTTGCTTTGAGCTTGGCGAACCTCAGTAAAATGGTGCAAATGGTTCCTGTTTTGTGTTATGTCACTGAGCAGTTAGTGATTTGAGATTTCTGTTAATGTTCTTTTGATGGATATGCTTCTTGTAACTTCTATCATGAGAAGCAAACAATTCCATTGCTCATTGCATGACTACTGAAAAGTAAAGAACAAAGAAGTGCTTTGTGAATTTGACAACTCAGTCCAGCTCCAAATCATAAGGTTTTGACATATAATGGATATGTCCATGTAGCTACGGCATGCAACAGTTAAACCACAAGGGACTTACACATCTTGACCACATAGTTCATTAAGGTCAGTTATAAATATCTTTTTTATTCTGCATAGAAGCTCTCAGTAAATGCTTAAGAATATTAATTATCTATAGAAATTACAACAGCTACACCTTTTTCATATCTTAAATATTCAAATGTTATAGATACACTTGCATGCATACTGGAGGCATGTGCATGGCCATGCACAATTTTGATTTTATATTCTTGATTAAAGCCTCTAAACGAATATTCAATCTAGTTTAAGCGGCTAGTTTCAATTCATCGATGTGAAACAAAATGGCTGAGCAGGTGAGATTTGAACTTGATTGTGTTTTGTTTTTTCGAAGGGGAAAAAAGACAATCAAGTTCAAATTTCACCTGCTTGGCCATTTTGTTTCACATGAGTTTTGTTAAAACCATATTATATATAATTAATATATCTTCATTAACAAGTTCAGTATTGGTGACTGAAGAAACTCAAACAGAGATCTTTGTTGTGATTAGAAAGCATAAAATGCTTGCATAAAAATTCATGTGTATTGGATGCCTCATTTATCAAGTTGACCTGAAAATATAGTTGCAATGGGGTGATATAGCTTGTTTATTTAGGGTGATTTGATGCATACTCTAGGATGGCATTTGGTAGGAGCATAGGAAAAATGGAAATGAGGAAAGCATAGCTACGTCTTTATGCTTGATTATACTTGGTTGTCAACAGTTTTGAATTTTTCGAAATAAGTTCTAAATTGGAATAAAATATATCATTAATATTAAATAATGTATTATATGTTATGTCATATATGATAATAATGTATTATTTTATTATATTAGTATGGTGTTCATGTGATATTAAATACACTATTAGGTTTTGTATTATGTTATATTATGTTATTATTAGCGATGTCAATATTTTATGTTTATATTAATAAAATATTTTATACTACTAATACTGCATAGTATATAATATATATTATTTTATTAATACTAATTGTTATATTATAATATTTAATATAAAATTAAAATCAGGGGTACAATCTAGGCTGAAATGGGCATAGGACTACTCCAAGGTGTATATGGAATAGCCAATGCCCAAAAAGTGGATATAAGAAGGTTTGACCTGGCATAACCTATTTCAAGTCCGTCCATTTTGTAAATGGTGTTCAGTTGGCATGAGGCCCTATTTTATGTCTTATGCTCCTATCAAACACCACCTAGTTGTCTAAATAGGCAGTTTAGGCCTTTTAAATTGCATCTAACAGTTTAGATGTTCAGTTTTGACTGCCGATGTTAAATTTGGCTCTGGGTGCAAATTCCTCTCTTTACACCCTTCTAATGTTATAACTGCACCTATATATGAATATGTGCTTGTGAGCTTTTATGTGGGTGCATGCATCTGATTTGTGTGCATGTTGACCCAATGCAGATGCAGCCTGACCTGACCAATTGTTGCCTGCAATTCTGCTTATGAGAAACATAGAGAGTCATCAAGAGTCATTTTTTCTGTTAGAAGTATGAGAGGTGTGTTTAGGCTGGCTATGCATTTCTTTGGTTTCATAGTGGCTGTTCATAAGGTTACGTTACTATCTAATTGTACTTTTACTATATGATGGAAGGACCACTGAAAATCTGAGATGCAGCATCTACTAATGCATTTATCTAAGATTTAGTTCCTGAAAGTGTGTAATCTTCTTGTGTCACTAAATAATACATACATACATACATACCTATATATATATATCTTTTTGTCATTTGACAGTTGATGTGATGCAACCTGGCATGGCTGTGATCCTGCGGAATGCCAAGATTGATATGTTCAAGGGATCAATGAGGCTTGCGGTTGACAAGTGGGGCCGTGTGGAGGTCACTGAACCTGCAACTTTTACAGTGAAGGAGGACATCAATTTATCTCTAGTGGAGTATGAGCTGGTGAATGTAGATGAAGAGTGAGTTTGATCCTTTTGCACATAATCTTTCTGATGCAGAAGATGGCTTGGAGCTTTTGGCCTTTTTTTGGCTAGTTCCTCAGGTCTCTATGGTCAATAGATATCAAGGTATCAAGGTATAAAGTTTCATTGGAATAACAAAGTCGTACAAAATCTCGCTGGAGCTAGTGACGCCTTTGGCTTTTGTTCACATGCTTGTCATTGTTTAACTTTATTTGTAGTTTTTGTATGAATTATGGATGGGGCTGTAAATGGATCAGCAAATGTTGTCTTTGATATGCTTATAGATACCTGCCAAACTTTAAGTAAAGAATCTAATTTAATGACGGTTGTTGGTGTCTTCTATGGTTCCTTTAGTCTTTTTTTTACTGAGGTTAAGTAGCGTCACTATCAATCTGCCTTATTTAGTCTGCTCCTCTGTTAATGCGAGTTTTCATATGCAACAATAGCCATTGTAGATACTTAAAAGTGGTTTTGATGTATTTATTGGCACTTGGAAGTTGATAATCCTTAAGGATTGTCTAATTTTTTATTTAGGGTGACATTGAGCGTCCATAATGCAATATGATGGTCTCCCAGGTTTCACCGAAAACCTGCTTTTGGTGCAAGTGATTACTATTTAGTAAATGTGCCACCTTACTATTTTTTCTGGCTTGCATATAAAGAAAAAAATGCATCTCTAGTCTGTTTCTATTGGTTTGAACTTTGAACCCTAACATTTTATCTTAGCGGACAACATTTAAATGATTTTTGATGTGTGGCATCAATAGCAGAATTTGGCCGCTTAATTGTTTTTTTAAACTTAATTGTGCTTGTAAATGATGTTCCGTTGTTCATTGGCAGAGTAGGTTTTATGCTACCCATTACAGTTTATCAACTTATTTAAATGCTCCTGTTATGAAAACCCCCAATGTTTTGTAATTTTCATAGGCCTTATCTAATGAAAGTGGATAATGTTGTAATTTTAAGAAGCAAGAGCTTACACCTTTTGAATTTTTCCATGGTGGTTGAATGAGGGTATCTCTGTTGAGTCAGATGCTACTGACATGTTTTTTTTTTTTTTTTTTGGAGGGGGGGTAAGAACGGGTGATCACACTAGTTTGGTGTGAGTCAACCTAGATATATCATAAAATAGTATTTGATTTAATACAAGGGGGCATGGATCATCCTATTTTCAAAACCAAAAACCGAAATGATAGGTGACTGAAGCCGCAACCCAATCTGCCGCGGCATTCGCTTCCCGGTAGATATGCCATATCTGGACAGCAGGAACATCTCAGAGGATGGCCCAAATATCATAAAGAAGAGGGTTGGTAGGGATGTGATCACAATAATCCTGCCGAACTCAGATAACTTTAGTGGAGTCACCCTCGATAATAAGACACTGAGCATGGAGTATCCGGGTGGCATATGAAATACCTGTCCATGCTGCATAAAGCTTGGCTAGAGGAACAGAAGAGTCAAGAAGGTCAAAGCCACTCGCCGCCAGCATCACACCATCAGTCCTACGAATAATAAATGTCGAGCCAGCACAACGACCACGAACACTCCCATCAAAATTGATTTTGACAAACCCCAGAGGAGGGGGCTCCCAAGCTATAAAAGCTATATGCCGAGTCACTGCCGAGGCAACAGAGGAGCCCCAGTGGTCAGAATCAATAGCAGACTCATGGAGTGCGTACTCTTCAGAGAAAGAAATAGCTTTCCTTACAACCTTCCTGGGAGAGACCACCTCGTCAGTGAATATGAGAAGGTTGCGCGATAGCTAAATCTGATAGGCTGTAGCAGCCCAGATAGCTCCCTGCTGTCGGGTGTCAGATGAATTCTTCGGGATGAGCGGGATAGAAAAATCCTGCTTGCTAACTCCTCCCCAAAGAAGTGAGCCACCGTGGGAGTGCGCCATGAAGTGTGATCCTGAGAAAATCAACTCTGAGACTCTCATATTGCTAGGAGCATCCATGCTGATAAAGGTAGGCCAAAGGGAAAGGGAAAGCTCAGCAATCCATGTATCCTGGATAACATCAACTGAGGATCCATCACCAATCATCCATGAGATATTATCCAAAATCGTCGGAGCGTGCCGACAGACTTCCTTCCATAAAGATGAATAACCACGAAGAGATTGGAAGTCCGATGGGCATACCTCCGTTGACTTGAAGATACTGGTATGTTTATTTTATGCTCAAAATTGTTTTGGAAGAGGTAGTATCTGTCTGTTCATGGGAATTGTTACTTTCATGATCTCACTATAATTAAGAATTTTACTGAGATTCATGCTTGGTCTTGTAGGCCTCCATGTGACAAAATCTTAAAATCAATTTATTTGGTAGTTTGGAAATTTGAAATTTTTTCACTGTATATCTTTTCAATGCATCTTTCATTCAGGCGTGTAAATGACACCAGAAATTTGGCTAGCCAAGTTTAGGACAAGCTCACCCATATTGCATTGATTTGATGTCATTGGAGCAGTGGCTTGTTTGGTGCAAGCTTTATGCTGAAACCGCCGTCTACATTAATTAAGTAGCCTGCAACCGTGGCCCCTCTTTAAATTTTTTTTTTTTTTTTCAAGCGGGCGATCACATCAGTCTAGCATGAGTCAAACCCGAGAAGTCAGAGTACATGATTTGCTGCAAAATAAGAGGGCATGGGTCACCCATATGCCATTCCCAAGGGCCTGGATGGCGAGCTACAACATTCGCAACCCAATCAGCCGCCGCATTGGCTTCTCTATAAACATGGCGAATCAGAGGCACAGTTGTAGTCCGGAGAGAGTCCCAAATCGCACGGAGTAGGGGATTGGTGGAATGAAGACCCCCATCCCGACGAATCCATCGAATAACCGTGAGAGAATCTTCCTCAATAATCAATCTGCTCGAGGCCAGATAATGAACAACATAATTAATTCCAGCCCATGCAGCCTGAAGCTCCGCCATAGGGATCGATAAATCAAGGGAACCATGGCCACCGGCTGCAAGAAGCTCACCCTCAGGACCCCTCATAACAAAGCCGGACCCAACAATACGATCGGAGACAGAACCATCAAAGTTCACTTTAACATAACCCGGGGGTGGGGGCTCCCAGAAAACAAAGACCGTAGAATGGTGCGCTGCCGAAGCAGCAGGAGAGTCCCAGAGACCGGGTCGGACAGAGTGAACAGCAAGAGAAGAGCGGCTATACTCCTTGGCAAGAAGAACAGCCTTTCTGATAATCATCTGGGATGGAAAAGTCTCTTCAGAGAAAACCATCTGGTTCCTAGTGAGCCAAATATGATAAGCCAAATAAGCTGAGATAGCACTCTGGGTGCCTAGTCCACTCTGAGCAGCAAGACGAATGGCATGCAAGAAAGAAAGCCGAATGGGTCCGTCCTCAGACACCCACGGGGTAAACGGCATCTGCTGCCAGATCCTCATAGCTCGAGAGCAAGTAAAGATAACATGATCAACCGACTCATCCTCAAGCCCACAGATTGGGCAGAGAGGTATAATGAGGAGACCATGGCCGGCCAGTAGAGCACAGGTAGGAAGGCGGTTCCACTGAAGCTTCCACAAGAAGAGCCGAATCCTGGGGTGGATAGGCAAACGCCAGATCCACGCAACATCATCCAACCCCAAAATCCGAGAACGAAAGCAGTCAACTAGATCCCTTATAGGAGCACGAGAGAGGCAGGAGCGCCGCCAGAGTCTGGTATCCGAGTCAGCTGAGGGGGCAAGGGGAATGGCAAGAATCCTCTGCGCAAGCTCCGCTCCAAAGAGTCGGAAAACAGTGGAAGCATTCATGGGTCACCCATATGCCATTCCCAAGGGCCTGGATGGCGAGCTACAATATTCGCAACCCAATCAGCCGCCGCATTGGCTTCCCTATAAACATGGCGAATCAGAGGCACAGTTGTAGTCCGGAGAGAGTCCCAAATCGCACGGAGTAGGGGATTGGTGGAATGAAGACCCCCATCCCGACGAATCCATCGAATAACCGTGAGAGAATCTTCCTCAATAATCAATCTGCTCGAGGCCAGATAATGAACAACATAATTAATTCCAGCCCATGCAGCCTGAAGCTCCGCCATAGGGACCGATAAATCAAGGGAACCATGGCCATCGGCTGCAAGAAGCTCACCCTCAGGACCCCTAATAACAAAGCCGGACCCAACAATACGATCGGAGACAGAACCATCAAAGTTCACTTTAACATAACCCGGGGGTGGGGGCTCCCAGAAAATAAAGACCGTAGAACGGTGCGCTGCCGAAGCAGCAGAAGAGTCCCAGAGACCGGGTAGGACAGAGTGAACAGCAAGAGAAGAGCGGCTATACTCCTTGGCAAGAAGAACAACCTTTCTGATAATCATCTGGGATGGAACAGTCTCTTAGAGAAAATCATCTGGTTCCTAGTGAGCCAAATATGATAAGCCAAATAAGCTGAGATAGCACTCTGGGTGCCTAGTCCACTCTGAGCAGCAAGACGAATGGCATGCAAGAAAGAAAGCCGAATGGGTCCGTCCTCAGACACCCACGGGGTAAACGGCATCTGCTGCCAGATCCTCATAGCTCGAGAGCAAGTAAAGATAATATGATCAACCGACTCATCCTCAAGCCCACAGATTGGGCAGAGAGGCGTAATGAGGAGACCATGGCCGGCCAGTAGAGCACAGGTAGGAAGGCGGTTCCACTGAAGCTTCCACAAGAAGAGCCGAATCCTGGGGTGGATAGGCAAACGCTAGATCCACGCAACATCATCCAACCCCAAAATCCGAGAACGGAAGCAGTCAACTAGATCCCTTATAGGAGCACGAGAGAGGCAGGAGCGCCGCCAGAGTCTGGTATCCGAGTCAGCTGAGGGGGCAAGGGGAATGGCAAGAATCCTCTGCGCAAGCTCCGCTCCAAAGAGTCGGAAAACAGTGGAAGCATTCCATACATTACTGTCCTGGCAAATCAAAGAAGCCACTAGCATAGAGGGGTCAACATCAGTACTAATAAAGGTCGGCCAGCGGGATAGAGGAATGGCTGAAATCCAACTATCCTGTGTAACATCGACAGATCTCCCATCCCCAATCATCCCATGAATATCGGGCATAATAGAAGGGGCAGCCTGACAAATCGCCCGCCAAAACAGAGAGCAGCCGGGGAGTACGGGAAATTGAATCAGAAGGCCAGGCACCATATCTACCCCTCATAACAATACTCCAAAAACAATGAGGATCCAACAGAAATCTAGAGGCATGCCTTGCAAACAGAGCTTCCCGATGAAGGACCAGAGACTGAATCCCTAGCCCACCCTCTCGAATAGGCAGACAAACAGTATCCCATGAAAGGAGATGAAGACCATGGCCACCCTGACTCGAGCCCTAGAGAAAATCCCAAAAACGCCTCTCAATTCGGCGCAGACAGATAACCAGAATCAGGGTGTTAGATAAGAGGTAAAGGGGAAGCCAGGTGAGTTGTGGCTATGATGATTGATTTGACATGACTTTTTGGCACTTGTGATGAGTTGTGGTTTTGAGATTACGTAATGGGCGTGGAAAAACTTTACCCTACTTGCATAAATCAATAGAGGTGGGCACTAAGCTATGCCCCATGCCTCTAAAATTACCGTAGAGATGGGCATTGGGCCATGCCGTGCCGGTCCAGGCTTACCGTGCCTCTAAAATTACTGTGTCGTGCCTGGCACGGTCCAGTAACAAACGGGCCATGCCAGAAACAGCATGATAAAAAAAAATTTAGGCTCGGCATGGTCCATGGCCACGGGCCATGCTAGGCCTGAGTTGTGCCGGCCCTAGCAACCGGGCCTAGCACGGCTCACCTAAGGTGTGCCTCAGGCCGTGCCCGTGCCAGGCATGACCCCTAACGGCTATATAGTCATTTAGGAGGGGTTTAAGACCGTTTTACCCCTCCCAATAGCTATATAACAGCTATATCAAAGGATATTTTTGAAAAAAAAAATTAAGACTTATATAAATAGCCCATTTCTTTCTCATTCTTACCACACCAAACCAACTCTTCTCTATTACTACTATTTCTCTCTTCTAGCAAGTACTCTAATAGATTAGCAATTTAATTTTTAGTTTGCAAGTGTTCTCGCAAGTGGCAAGTGCTCTAGCAAGTATTCAAGTGCTACAAGGTCACTTCTTGTTGAGAGGCGAGAGCGCAAGAGGAAGCTCACAAATCTCGGCTCCATGCCTCCACCTCTGATCCTCTTCTCAATTCCTTTTTGTAGGTTAGTTTTTATTTTTTTACATTTATTAATTAAAAATTTTAGATATGACATTTTTTAACAAAAGTAAGTTTAACATGCACCTTTTTTCTAAGGGTGAAGAAACCAATCTCCAACCCCAAGTTTCCTCTAGAGCCAGTGTCAGTGAATGTCAAACCTCTTCTCGTAAGAGGATTAGTGATGTTTGGAATGATTTCGATAGAATTATGGTTGATGGAGTCTATAAAGCAAAATGTAAAAAATATGCAAAACTTTATGGTTGTTCTAGTACTGGGGAACATGGCATTTAAAAAGACATCAAGAGACTCATAGGATGCATGATTTTCATCAGCAATATATCCTTAATATACAAGAGGGATCACTTGTAGGTAATTTTGCATATAATCATGAAAATCAGAGGAAATTACTTGTAAGATGGATAGTTCATGATGAATTACCTTTTAGTTTATCTGAATCTTATAATTTTGAAAGATATGTTCAACCTACAACCTGCTTATAGAAGAACTAGTAGCAGTACCTTTAGAAAAGTGGCTATGATAAACTTTTTAGCAATGAAACAAAGTTTAACTGAAAGTCTCTCAAATTTAAATGCTAGAATTTCTTTAACTTCTGATATTTGGTTGGCATTGGTAGGTAGTAATTATTTTATTGCTATTACTATTCATCATATTGATAATGATTGGCAACTAAATAAATGAATTATTGTTTTTCGTGCTTTTGATTTTTCGCATTTGGGACAATAAATTTCAAATATTATTTATCAAACCACATGCTCATATAATATTAATAATAAAATAATATCAATTACTTTTGATAATGTATCTAATAATAATTCTGTTGTTGCATTATTAAATGACTCTTTGCATCCCATTTTAGGTAAACAATTATTTCATATTAGATGTGCATGTCATATATTAAATCTTTCTGCTCAATCTGGCATGAACATAATTCAAGATGTTATTTTAAAAATTAAAAATTTTATTTTTTATTCATGCTTCAAGGTCAAGACTTCAAGAATTTAAACAATTATGTATAGATCATGGTTAACATTTTAAAAAAATTTAAACTTGATATAATAACTCGTTGGAATAGTACCTATACCATGATACATATCCATATAAGAACTTATTAAGTGCTTATATTAATGATCATGTATTAGGATTTACATTGACTGAACTTGATTGGCATAAGTTAAAATTTTAGAAGATTTTTTGGTTACTTTTTATGATGCTACAAATGTTCTTTCATGTATTTATTATCCAACTTTTTGTTTATTTTTTACAAAAAGTATATGTAATTAGTGAAAAATTTAAAGAATATAGATATCATGAAGTTTTAATGCCTATTATATGTAATATAAAAACTAAATGGAATAAATATTGAAATAGGATATGTCCATTGCATAACTTAGCTGCTATTTTTTATCCTAGAATTAAATTACATGGCATAAATTTTTTAATTGATTAATATTATGAAAACATGAATAAAATCCTGAACCTGCTAAAGATGAGGTAAGACGACTTCTTAATGATATTTATGGTTTATATAATAACAAAATTTGTGGATCTAGAATACATGCTCAAAGCTCTTCTTCTTCTTCTCGATCTCGTTCCTCATCTATTTTTTCATTCATTAGAAGACACACACATACTTCATCTTCTTCATCTTTAAGTAATGAATTAGAATTTTATTTACGAAACGATCTTCATTCTGCATATGATGAAAGATCAAATAGAAAGTCTAGATGTATTAACTTGGTGGAAGAAGGTTAAAAATCAATATCCTGTTATGTCTGCCATTGCACGAGATATTTTAGCTGTGTCGATGTCCACAGTAGCATCGGAATCCGCTTTCAGTGCAGGTTGACGTATTCTGAACGAAAAGAGAAGTAGGATGACTAGCGAGACAGTTGAGATGCTTATCTGCTTCAAAGATTGGTTGGATGCTGAGACGAGGCTTCAAGATAAAGGTGGACATGACTTAACCAGTGAAGATGATGATGACACAAATACTACTGATGATTGATGAGTGAGTCATCTCTATTTTTATAAATATATATTTTTATTTTTTTAATTGTTAAAGTAAGTCATCTTTATTTTTTTCTCCTTTCTTATTGTATTCTGTTCTGGAGGTCAGGCCTAGCCCTCCTCCCTTCCTGTACCATTTTGATTTTAAATTAATAAACTGGTAGAGGTTTATGCCAAACCCCCACCATTAAGGTGGCTTCATATTAATAAATTTCTTTATTCTCAATAATTTTTTAATTTATCAAAAAAAATATTTTTTTTACAATTTTTTTTTTATCGAGCCCTTATTGAGGGCCGTGCCTGGCACGGCCCACCTGGACCGGCACGGCATAGGCCCGTCATGGGCCATGCCATGTCGGACCAGTGAAAAAAAATTTTCGAGCCTGGCACGGCATAGTTTACTAGGTCGTGCCGGCATGGCCCATTTCATGCTGGGCTGGCATGGCCCAGGCCCATGTGGGTCGTGCCTCGTACGGCTCACCTGTTCCGGCACGGCCCAGGCCCACATGGGCCTGTGCCGTGTCGTGCCTAGCACGACCCACCTGGGCCAGTATGAGCCCATCATGGGCCGTGCCATATCGGGCTAGCGAAAAATATTTTTCGAGCCCAACACAGCACAGTTTACTAGGCCGTGCCAACACGGCCCATTTCGTGCCGAACCATATCGGCTCATGGGCGGCACAGCCCAGTGTCTATCTCTATAAATCAGATTTAATTGATGAAAGCATTCTTTTGATAGGTGGCACGGCCCAGTACCTATCTCTATAAATTAGGTTTAATTGGTGAAAGCATTCGTGTATCAAAAGATATTTTCATGATGTCATTGTGTTTTTTCTCTATGTAAACTTTATGCACTACAGCAGCTGTAGTGGCAAAGCTAAAATCTGGTCTATATGCGGATTACCTCAAGTTAGTTTGCACAAAAGATTCACAATTTTTCGAGTTGAAAAAGTTTTTAATAATACTATTAGAGAGAAGGTAGTTCCTTGTGATGGTCTGATTTTATTTGCTGGTTATTTTGCCGCAGCCTTTGGCAACCTTATGAGAATTTCTTTTTTTAACATTAGGCCTGATCGGGCCGACATTAGATCTGATCCTGATCCAAAATTGTGTGAATTATTGTTAACCCGGATCCAGCCAAATAGGATTTTTTTTTTTTTTTGGTACAAACGGATGATCACACCACTCTAGGGTGACTCAAACTCAGACTATCATAATACAAAAGAAGGTTCAAAACTGGAGGACAACAATCACCGGGCTTCCAGCACCAAAAACCAGAATGGTCAGCCACCCTAGCGGCAATCCAATCAGCCGCTGAGTTGGCTTCTCTGAAAATATGTCTGATCTGTATACTATGAATCCCGTGGAGGAGGGAACGAATATCGGAGATCAACGGGTTGGACGGCAGCTGATTGCACTGATCCTGACGGAGCCACCGAATCACTGTGAGGGCATCACCCTCGAGGATAATACGACGGGCGCCAAGAAAGCGAATAGCACAGACAACACCCGCCCAAGCGGCATAAAGCTCCGTAAGCGGCACAGAGGAATCGAGGAGACCAAATCCACCAGCAGAATCAGAGTTCCATCAGAACTCCGAATGATATAACCCGCTCCAGCAGATCTACCACGAACACTCCCATCAAAGTTGATTTTGACAAACCCTGGAGGCGGGGGTTCCCAAGAAATAAAGACCGTTCTCCGGTGCGCTGCCGAGATAGCATGGGAATCCCAGTGGCCAGGGCTGTCAAAATTACAAGCCAAATGATGGGACGTGTACTCAGTAGATAAGGACAAGGCAATTCGCACAACACTGAATGACGGAGTCGGCTCCTGGGTAAAGACAATCCGGTTCCGGGATAACCAGATTTGGTAAGCAATGTAAGCCCTTGTCGAGCCCTGCTTGCAGCTGCCTCTCCTAACATCCTGTCTGATCAAGTCAAGAAAGGATAAACAAAGAGAAGATGAAGCAACAACCCAAGGCCGATCGCTAGCAATCTCCCAAATATGCCTAGCTCTAAGACAAGTAAAGATGGCGTGATCCACCGACTCTCGTCAAGGCCACATATCGGACACGTAGGCTGAATCCCCAGGCCACGTCTAGAAAGCACGGAGCAAGTAGGAAGGCAGTTCCGTGCAACCTTCCATTGGAAGAGACGAACCCTGGGGTGAATGGGAAAGCGCCAAATCCAAGCCAAATCAAGCAGCGGGCGGGAAGGAGCTCTGTAAATCTGGATAATGTCCCTGATAGGAGCTCGCGGCAGACAAGATCGCCTCCAAACCCTGATATCGAAGGAATGACCCGGGAAAAGAGGGATAGCAGCTATACGATGCATAAGCTCCTCCCCAAAGTAACGGGACAACAGAGGGGTAGACCAGGAAGAATGATCGTGAGCCATGAGATCACTAACATGCATGCCAGGAGGAATGTCAGTGCTGACAAACGTAGGCCATCGGGACAAAGGAAGATCAGCGATCCACGAATCAGAAGTAACATCCACGGAAACACCATTGCCCAGAATCCAGGAGATGCTGTGAAGGATGGTCGGAGCATGAGTGCAAACCTCTTTCCAGAATAATGATTGACCCCGAGTAGGCTGCAGGTTAGAGGTGGAAGACCAATTCCCATACTTGGCCCGCATAAAAGAACTCCACATACAGTGTGGATCAAGCAAAAATCGAGTAGCATGCCTAGTAATCAAGGCCTCCCTCCGAACAGTAAGGGACTGGATCCCAAGACATCCCTCGAAAATCGGCAAACAGACATAGTCCCAAGCTAATAGATGAACACCATGACCATCCTGAGACGACATGAGACGAACCCCAGAGAAAATCTCTAAAGCAACGCTCAATCTTCCTTAGACAGGTCAATGGGACAGCAGCATTAGACAAGAGATAGAGAGGAAGAGATGTGAGCACCGATCGAATAAGAGTAATCCTCGCCATCATAGAAAGCCCAGTGACCTGCCACCCCTCAAGCCGATCACGAATCCTCAGCTCAAGCTTACTAAAATCCGAGATCCTAGGCCTTCTACCCGTAATAGGAATACCCAGGATTTCTTTGAGAGTACCAGCTTAGTCCGGTCCGCTCTCTTATTATGTATTATAATGCTATAATACATACAAGTTAAGATATGGTTAAAAATGAAAAACAGTGGATAACAGGAGCCCAGCAGATTGACATTGGAAAGAGACTCCTAGGCCATCGCTATTGCAAAGCTTCTTATAAAGCTCTTTTACCTCCTTGATTGGGAAGTCGGGGTTGCCCAAGCTCCTTCACTTTCCGAACTCATCGAAGAGATCTTGTGCACCAGAACAAAGCTCGAGTTCCCATCAGTTAGAGCAAAAGGTTTTCAACAAAATAGAGACAGATTTGTTGACAATCCATCTCGTACCACTTCCCATAACCATTGAATTCAATTCAGATTGAGGCTAGCACAAGACTTGCCTGCCAAAAACATCTAAAGATAAAAGCTATCAGCCCGGTGACTAATAGAAATGTGCCGTAACATGATATCTACCAACTGGATGGCAACAAAAAAAGATTTAAGGCGATGCTTATAGACTCAATTAGTCATCAAATAGAATCAACCTCGAAAACTCCCAGCCCCAAGTGGATCCAACTACTAAACCATCATAGATTTATAATGTTATTGCATTTTATGATACATATTGATCCCTTATAATCTAGTGGTGTAGATAGGAATTTGAAGAGTAGACAAACCTTCTTGCATTGCAAAACCCATGACTCTTGTTCATCACTTCAACCTCTGGTCTTCGTAACCCGTCCCATGGAACTCCTTGGATTTAGAGGCATCAAAGACATAACCTCTTCATCAAATATCTAATAATTTGCAAGTTTTGATGACCAGTGTAATAATGTGAGATCTTACACAAAAAGGCTAAGTCAAAAGTATTATTTGTATTTTTTAGCCCTATATAAGTATTCAAAATTGATCAGTATACAACCAATGCAGAATTAAACATCAGCCAACATGGACTAAAATATACTTCTTTTGTATTTTAGCCTTGACAATCTCAGCAGACTAACAGTTCAAATCTAAATTCAATCAAATTTAATCATAAATATAAACACCATGATCGACATATGATCAGTCCCAAAATATCTTATAATCTATGTAAGCCATGACCTAAATCTGCTCTAATGCTATTTATAAAAACCTAGGACCTTAAAAAAATTAACTACTCAAAAAGACTAGCTAGTTAAAAAGATTATTTGCTCATTTGCCCAGAATTGCCTCTGACCACTGCCCTGTTCTTATTTCTACGGATGTCACCCCTCAACGGCATAGGCAGTTTAGATTTAAGAAATTTTGGACCTTCTGCTGCTCGGTCCATCATTTCTTAGGTTTGGCGCTTACCTGTCAGAGGTAATGTCATTTATCGGCTCTCTAGGCGGCTAGCTCTTGCTAGACGTTGCCTTTCTAGATGGCATAGACCGGAGGTTGGGGATATTGTCAGACAGGTAGAGCATGTCGAGTCTACCATCTCTTCTCTCCAGGCTAAAGAGGACTTGGATGGTTCTCTTTCTTCTGATGACCTATCGTCCCTGCGATCTAGTTTGGCGCTCCACCACTCCCTTCTGATGCAGCATGAGACTTTTTGGAGGCAGAGGTTCCCGTATCCAGTGGATCCAGGAAGGGGATTGTAACACTAGATTCTTCCACCAGGCCACTCAAAAACGGTGAGCGGGTAACCGTATCAGGCATATTGCTGATGGGTCAGCTTCAGGAGGACACTCAGGTGATCAGGGATCAGATCCTTAATTTCTTTCATACCAGGTGGACTTAGCAGGCAGGTGCTGGGGGCTCTGTTCACCCTGTCCTTACTCCCAACAGAGTTACTGCTGCCGAGAATGACACCCTTACGAGGCCTATTTCTTCGGAGGATATTCGGTTGGCGTTGTGGGAGCTTGGTGCTGATAAGGCCCCTAGGTCGGATGGATTTCCTTCATTTTTCTTTCGTCATTATTGGGATATCCTGGGGGAGGACTTAGTGCAGGCGATCCAGCTTGTCTTTCATCTCAAATCTATTCCCTCTGAGTGGAATCGAACCTTCATTACCTTGGTTCCTAAGAGGCATGATGCTTCCAGCCCTCAGCACTTTCGGCCTATCAGTTTGTATACTACTTTATATAAGGTTTGCGCTCGTCTCCTGGTTACTAGGCTTCGGTGGGTGATCCCTCGTCTCATTTCTCCGGAGCAGGGGGCTTTCCTTAGAGGGCGTAGTATCACTGATAATGCTTTACTTGCTCAGGAGTTCATGCATGACCTGCGACGAGCTTCAGGGCGTCAGGGGCTCATGGTTATCAAGCTGGATATGGAGAGGGCTTATGACAGAGTCAGGTGGGATTTCCTGTACCGCTCTCTTCAGGAGTTTGGGTTTTGGGAGCTTTTTATTGACTGGATCATGGCATGTATTCAGTGCCTGTTGTTCTCCATCCTCATCAATGGAGACTGTACTGATTATTTCCATTCTGAGGTTGGGTTAAGACAAGGATGTCCTCTATCCCCATTTTTGTTTGTTCTATCGGCTGATGCTCTATCTCGGGCCCTTCGTCAGGCTGAGCATGACTTTGCCCTTGACCCTTACCGGGATAGCTCCCAGGGGCCCGCGATCTCCCATTTGTTGTTTGCTGATGACTGCATCTTCCTGGGTAGGGCTACTATGGCCAACACAACCACGTTTGATTCTATTCTCCAGACTTACTATTCTGGTCAGAAGGTTAATATTACTAAGTATGTGATTTGCTTTAGTCCGAGGGTGACTCCTTCTCATAAGAGGTCTTTATGCAGATCATGGGTATTTCTAAGCATTCAGATCGGCTCTCCTATCTGGGGATTCCTATCACTGGTAGAAGGCCCAGGATTTCGGATTTTAGTAATCTCGAGACGAGAATCCGTGATCGGCTAGAGGGGTGGCAGATCACTGGGCTATCTATGATGGCGAGAATCACTCTCATTCGTTCGATGCTCACCTCTCTTCCTCTTTATTTGTTATCGAATGCTGTTGTCCCTCTGACTTGCTTGAGGAAGATTGAGCAATACTTCAGGGACTTTCTCTGGGGTTCGTCACAGGATAGCCATGCTGTTCATCTTTTAGCCTGGGATTATGTCTGCTTGCCGATCTCGGAGGGAGGACTTGGGATCCAGTCCCTTACTGTTCGGAGGGAGGCGTTGATTGCTAGGCATGCCACTCGTTTCTTGCTACATCCGCACTGTATGTGGAACTCATTTATGCGTGCCAAGTATGGGAACTGGACTTCTTCCACTAATATGCAACCGGCTCGGGAACACTCTTTCTTCTACAAAGAGGTATGTAGTCACGCTCCGGCAATCCTTCACAGCATCTCTTGGATTATTGGTAATGGCGACTCTGTGGATGTTGCTTCAGACACGTGGATTGCCGACCTCCCTTTATCTCGGTGGCTGACTTTTGTCAGCACTGCCATTCCTCCTGGCATGCGTGTCAGTGATCTTACGGCACATGATCATTCTGCCTGGTCTACCCCGTTGCTGTCTCGCTTCTTTGGGGAGGAGCTTATGCGTCGCATTGTTTCTATTCCTCTTTCTCCGGGTCTTTCCCCCGATATCAGGGTTTGGAAGCGATCCTGTTTGCCGCGTGCTTCCATTAGGGACCTCCTCTAGATCTATAGAGCTCCTACCCAACCGTTGGCTGATATGGCTTGGATTTGGCATTTTCCCATTCACCCCAGGGTACGTCTTTTCCTTTGGAAGCTTGCATGGAATTGTCTTCTCACTTGCTCCGTGCTTTCTAGACATGGCCTCGAGATCCAGTCGACATGTCCGTTAAGTGGGATTAAGGAGGAGTCGGTGGATCATGCCATCTTCTCTTGTCTCAGAGCTAGCCATATTTGGGAGATTGCTAGTGACCGGCCTTGGGATGCTGCCTCCGCTTCTCTTCGTCTTTCTTTTCTTCACTTGATTAGGCAGGATGTCAGGAGAGGATGCTATAAGCAGGGTTCGACGAGGGCTTACATTGCTTATCAAATCTGGTTATCTCGGAACCGGATTGTCTTTACTTACTCATGAGTCTGCCCCGTCATATAGGGTGGTGAGGATTGCATTGACCTTATCTACTGAGTACATTTCCTAGCGTTTTGGCTCGTTATTGTGATAGCCTGGCCCCTGGGGTTCCCATGCTGCCCCGGCAACGCACCGGCATACGGTCTTTATTTCTTGGGAACCCCCTCCGGTTTGTCAAAATCAATTTTGATGGGAGTATTCGTGGCAGATCTGCTGGATCATGTTATGTCATTCGAAGATCTGATGGAGCTCTACTGTTTGCTGGTGGATCTAGTTTCCTGGATTCCTCAGTGCCGCTTGCGGAGCTTTACGCTGCTTGGGCAGGGGTTTCCTATGCTATTCACAGTCTTGGAGCCTGTCGCATCATCCTTGAGAGGGATGCCCTCACCATGATTCGGTGACTTCGTCAGGATCATTGTAACCAAGTGCCAACCAATACTTTGATCTCGGATATTTGATTTCTCCTTCAAGGGGTTGATATCATCCAGATCTGTCATACATACAGGGAAGCCAATTCTGCGGCTGATTGAATCGCCGCTAGGGTAGCTGACCATTCTGGATTTTGGCAATGGTGGCTCGAAGACCGTTGTCCTCCTATCCTTACCCAACTTTTGTATTCTGATAGATTGAGCTTGAGTCACCATAGATTAATGTGATCACCCGTCTGTACCCAAAAAAAAAAGATTAGTTTGTTTAAAAGTTATTTGAATTCTTCACTTTTTATAAGCATCTAAGACTACACAATTGATATGCGACCAGATACATGCCAGCACCAACCATTGCAATAAGTTTTTTTGTTGAAAAAAGTTTATATAAAAATAAAATAAAAAAAGACCAATGCAAGCATTAAATGCTCACATAGGACTTGGGCTCAACGCCAGAGCATTGACATAAGCAAACCGCTCAAGCGATTACTCGCTAGAACGTCAGAAATGACTTAAATAATTTAATTAATAATTTAATTTTTAAGTCATTTTTAACGTGATTTAAGATTAACAATTATCAGGCTTTAAGGCCATTATGGGCCGAGCCGTTGGAGATTTTATAGACTAAGCCTATAAATAGGCTCAGAAATTCAAATTAAGAAATGAATCAATAGGAGAATTGTTTTGAGTAGCCTTATCAATAATTATTTCATCTCATTTTATTTTTATTTTTTATTGATCTTTTCTTGGACATTTGAAAGTATTCATTGGATTGCTTCTCCATGCGATCGTGCTTATGATACAAGGATCGGATCAAGCCAGATCATTGTACCTTAGGGATAGATCGCCAATAACCTGCATGAACGAAAATCTGATCTTTAGCTATTGAAAAATATTTTTTTCTTTCTAGAAATTACTAGAGAATTAATTTAAAAATTTAAATATAAAATATAAATAAAATATAATATTTTTTTTTTGCTAATCGAGGCACTATTCTAAGGATCAAATTTTGCTTCTTCGTGCAGATTGCTAGTGATCTGTTCTTAAGGTACAATGAATCGACTCAATCCGATTCTTCTACTATGAGCACAATCGTATGAAGGTGCAAATCCAATGATTACCTTCAAATATTTAATAAATAATAATAAAAAAAATATTTTAATTAATCTCTTTCTTAATCTGAAATTTTGAATCTATTTATAAGCTTAACATATAAAACTCCAATGAATTGATCCATAATAATTTTAAAATATTTATAGACATTAGCCTCAAATAAATCACTTACAAAATAAATTATTTGAACCATTTTTTAACGTTGGCCTTCCAACGTTTGCATCAGTAAACGTCCTACGACTGCATCCATGCTTCGTTTAATAATATAAAAAGGAAAGGCATTCCCTGGTGGCTCCCACACCACTCCTTTTTAACTGAGTAAATAATCATGATAGAGAAACCGACAGGTTTGCAGAACTAAAAGAGAATCGTACATCGACAAGAAATACATTCTTGGCACCACTTATCACACTAGATCACAAATTCAAAATGATGAAAGAAAGGACGGTAGTGTTCAAGTCACAGAATCATCACGGCCCCATCCAGCTAAGAAGTTCACATAACCGTACATTGGATAGGTCAGTTATCTGCGTCACTAACCTTTCACCATCTTAAAAAAGCAGGGACTTTTTAAACATAATCTGGCTTGAACCCACTGCATGTTCATCATACATCATCATTGCCAGCTGATTAAATGTTACACAAATCAGTATATCCTCTAATTTCAACAAAAAACTACAAATTGCATGCATAATCCAAACAAATAAACAGAATATTCAGCATATTATCCATTCAGATATACTCTTTGTGATATGCTACTCTGTACAGTAAGCCTATATACCAACCAAAATCTACAGTAAATAGTAATGATTACATCAGTATCTGAGCATCAAAGGCACATTAGAACCCTGAAACGAAAAATAGTTCAGTCTAAGGAATTGTGAATAAAAAAAACCACTAGTTTTGCAGATAATATATAAGGTAGTCATGTTAATATTGAATATATAGAATTGGGATATCACAAGGATCAATGCTCAGTCAAGTAATGCAACACCTATCTTACTGCTTGCCTTAAATGAATCTCAACAGTTGTGCTTAACAACACAAGGTGACACGATTTGGAAAGTATAAAAAAATTACTGCTCAACACCATGGAAAGAGGATCAATTGATTTGAAAGATATTTGGCTACAATATTCATTTGGATGTGAAATAGTTACATAGATGATCAAACAATCAGTCGTAGAGAGGATAGAAGTCAAGGTGTGTTTAATTTGTCTTATGCATCCCATATAAAACGGCAACAGACAAGGATAATTTAATTATGATAAATGTAAAATAACAAGCTGATCCCACACCATGACAAAGGTTGAAATTTTCCTTCTATTCTGTACAACGGCGATGAGATCAGAAACCCCTTTGAGCAAACTGGTATGCAGATAGGAACTACAATCCAATCCAAGGCTCTCAAACACAAAACTCAAGCTCATAAGCTAGCTGGTTCATCTTGAGGTCCATTGGGGCTAAAGCTGCTGCAGTACCACAAATGTGCATTCACACATGTGCGAAGGCAAGTGCATGTGCCTGCAAGTATGCGCGCGCATGTGCGAAGGCAAGTGCGTGTGCTTGCATGTGTGCGCGCCTCTCGTGCATGCGTATATATATATATATATATATATATATATATATATATATATATATATATATAGAGAGAGAGAGAGAGAGAGAGAGAGAGAGAGAGAGATGTTGCAATATTGCTTACTTTTTGGTTGCACTTCCATAATGTGAATTATTGTTTGCCAAATCTCTTTCTTGTCAAACAGGATATACTCTGAGCCGAACTAATAGCACACTACAGTCATTGGACCAAAACAACGGTGACAATCTGAACTAATTTGTTTGATTCTTTCTGAGTGCTCAACAATAACATTAAAACAATTGTTCCAACTGATCTGTGATAACCAGAACATAATTATTTGCAAACGTCTACAAAAACTCACTCAACCAACCTAGGACAGTGCAATCTGACTTGGTGCCCCTGGGACATTGGATACAGATTATGCTATATGCAACCTAGATGCTGTCACACGTCATCATTGCCAGCTTAGTATATGCAAAAGAATTGGTATAATCCATTTTTCACAAATGCACAGATGTAGGTGGAAGAATTAAAGCTCAGATAAATCCAAATATTGTGCTCTATCATCTATCAAAGTCCACAAACCAATTCATTGCATCTACATATTGATTTTAGAGAAAATTTTAAAGAAACAACTTTCAGACCATGGTCATATGTGTTCATCAACCTTGGTGATATGCAAGTATGATCTGTGAAACATAATACTGCACACAGCAATAGAAACTGGCAAGGACCATAAAAGCAAAAATTTCTGAAATTATAAAAGAAAATAAATGTGACACAATTGTTTATAATCTTACAAAATTGTTTATAATCTTAATAGAAAAAGAAGCATCCTGCTTTTTTTAAAAAAAAAACCTGGTGATTATGGATGTGCAAATTTCAGCCAATGATAAGAAATTCTTTGAGACGCATGCAGCAATATCAAGTTTCTGTTTTTGCACAGGACTTATGCTTTTACAGTCAAGAACAGAGTTTAAATGATGTATTTGGAGATGAAGAAATCAATTGCATAAAGGATAAAAGGGTTGGGTTAAGATTGCTGATTAGCTATCCAAATTGAAGATCTATACTAAAAAATGCCTAGAAATTGAAATTCATATATTTTGGTAGTCTCAAACTATGCATCAAGTCAGTATAAAAATGAATGCTTTCAATTGCACCATTGTAGTAAAATATATGATACAACAAATAACCACTTAATTAATCATGATCTATGCATCTTAAAACACAAGTAGATTTAAATTCATTGGATTTTGATTCAATGATGGTAAAATATAGTATCCTGCTATTGAAACCATTCTTTTTGGCATTCACTTAATGATTAAATTAGATAGTACCAAAAGTCATGAATTTTGGTTTCTTGGCATTTTTTAAAAAGTAGAACATGTTCAATGGTTTGAATCTTGAATTTGGATAGTCCATCATTAATTCCAAATCATTAACTCATTTTTCAAGGAGTTATGTAAAGTGTATGGTCTACTCATGTATCTTGTATTACATTATATTCAAATTGCACTAGCCGTTGGATGTAAACCAAGCCTTCAGTTACCATATTCAAAAGGTTAGACATGGATTTGTTAGCTCTAAATGAACTGTTAAAGCATGTAGCTGTTGCGTCCGAAGAATTATAAGGAAAAATTATTTTTTATAGCATTTTGGTATATTACTATTTGAAATTTATATTATAACACAGTGAACCTTGTTTCTATATTGTAAGGGATCACACAATTAACAAAATGTACGAGATGGGGTATACGTATTTTTGCAATATGTAATGAAATTGCTTTGGCATTAATATATATTTTTGGTGCATAGGACTCTTGCATGATGTATTATGATTTTAAAATGGTGTTTAGTTGATTTTTATTGATAGTTTATGTTAGCAGGCAAATGAGGGAAGGAAAATATAAAACCAGTGGCAACATATGACAATGATCGCAACAAATTGCATAGGATCTCCTAAATAAACAAGTACTAAGAAAAAAAAGGAAATTGAATAGCATCTCCTAGGTTGCATAGCAGCTCAACAGACAAGAAAGGCCCCTGCTCACGTAGAAGAGGATTCTATTGATTTTTTTAGGTCGACAAGCAAATACGGTTATGCCACAGAGCAGACTCCAGTGACCACAGTTTGCAGTTAGCATTAAAGACGAGGTAATCTATTTGATAATGTAGTTTAATATTGTTGACCATTTGGAGCTGACTGAAAGACTAACCAAGAGACCAATTGTAGATTAGTTAATTACAGGTTTAAAAACAACAAAAACATAACAGGTCAGGACACAAAATTATCTATTCACACTATGCTGCATCATTGCTTGCTTCACTATTGGTTGTCTTTTTCAAGCTAGCATGGACAATGCCACTTGAATATGATAAAATGCCACATAGAAAGTATAAATTAAAAAGAAGCTTAGAAATATCAATGAAAACAGTAAATTTCAAGCAAATGAATCTAAGAGTACATTGTGCGAATGGCCCAAGCACACAAAATGACATATATTAGGTCTACAGCTGGCCATCATCATGCATGATGTAGTATTTTCATCTCCTCACAGTTTAAGATAGAAGAAACTATTCTCTCACCTAAGCTACAGATGAATCATCTATTAATATTTCCAAATAATGGTAGAATAAATCTAAATCCATCACCTTTATTTGGTTCGACCTTCATCTAGTTTAATCTTGTCCTACAACAGGAAAAAACAGAAATGTTCTTCTTTATCAAAAACAACTAGTAGAGGAACAAGAAAATTGTAGATTGACTTGCATTAGTGAGAAAGAATACAAGATAGCTAGAACCATTGCTACGACAATACAAATGCATTGTCATCCTGGTCTTCCTAAATCAGAATAGATAGCATCCCAACTTACAATACCTTAGAACTATGATGCTAGTAACAAAACTTTTATCTTGCTGCATATATATCTCTCCCTTTTAGTTACAGGTCCGTTGGAGCACTATGGGTGTATTTGGTTTTTGAAAACAGTCTCATTTTTTTTTTATGTTAGTAAAAAATAGAAAATAGAAAATAATTGTGAAACATATTTGGTGAATCAAAATAAAAATAGATTTCTGAAAAAATACAACTCTAAAATGACAAAAAATAAAAATAATTTAAAAATATTTTCACTATTTTCCATAACAAAGAACAAAGTATAAAATACAGGCTAGAAAAACTGAAAACAAAGGAGTTGACAGTATACCCTTCATTTTTTTTCCCATCCTTTTGAAAGATATTGTTTATAATGAGAATTAAAAAATATAAAACATTTTTTTTTTGTTTTCACATACTGAATGCATTTTTTAGAGATTAGAAATAAGAAAATGAAAACTGTTTTCAGAGAATGAAAATAGAAAATGGAAATGGAAAACAATCCTGAAAACCAAATGCAGCCTAAGTTTCTCTCTCTTTTTGCACAAGCAATAGCAGAAAAATTCGGTGAGACAAAATGAAGCAATACAAAAAACTTTAGTGAGACAAAAGTAGAAAACTATTTTGTGTTTAATGGCAATATCAATCAACATTGCAAAGGCTGGAAAGATTAGACAAGCATCAAATGAAGCAAAAAAATGAGTAAATTCTGGGTACTATGACAGCCTTTATGTGTGTGACACAAAATAAAAACAAGCAACAGTAATGTTAAGAAAAGGTCTAACAAAGGACTTTTTTCAAATTTGCAATTCAAACTGCAAAAGAAAGTACATATGAAATAAATTAGGGCATTAATTGCCCTCAACTTTAACAATATCATCAGTTCCATGTATCTCCACTAAAGTCATTACCCGTTCATGTGTGTGTATGCACCCGCGCAAGCATGTGTGTGTGTAACTTCATGGGAACTTTCTTCCTTAATTACAAATCAGTCCAATTTCTTTTCTAGTCCAAGTTACCAACAATGGATAATTTGCAATTAGCAAGCAACAAGGAGCCCACACTGCAACACCTGAAATCAATAAGAACAATATGTTTCCTGCAAACATGAGTCTGAATTTGTTATTTATGCATTTGATATGTATTTCTTCCTCATTATACGTCAGCTTAGCTCTCCTGTTAATTTGTTTTATGCCATATCTATTTCCAAATAAATAGAAACCATGTCTAGGTTCTTTGTCCCCACTTTCTGTAAGAAAAATGTCTCAACAGTGGACCTCCATAGAAATTTGCATTAGTCTTTGTTCGAGCTATATTTCCAATTCTTAATATATCTTAGAAGTTTGATCAGATAATTATGCAGTCCAGATATGAGTTTTAATAACTAACAGGATGTCTGACAAGACATTAATAGGCTCAGAGATGTAATACATATACAATCATAGATGAAATGCAAATCCATGCAAAGTTCCAACGAACCTACCTTAGCAATTGGATATTAACCTTCAAACTGTTCTCTACACGTATGGTGCCAAACTTGAGATTTGATATAGGTATTTTTCCATGTACAGTAATAACGACGCCTTTTAAAGAAAATGAAGAAAAATCATACGGAAAGTTTGACTTCAAAAACGAGTTTTTTTCCTCTCTAATTGACTGGTTTTTTAACCAGAAAGGAAAGGAGAACAACCAATGGCCTCCATTTCACTATGATTTAAATCCAAATCTCTAGACTGCAAATGTTAATCCCCTTCTCCTACCGTCTAGCTAAAGCAGGAATTGAATCTGTTGCTGCCATACGACCATACCAAACGATAGACAAGCATGAGGCAGTGCCATCGCTCACAATTCAGCATAACAATCATTTCTACCAACACATCACACCAACCCAAGCAAGATTGGATCTTTGGAGTTCTGCATTCACTACATAACCAAAACGATCACAGTTAGGGGTAACGTACCTTCCGAGAGCCACCCGTAGCCCCGACGAGAGATGGACAGCATCGAAGTCATAAGAGCCGAGGCGGTAGCGCCGTGCATGGGCAGAAGCGATTCCACACAGAAGCCCATCTCCACCGGGGACCTTCCAATAATCATATAGAGAGAGTTTGGTGAGAGTTTTTGAACGCACGAAAAATCTGATGGAGGTCCCACGGTTATCTACCTGAGGAGGCGAGGAGCGGACGGCCGTTGCTTGGGGAGGCGGAGAGCAGGGCGGGCGGCTCCCGTCTCGGAGACGACATTCCTCGCCGCCGCGTTCCGGAGGAGGGGAGAAGATCGGAGCACAGACCTCGCGAAGGCGGCGGCAGCTGCGGCCATCGATGCTGAGAGCTAGGAGGCCGGGGGGGGGGTGGTGGGGCGGGGTCGCTGCTCCACGGTGGACTTGACGAGCGCTTGCGGTTCAGGAAACGGTCTTGTCGAACGTCCCCAGGTTTGACCGAGGGATTCGGTAAATGGCCAGTCGAAACGAACCGGTAAGGGCCGAACCGGAATTCAACCGGGTCTGGCTGCGCTTGCGGCTCCAGTTCTTAAACCCTAGTCATAATACGGTTTCGTGGGAAGTCCAGGGTTCAGGGGTTTTATATCTGGACTACACCCCGCGACCGCTTTCGCGTTCACCGTTTGGTTGATAAATTCGTAAGAAAGGAAGGAAAAAAATAAAAAATAAAAACCCTAGGCACTACTGCTGCAATCTTTCCAGAATCTAGACTGCTGCCCCATCTTGATCCGAATTCGGGTTATCAGGAAGCCGTGAAAGATGAAGGTGAAGGTCATATCTCGGTCCACAGACGAATTCACTCGCGAACGGAGCCAAGACCTCCAGGTGATTTGCCGTCTTGCTTCTCTGTGCTTTTATCCTTGCAAAATTGTTTCCCCTACCCGAAATCTCTAAAATTTTTCATCTAGTTCGCGCAATACGTTTCTTTTTGGTTTCTTGGACTTTTCTTGCCGAACCCAAGAAGCAAATCTTGTCTTCGTACAAGCGACCGTGTGAATTGTTTTCTTGATTTTATATCAATTTCGATGAATATTTGGATGGCCGTGGGATTTCTTTATGAAAGGGCTAGAAATCGGGTAGAATAGTTGAATTGCAAGATAATTCGGAATAGCATGGAAGGTTACTACATTGTTGCACGCACAACGAATTCATGGTTTCTATTTCAGTATGGCTAATTCTGTTGGTTTCACTGGGCATGGCACCTTATCAGTCTGTTAGCAAGGTCCTTAATATGAATTAAGACTCAAAAAAATTATTTCTGCATTCTTTATTTGCGCTACATGTTAAATTTTTGGATGATCCTCTTATCTCGGGGCAGATCAATCCTTTCTAGTGGAGTCTGCTGGGTTTTAGGGTTTAATTTCTGATCCTTGTTGGGGACTTTTCTGATTCACTTTCTCTATCTTCCAACAGAAAGTTTTCCACAATTATGATCCAAACCTTCGCACCCAAGAAAAAGCTGTTGAATACACGAGGGCTCTAAATGCTGCAAAATTGGAGAAGGTGACCTGCTGCTTCGTTTCTTCCTCTTCTTCTTCTTCCTTTAAATTGTTGTTTGTTGTCATAATGTATAATTTGCTCTCTTATCCCCATCAATGGTTTATTGGTGTCTCAGATATTTGCAAGACCTTTTATTGGAGCAATGGATGGGCACATTGATGCTGTCTCCTGCATGGCAAAGAACCCAAATCACCTGAAAGGAATATTTTCAGGTTCAATGGATGGAGGTGTGTGGTCCATACAAGTGCAGCAGTTCTATTTTCTTTCTTTTTCTTGTGGTAGTAAATATGTTATCTATTCTCAAAAGGAGAAAGATATATATATATATATTTCAATGTTTCAAGTATGCAGATCCATCAAACATTGGAATAGCAGTACTTTAGGGAATCCACTCTTATTAATATGTCAACTTTGTTAGTCTTTGTTTCATGGTGCATAATGTTGCATTGGAATAGGAATAGGGATAGAGAATAGTGATACCGTTTTTTCCTTTTGCCATATTGTTGTTAATAGAAAGCAATGGTATCTAACGATTACTGGGTTAACTTATATAAAGTCAGTTCTATTCTTCTTCTTCTTCTTCTTCTTCTTCTTTTTTGGTCTGCACCAATTTGGTATAATTGGAGATTCTTGTCATCTTTTATCTTTAATATTATAAAAATCTATTGTACCTATGAAAAATGACATATTTAACATGCATTCAGTTAGATTTATTAACTTTCTCTGTTACATAGGTGAAGAAAACTTGAGTTAGATTTAACATGCATTAAGTTAGATTTATTAACTTTCTCTGTTATATAGGTGAAAAAACTTCAACACCATGGATAGGCCTCAACTTCATTTGAACAAAAGGCCCTTTTTCAAAGTTATATCTCAATTTTATTTTATTTTTTTTAAATTCTATCTTAACTTAAGAAAGGTGGCCAAAGCCCCTTTTTTCAAAATTATATCTCAAATTTTTTTTTAAGAAAAGAATTCTATCTGAAAACTTAAGAAAGATGACCCCAACTTCATTTGACCAAAAGCCCCTTTTCTGAAATTCTATCTCAAGACTTTTTCTTATTTCCCCTTCTTCGGGCATGGTTCTCATATTAACTTCCTTCAGATAATCTCCCTCTGCCTGTGTTATTCTGATGCCTATCGCGGTGCCCCTTCTAAGCAAAGAGGTGGTAACTGTCATGGGGAGACTTTATTTTTAACTTGTGGTTGACATCCTATTGATGACATCAATATAATCAGGTGATTAGGTCATAGGTAGTAAAGTAACATGTGTAAAGCTACTCATATTACTTTTAATATAATTTCTTTCACCGTCTTTGCTTCGATGGTTGAAGTTGTATTTCTTAGTTGCCTCCACATATTTCTTGTTTTGTTCTTTCAGCTGTTCTGTTAAAATGATTTTGTATGTGTTTGATTTGGAAAGAACTATTCTAACACTCTGTTCTCTGGCAGATATTCGTCTTTGGGACATGGCAACCAGGTACTACCACCAAAATCCACACTTTATTTTCTTTTGCTTTGTCTCTGGGAATCAACCACTTTTTATTAAATGTCTATTATAAATCATTGTAGATACTGTATATGTGAGTTGATGTGAAACAGTCAAAGCATGGCTTCCTTTTTATGTTTAGTTCATTTATATTTCTTTCTTTGTTTCTTTTATTTGCCTTTTTGGGAAAATTTTACTGGATGTGATGACTGTTATATAACTATTGTACATTCCACACTGCTATCATGTTATTTTTCAATTCTGGAAGCCTTCTAGGCAGCTTACACGATTGATGTTTTATTTTGAAAAAGGAAAACAGTTTGCCAATTCCCCGGACATCAGGGTGCCGTACGAGGCTTGACAGCATCTACAGATGGTGATGTTCTCATATCATGTGGCACTGATTGCACGTAAGTTTGTTCCTACTTCCTAGTCTTGTTTCACCTTAGTTTTTCTGGCAGAGTTAATGCCCATCTTTTCTTGATGATAAAAAAGAATAAACATAAGAAGGGCTACCCATCATCATTATATTTAACCATGTTGACTTTGTTGCATTAAAAAGCAAAAAAAATGGTGGCAGCATGCTTTATTGGTTATTTTAAAAATATTGTTGTCATGTTGTTTCATCAATATTAGGACAGTACATTTGTGAAAGATTGCCTTGCTTTTTCACATAATCCATTTTTTCTCTGGACAGTGTGAGGCTCTGGAAAGTACCTGTTTTAAAAATGATGGACTTCAGTGACTCCATGGAAGATGCCTCAAAGGTATGTCGTTTCCTGGTGAAGAATGTTTTGTAGAATAATTTTAGCTTCCTTTTGCCCTCATCTCTTGTCATGGTTAAGTGGGTGTTTTGTCATTTCAGCCGTCAGCAGTTTATGTATGGAAGCATGCATTTTGGTGAGAATTTTGATTCATAATCGAACTGCATATAAAAATTTTGTTGTGTCTTATGCTGTTTCAGTGATTCATGAGTCTGATGTCTTTATGAATGTCTTTAGTTTATTTATTTGTTTATTTGTTTTACACTCATAGGGCTGTTGATCACCAGTGGGATGGTAATCTGTTTGCCACGGCTGGTGCACAGGTTGATATATGGGATCACAATAGGTATTGTTTCCTGTTTTGTCTTTTAGCCCATGAAATATGGCATTTTTATGTGACATTTTTCTATGACATAAATACAAGTACTTTCCTGATTATAGGTCAGAGCCAGTTAACACTTTTGAATGGGGCAAGGATACCGTTGTTTCTGTACGGTTCAATCCTGGAGAACCAGATGTGCTGGCAACGTCAGCTAGGTATGCAAATTTCTCCCAAAAAGATTCTATCATTAGCATTGCTAATTCAAATTTGAGATAGATTTAGGTTCAACACTTTCTAAAGATACATTACCTATAAGATAAAGTAAATTCTATGTTTTCTGTTACCTATACGTTTGTCCTAAATGATATCAAGAAGAAAGTTTACTATTATTTTTGTTTTATGTTTCTTTCTATTAAAAAGCTATTTAGTGAACTCTAGATTTATTCTAGATGTGCATGAACTGCCACCAATTTTTAATACAAATTTTTTTTTGGGCATCCTCAGAGTTTCCATTCAGCATGTTCCCCTTGCATTCTAACTTGTATTTTGTTTAACCATTTTAATTTGTTGATTAATTGCATGAAATGACACCTCATCTGCAAATTCATCATAGTTTGCTAAGGATCCAAACAAATCACTGGCCACATTTAGACTTGGCTACTCAGCTTTTAACATTGACAAGAAGATGTGGATGGCCATCGAGTCAAGACTTCCAAGACAGAGAAGGCACAAGCATCTGATGCGTAGCCTAGTAGGATAGAGAAGAAGCTCCAGTCATCTGTGTGCTGATTTTTTACTGTTGGATGTGGCCTCAAATTCCTAGTTTGACAGCGTGTAGATTTAGCAAGTTATTTTTCATGGAATTCTTCTTTGCATTTTCTTGTTCTACAAGGTATTGTGTTTTTTTGTTCAACAGGAAATAAGGTTTAGGGACTCAAATAAGGTTTAGGAACTCAATAAATATGTGTCTAAGCCTATGGTAGAGGATGGTGAAGGGGATGGATCCATAAGGGGTCTGTGAGGGTTTCACAGGGCTTGTAGAGAGGTGAGGGAGAGAGAGGAGGACACTGGGAGATTTGTTTCAGGGCTTGAGTTTTGGTGTCCGTTTGTTGTTTTTCTTTGACCTTGGTAATTTTTTCCGTAAGTAGTGGATCATCTGCTCTACCATGGACATAGACATGATTTTGTTGAGCCATGTTAAATATTTTTTGTTCTCATGTGTGCTATTTGTTTCGTTGATCCTCAGTGTGTGCTTCCGGTGCAATATTTACTACATCATACCATTAGAAGTTGTGGATGATTTATAGTTTTTGGATGCATTATGCTCGATGAACAGGAGATCATTTTTCTCTCAGATAAAATAATACATATATTTTTTGTTTTTCATATAAATTTTTAAGTAATAGAAGTATTTATTTTTAGGACATGAGGTAATTAAATGTTGATTACATTTTTTGAGTTAAGGTTTTGATGTTTAGAATATTTGTTTAGAAGGTAGAAAGCATCTTATTTAAATTTTCATGCAATTCCAAATTGTTATTGTAAAGCAAACAAAATCAACCCAGAGTTAAAAAGGGATTCATAATTTTTAATACATCCTTTACATGTTTTGCTAAAATGCTACTTTCTAATGTGCTACTTTGTTATAAGTTCTAACACTTGATGTGATAGTCATAATGATATTTTTCTGGCTCAATCATAAAATATGATTTCTGAAGACTTTATTTATCAGGAGTATTCCATAAAATATAGTTGAGACCATGCACGTTTCTCCATTTGTCTTCTTTAAGGATTCTGCTTTCATAATTTATTGCCCTCCAAATTGTTCATTCTTATCCTCCGTGGTTAGTTTGGCATCTTCTTATGATCCTTCTCCCCTAAAGATCTTAATAATAATAATTTATTTTTTTAATCTTGCTCTAAATAGTCAAGTTGAACTATATTTACAATATCTTGCACCCTGTGACTGCCTGATAAAACAAAATACACCCATTACTGTAAGCCTGATATTCATTGATTTGTCTTTCAGTTTCCAACTTAATGAAATTGAATTTTTTAGTCCGTATTAATTTTTGGCTGCTTGTTTCTAGTGGGAAGATAGCAGGCTTGCTGCTTGCTTGTTTGATATTGTTTTAGTTTGGCATATAATTCATTTTTTGAACTCTTTACTGATGCAAATATGCTCATTAAGGAAATGCATATGATTTTCTAGTGATCGCAGCATAATACTGTATGACCTGCGCATGTCATCCCCAGCTAGAAAACTAATCATGAAGGTATGTGTTACGATGTCCAGTTTTACATACGGATGCTAATATTATTATCATTTTCTTGGTCTTGTCCAACTTTTCACACGTCATCTGTTCGCAGAAGCCAATCTGGTCATTATGTTCTCAGTTTGGAAGATTTTGTTTACATATTTTATTTTTCATGTGGTTTTACTGGCATAATTGATAACACTTTCTAATTAAAGATTACTTCACTTTCTAATTAAAGATTTCTTCAGTGGCAATTTCATTTTTTGCCTGAAAGTACCATAGTAAACACAATTCCGTATTGCCTTTAAGATTTTGAAATTGCCACATGAAATTGCCATATTGCCTAAAAGTGATATCGGTTTGGAATTTGAAATGAGAAGTCATTTTTTTAATGGTTTGGTTTTTTCTAATGAGGCAGGAAAAATAATGATTGTGATTTTAAGACAAGATGAGCCATAATTAACAGCTTACTAAGTTGGTTTAGATTGAGGGCTTCATTAGTCAACTGAAAATAGTGAGACATTATCAATGAACATGGATAGTATTTGGTTGACCTTTCAACAAATATCGACTATAATTTTGCAAATCTATTTCCTGTATATAAGGGACAACAATTCTCTGTGCGGTCAGTTATGGATACCTCATGGATATGTTCACCAAATGTTAATGGCATTCTCATAAGAGACAAGATTTTGTTTCAGCTTAAAGCACACTATCGTAGACGTCCTCTTTCTTAACCCAAATTTCATCATTCATGGAGGCAAAAGATGGTCTCTCTATGATCTGTTCGCCTTGCTTAGATTGTTAGTCAGTGATTTGTATGCTTAATTATTGTAAGCTTTATGGTTACAATTTTAAGTTCTAGTTCATCAATCAACCATGAAATCAGAAGTTCTAATGTAGGCAGGGGTACAGTTGGGGCATGGAGACGTCTGTTTGCTTGTGTACCTATAATGATTTGAGCAAAGGATTAAAATACTGCATATTTATGCCTGGTTTGATTACAGCCCATATTTTTGTAGACTGTATCCTTACATGCTGATGTTTGGCACGTAACAGTACAAAGTACAAACAAAGACATGTAAAGATATGCTTAATTATAAAACTAAAAATGTGCATTATGCCATCTCAAGAAAGCCAGCAACTAGACTAGCAAAATAGGATTATATAAGTATTTAGAAAAAAAAGGAACTCGAACTTGAATGTAATGATTACTAAGCTTACCTTCCCTTTATCATCTTATGACTAAACCATGGTCCTAATAATCATATTCTATGTGAAAGCTACAGTGTACTTATGGAAGGTATACAATGCATCAATATCAGCTCATTCTGATTAGGTGCTGTCATTTTCTAAATTATATCATAATGTGACATGATGATGCTTTTCTCTTTTTATTTTTAAGGCACTGTGATGTACTTGATACAAACTATTATGGACTGTTTACCTTCGATACATGTTGGCTTCTTAGACATACCATGTATCATTCCGGCAATTTTGCAGCACAGTACATATTGTAAGCCATGCTATGATGTAGATCACCATTTAAATCCTTCAATATATCCAGTCAAATTTGATCTTTATGTATGTCTATGTGCCTATCTCATTGGATTCATTGGTCACTGTACATTTGTGATCTTTGTTTCTCAAGAAAGGCCATATGTTTGTCTTCATTAACTGAATATGCAGTGTCTTCATTATATGTTTGTCTTTCAAAGCATATAGCATGGCTCAACCTAGGGCTGAAAACGGATCGAATACGGATCGGATAGTAGTATATCCATATTTGTATTCATATTTTTTAACGGATACGAATACGGATACAATACTAAATGGATATTAAAATTTATGTCCATATTTATTCTAAACGGATACGGATACGAATCGGATATCAAGCATATCCACATTTTTATATACGAATACGGATACGAATCGGATATCAAGCATATCCATATTTGTTATATACGGATACGAATCGGATATCAACCATATCCATATTTGTTATATATGGATACGGATATGAATCGGATATTAAGGTAGTGTTTGATACAAAAATGCTGTCCTATACCACCTAGTATCGATCTATATTATCCAATTTTGAATGGCGCTATGCCTAAAAATGAGAAAAGATATAGAGAGCCTATCTCCATATTTGGTAGGTACTTTACTACATCACTTATAATATATTAAATATATTAAACCACCAATAATTTTAGGTACTAGTTTTACAAATCTTGGTTTTTAGGTTTACCTAATTTAAGTTCATATATTAGTTGAGCTAAAACTCATTAACATGTTATATCATGTCCTATATTATTATTTCTGAATATTCTTATACTGTTCTTGCACCCACTTTCATACCATTACCCTGTGCTAGGCTGAACAAAAATCCATATCCGTATCCGAATCCGATTACCTTTTGGATTAGATATCCGAATTCGTATCCGAATCCATTAAACTGCAAAATAAAAAAATCTGTATCCGTATCCGTATCCGATTATCTTTTGGATTAGATATCCGAATTCGTATCCGAATCCAATTAAACTGTAAAATAAATATCCGAATTTGATATAATTCGAATACAGATACGGATACGATCGGAGTTTATCCGACCGTTTTCAGCCTTAGCTCAACCTCATTTTTTTAATGGTGAAAAGGAAAAAAATTGTTGATTCATGGCTACTAAGCAGCCATTTTATTTATTCTGACCATAGTAAGATTATAACCCTATACATTTGTTTCTTAATTGTCCTAAACATTCCTCAACTTAGGGTCCATGCATCATGCGTATAGCTCGACACTGTGGATGTTTGGGACACTTAATGGGACTTTTGAAAATATCAAATAGTTGTAATGACTTAAGACCTCATTCAAAAAAAGGCTATCCAGAAGTAATTTGATTTTCTTAATTCTTAGAGGTATCGAAGATCTTCCACATGCACAACAAATGTGAGACTAAACACACACCTTTATGGGTCTTTACATATCCTCCTTGTTTATTCCCAAGCATCCCCCTTAGACTAAAGGTCTAAATTCAATTAAATACCAAGCATCATGGTTATCCCATGGTAATCCTAAAAGGTCTTGTACTATAATGCCTCCTAGTTCATATAGTCCATGAGCTAGATTTGCTTTAATACAATTTGTGACAACTTAAGACCTCACTCAAAATGGTTAGCTGAAGTTTTATTTTGGTGCTTTGAACAAGTACATAGGATCTCCCCATCACACAATCAATGTAGACTAAATATGCCAGTATGAGTTCTCACATATAAATTGTTGATGAAGTCTAATTATATTTAGTTATTACCTCTTTTGAAAGATAGGCAATTTTAGTATCACTTCAATCATGCCCGAACCCGAAATTTAAGCTAGATGCTACAACAAATGCCGCATACTCATAAGGAGTTCCTTATAGATATGCAATGCATCTCACATGATATTATAACTCAACAGTGTAAAGTTTTAATTATGAAATTTAAAAAGTTTCTCAAGTAATAAAAGTATTTAGATAGAAAGCCACTGTCTAAAATACTGTCTTAACAAAACTAATTAATAAAATCTTTATTCTTCTTGCACATCTAAGCACTCTCCTAGTAGTATCCTCACGCAGTTACTAAGTAAAATCTGAAAAGGAAGATAGAATAATCATGAGCTCTACAACCTAGTAAGTAATGATGATAGAATAATCATGAGCTCTACAGCTCAGTAAGTAATGATTAACCATTTAAAAATATAATATAATATTAATATATAGATGTATTTTAATAGTTAAAACAAATAATCTGCATCTTTCACATTTTTAGTTCTCGTTATGTCATGTCATCTAATTCTACTATGTTGGAATCATATTACCAGTATATTGGCCTCACAGGCAGAGTATCAACCAAGGTATAGCCCCTAAGGTCATGTTATTACCAGTGTTTAATCTCAATGGTAGGGTATCAACGAGTATATTCTTCTAGGTCATGTTTTTTCAGGTATAACCTCACTGGTAGAGCATCAACTGAGTATATTTTCTAAGGTCATGGGTTTTACCGCGTATAATCCTTATTGGTGGGGATCCAAGCATCTAACATAGACATATTTAGAATCTTAAGTTCAGTTTATCTTCTTTATAAATGTTATGCCTTAAATTATAAGTTCAACATCTTTCATTATATCATCACGAATAATAAATAAGTAATATCAGAGTATAAACCATAGCAATCATAGTCAATATCTATAGCATGCAATATTCATAAACTAAGCATCACAGAGTTATACATATTTATTTATTAAAAAACATGATAAATTCTAAGAGTATCCAATTTCTATTTATCTTTATATATAATTACTAAAGATTAATCCTCGATTTCTAATGCTCAAGGGCGTCATTGACCTTCTTGATCCTTTAACCTTCACCTTCTTTATCCTTCTGAACTATTTATTTAATATCAAAAGACCTTCATTAAGCCCTATTTATAAAGAGATTTTTTAGAGACAAGAGGTTTCCACTCATAGGATTCTAATCTCCTAAAACCAATAAGCTTTTGTGTTTATGTAGGATTAAACTTCCCAGTTTTGTAGGATTTTGATTTCTTTAAGAAAATCAAAGAGATAAATATTCATTAAATTTAAAAATAAATTTTGACTCAAAACTAACTTCTAACTTATCCAACATAATTTTTTGAAATATAAAAATTCAGATAAATACACCTAAAATCGGTCCTATCTTGTCAATGGCATTTTTGTAATTTATTTGAAGTTCATCGGCAATTATATATGTTTATTAAATTATTTTTAACTTGATTGACCTTCGATTTGAGTGATTCAAGATATTTTAAAAAGCCAATTCAATATTGAACATCATAAAAATAAATTTGATAAAAAAATTTAATTATATTATTTTCTTATTTTTTTGACTCAATCCAGTCAAATTGCATCTTAATTTAAAATGAGCTACCCTAAAAGGACTGGGTCTCACAACTTCATTTGCTTACGAAACAGAAGGTTAGATGCTATGTAGGTTGCTGGTGGCTAATATATATTTGTTGGTCTAAATACTACAAGGCAACATCTTGCTTCAATATCTTTAGTAACTTAAGTTTGCATGGTTTTAGCAGTCATAGCTTGGCTTCTTGAATCTAGTGACAGCCCCTTGTTTCTTGCCTTTTCAAGTTACTGTTGGCTTCCATGAAGTTATAATACCTTGATGTAGATTTTTTTGGTCCAATTTACAAATGAAATTCCTATGCATTATTTTCTTATGAGTGTGTGTTAAAGACACTTTTTTGAAAAAGAGGACTCTTGTATAATTTAGCCGTATTTTATTTAGTTAGTGCGACACTTGCGCTATAATCATACACATGGGCCATCCACTTCCAAACCTTTTGATAGGGGTGAGCAATGAGTTACCCTAACTTGAGAATCAATACTAACCCAATTGGATGGGGTCGGGTTGGTTCAATTCCAAGTGTTAAAAGTGTCAGTTTTGGATCTAGAGTTTTGCAACTAACATCCTTTTGGGTTAGTTATTGGTTCTAGAGGTTTGTTCCTCAGTTCTAGCTTGAGAATGGACTAGCCCTCTTTTTTTTTGAATTTATCAAGCGATTTTTAAAAAAGTTATTGTGTTGTCAAAGATCGAACTTAGGTCATCGAAGACACCAGATGAATTGTCTGCCAACTTTGGTAGAGGCCTTAGGTGTTAGATTAGTCAATATACAATATATAAATTTTAAATAGGTCCAAGCTAATTAAAAAAAAAAAAATTACCCGGGAACCGATCCAAAATCAAACTGATCAGATCGGTCCGTTTCAAGTTGGGTCCAAGGTAAGGTTGGTTTGGTTCTTGGCCCAAAATCTTAGAACTGATCCTAATAGGGTAAGTTCTAGGTTTAGGGTCAGTTCTAGGTCGCGGCTCGAAACCCATCCAACCCGATCCATACTCGCCTTTATAATCTGTTGTATTTCCATTAAGCATCTATTAATAATACCATATTTCTAACATGTCCGTTTTATTCAGTAAGGTTGTCCTTTGTTATCTTTGCCATATGTTATATATCATTTGTGATCCATCATGCAACCTCTGAGTATTTATGCTTATTTAATTTTATTATCTATATTTTTATTAGTTTATTTATTAGCTTACTATAAAGTGTATTATTGTTCAATAAATCCCTTTGATCTAGTACGACGTGTAGTATTTTAGTTAACTGCAGTATTTACTGGCAGTATTCCTAGCAATCTAATCTTTATCAAAAGATCAACCACGTACTTGTTTAAGATAAACATCTTTAATCTTGCCACTCCAATGCTCAGAATTGACTTCAGCCCCAAATCTTTGATATAGAATTTTTTATGATGATAGCTTTGTACCTTTTCCATTTATTTTCTATTTCCAGTAAATTTAATTGTCCTTTGCATAAACTACATAATTATCATATCAAAGGGGCTTGCAGTATAGTGATTTGCATGTCCTCCCATGAATTATCCAGTGTTTGTATTAAAATATCCAATGCAATTGAAAAGGTCGATATATCTCTATAATTATTACAAAATAAGCGCTAACAAGGTAGATCAAATGAGATACACTCACAGAACTATTACTTAAATTGTTTAACAAATCAGACATTTATCTTGGAATTCATGAAGTTGCTGATATAAAGTCATTGCAGACTTCGGTATGTTATTAGTTAGCAGTATAGTACATGAGCGTAAGCTTCTGGAAACCTCTGATGCAGTTTTAAATCTTAATATTGTGGTTTGTTTGATTGGACTGACTGATCATCATGTGCCTGTTTATGTGTTTCATTTTCTATGCTGGTTACTTGTTTATGGTTAGATGACGCATTTTAGATGGTGTGGTTAGCAATAGTGTCAATTGTTCTTATTGATAATATGGATTGAATCTATCTATTGCAGTACTTCATAGGTTTGCTGGTTCTTGAATGCCTTTCAGGGAAGCTAATGCTTGTTTTGTTGGTATACAGACAAAAACTAATGCAATATGCTGGAACCCTATGGAGCCAATGAACTTCACGGCCGTAAGCAATACCAATAGAAGCTGATTCTGTTTTGCATTCACTGTTTCTTTTTGTTAAGATACTTTCCTTTTCAAGAATATTTTGGTTATTTGGTTCGTCTCTAGTAACCGCCCTTTCCATTCTGGTGCTCTTATTGTGGTTTTGGGATTACTGAACAATTATCTGATCTTTCTTTGTTAGGAGGAGATTTCCATTTATTATTCCATTTAGTCCTGCTAATGAACCAAATTTGAAATGGTCCGGAGAAGCTTTGTTTTGGCAGTTGCACATCCATATTATTCTTGCCTTTTGAATTACTTAGAATAATGCAATCAAAACTAATTATGCACGATATCTGCAAACATTGATGGTATGTGATGCTTAAAATGCTAACAAGTAAGCTGTTTATCATTGCAGGCTAATGAAGATTGCAATTGCTATAGCTATGATGCTAGAAAATTAGATGAAGCCAAGGTTGTTCATAGAGATCATGTTTCTGCAGTGTGAGTAACCTGGCTAGAATAACTCACGGTTGTCTCCAATCCCTTGCTGAATAAGGCCTTTCCTGTGCAAGTCACTAATATGGCATTAATTACAGGATGGATATTGATTACTCTCCGACAGGCCGGGAATTTGTGACTGGCTCCTATGATAGAACAGTGAGCTTCGTCTCTTTGAATCAAGTTTTTCTGCCCCATAAATTATTAATTTATCATGGAAGCATGTTAATGCCAAATTTAAATAACGAACCCTTACTTTGCAGGTAAGGATCTTCCAGTATAATGGGGGCCATAGCAGGGAGATATACCATACTAAGAGGATGCAAAGGTATTCCTAGCTCTAGATATCTCTCTGCCCTTAATGTTGGAACTTATTATTTGATTTTACTTAGGTTTTTTGAAAAGCTAGCTTAGTTTTTTTTTTGATAAGCTCTCTCTTAAACCCGTGTTACAAAAAAAAGAGGGTCAGTTTTTGAGTTTGATTTGTCACAGAATTGCTACCATCTTCAAAACTATTTCTTGGTTTATGATTCGGCACTTGGGCCTTTATTGAGTTTTGATGCAACAACGAGATGTTATTTGTGCATGTAGTTTTGTTGGTTGGTTAAGTGGTCATATTTTATTTATAAAATGGTTTGGATTGGTATCATTCTGGATATGGCAAAATCATTTTATTTGATCTAACAAGTACCTTGTGTTAGAATTGAGAAATTCTACGGCTCGAATCTTTAGTATTCTCTTATTTATCTCCTGTGTCTACTATTTAGGTTGTTGATGTCTTTGTGCGTGCGCGTGCGTTACAGCAAAGCTGTTACGGGCAAGCCTTCCCTTTTACTGTGATATTCCCCCATCTTTGAGGTACTGATACAAATTACTCTTCTGTGTAGGGTATTTTGTGTAAAATATAGCTGCGATGGGTCTTATGTGATTTCTGGGAGTGATGATACCAACCTTCGGCTGTGGAAAGCTAAAGCTTCAGAACAACTGGGAGTTGTAAGTATTTCTTTCCTGTTTAATTAGTAGTTGCTTGTTAGTAGCATTAGTTTTGTCTGTGACTTATTGAGGTAGTTTTCCACCTGCCAACTGGCTTTGGAGGTTCATGATGAGCCTTTCTTGCCTCAAGTTGTCTTGTAAGAAATTTTGGCACCTATTTATGAGCAGTTAGTCACACATCGAATCCTTGATCCATTCTTGGTTAAGGTTTTAAGAAGAAGGACAATCATGGATGCCCACACTTTCCATTGTTGCTCAAATCTAATGTGAATATAACAAGATATCACACTTAAGAATGCAGTCATGGTCAAAACTTTGAAGGTGGGATGCTTTTTATACGTTAGATGCCTGTGGTAACTTGTGAAGTGGGGTGATGTTGCTTGAATTCTTTTATGTGCTGGATCTGTGATTGGATGTTTTTATTTTCAGATCTTTCTTTTTTTGCCCTTCTTTGATCTGTAATTTCAAATTGATAAGTTGAAGCTTACTGAAATGTTGGTCGGCAGGCAATGATTTCTCAGGAGTAGAGAGATCATGAAGTTCTAAAATTCTGTTGGGAAAATTTAGGATTCCATGATATAGTCAGCTCACTCTTTCCTGTCCCTTTAGATTGTATTCATATGGAAATCCTAACCTTCCGTGAAACCAGAAATAAGTCGCACACGTTGCAATTCTCCGCTGCATGAAAACTTAACTTCTGAATAATGATTTGATTTCCAGTATTGCAAGGCAGTATTTTCCATGAGGTTCAAACTCCAGATCACCTCGTGCAAAATTGCCAGAAATGGCAATCTTCTCTGCCAATTAAACAGATGTTGTGCCGTATTTCTAGTGACTAATGATTATTCATGTGAAAGCAATTTGGGTTTCCAAATTTTCATGGTTGCAATATGTGCCATTCCAAGGTTTCTTTATCCATGTGCACCTTGGTCTCTATTTAAGATGCAACCTGAATTTCATTTTTCTTTTCTTTTGTTTGCCTGACTTGCATTCCACTTTTTTAGAAGAGTGATTACATCAATGGTCTCATTGCTTGAATTTACTTTGATGATAGCTGTTGATTTCACTGTTCCTTTGTATATCATCAAAAGATACTTTTATTATGATCCCTCTGACAAGTTGCTTTCTGTGATGCAGCTTCTTCCAAGGGAACAGAAAAAGCAAGAATACCTTGACGCTGTCAAGGATCGGTACAAGCACCTTCCTGAGGTGAAGCGCATAGCTAGGTAAGCTTTTTATTGCATGTATAAAGTCAGCTGTTTGGTAAATAAAGAAGAAGGTCCCATGGTACAGTATAGCATGAACTCTGAATCAAAGGCTATATAAGAAATTCATACATCATTATGATTTCATGCGAGAATTTGTGATAATAGAGTCTACTGAAACATATATAATAGTCGCACCACAACCACTGATTACTGAAATTCAATCACACAAGTTACCTCCTTTGTGCCTCTTCTAGTGCGTAGAAATAGCCAATAACAAGGCCTCAAAGAAGGGGTAATATATTGTCATAATATCATGATTCCTTGATGGAATATTTTATTGTGCAGGCATAGGCATCTGCCTAAACCAATATACAAGGCGGCTGCTTTGAGACGTACCATGATGGAAGCAGAGAAGAACAAGGATGAAAGGAGGAGGGCTCACAGTGCCCCAGGAAGCATGCCTGTACAACCCTTCAGGAAAAGAAGAATCATCAAAGAAGTTGAATGATCAGCAAATCAATCGGAAACTGATGGTTTCGCTAAACTACTATGATACCAGTGGGGAGCATAATAAATCCCAAAGATGTCTAGACCAAGTTGGTCGAAATGTGGGCTCATTTGCATTCTTTCTGCTCGGTTTCGGCTGGTGGTCAGCTTCAAGTTATCTGTTGTTTTATTACTTAGGTTGTTACCAACATATATGTCAAGTGAAAGGGTGACGTCGTTAGTTGTGATAGATGTTTTTCTTTAACAAGCATTTTAACCATTGCAAAAGGCAATTCAATTTTGTTGTATTGAAATTCATCTGACGTAAGGTGCATTTCTTTCAATTCAGGGACGAGGTGCAAGCATGGAATTTGTGGTTGGGGAAGTGCTTGTTAGGTACATTTTTGAAAAAAGGTTTTTTATAATTTTATTTTTAAAAAATAAAATTTATCATGATCGATTGATAAAAATTTATATGAAAAATAATTCTAAAAATATTTTTCTGTGCATTTGGTTAGAGGTATAAAATGTTATTTTTTATTATTTTTAAAAATAAAGATTGCATGAAAATCAATATATATAATATATTATTATTATAATATGATTAATATATTATATTACTGCATAATATTATAAATTATAAAATGTTATAGAGATAGGTTTGGTTACATCATATTTATCAAATTTTTATTGTTAAATTCAGATGATTTTTAAAACAAAAACACTATCTATTAATCATCTTTTCCTACCCATTTTTTTTTCATAAGCATTTATGACTCATAGAAATAAGGCTTCTTATTCTTCATGTGAAAAATATAAGGCTTGATGTGATAAATGATGATTTACAAACGATTTTTTTAAAAAAAAAGATTTGTACATTCTAACGATAAAAAAGATGATAAGATTTAAACTGTACATTTAAGCTTGTATGTTGGGAAAAAAAGGCTTAGATGAGTTGAATTGAAATGTAAGAAGCTTGTATAGCCAAATCTCATATAGCCAAATCTAATTTTATATTATATTTTAATTTATTATATCATAAAATATTATACATCATATTATCTATTAAAATATATTATTATATATATTATATAATAATAAAATATTATATTAAAAATTTGTTTTCAGAGGAGCCATCTGAGGAATAACATTGTTATTGTTTGAGGCATGAAGAAGATGCTCACCATGAGGTTGGTCAAGAGAGCACTTCAGTTGGTGCCTGTGAGGTTCAGCTTGCTTGTGATCCGTTGCTATGGTTGGATGTAGAAACTCAGAGCTGGAGTCCTCTTGGCCATCCTCAAATGGCAGGATCAGCAAAACTACAGAACACAGAAAGAGACTAGATTCATTGGGAACGATTATATTTCTACACAATACTCCAGAGGTCTTATAACACGACCAAAAAAATTCAAAATCCATACCAGCATGGCACTTCGTGGGAGAGTAAATATGGCAAAACGTATGGAAACACCAGAACCTGATAGTTTCACTACAGTTCTTGTATTATAGGCGCTCTTTGGAGTCCGGTAATTGTAGAATAGATGTTTGATGGGGCAAGTTTTTGGGGATGTTAACTTAAGCAAAAAAATGAGGACTCCTCTAATACATGACCATCTTGGACGTCCATAATGCCTGGATCAGAGTTGGATGGTGCAACTTTCCAATGACAGCAGCCTTCTAATTTGTTGCAATAATATGATAGCATTCCAGAAAATAACCATTGCCTCAGCCTGCAGGTACAGGACATCCAACAGTCTCAGGAAGAAACCTCGAAGTGCTGAGTCCTGTGTCTTTTTCTTGAAGTAGCATCCTCACCACAACATACAGTTGCCTTTTCAACCCACCATACCCGTATCTCAACCATAATTCACCTTTACCCAGGGTTAGGTTCCAAATTATTTAATTAAACATATTATGGAAGCCAATTTAGAATAGAAGTAACGGACAAAGTACATATCAGGTTTACTTTTAAAAAAAAAGAAAGAAAATTTAAGATTCTGGCATTAAAAAAAAAAAAAAGTTGTGCTTAGGATATTTAGGAAAACACTACAACTTAAAATGAGAAATAAACGAAGAGGTATCTTTTATATAGATTAACGACGCCGTTTCCGATCATCATCTTCATCATCATCAGAGTCGCCACTCTCTCTGAAGCGAGGGTTCTTCTCCTACAAAAAGTAAAGAAAATATAAGAATTCTTTTTGTGCATGGCTGGAGATATGGGAGGATGATCACATTGCATGTTATACGGACAAAAATGAGGAAAAGATGTTTTGACAGATGGCAGGATGTACCGGTCTGGAATCATGGTCTGCGGTTCTTCTTGATTCATAATCAGGCGTTCTCCTTGACATCTCAGGTGCATATCGCTCATCATCCCGATAACGTTTCCGATGGTAATCTGTTTGTTATGGAATGTGCACAGAAAATGAGCACTTTGCTTCAGAGGCATCAGAGGGAACAGCTTAAAGAGCTGATGACCTCGATTCACAATTATGCATCAACAAAAGGAAAAGCTGAATACTCATTTTTTATGATCAATTTGTGGTAGTGAAAATTAATATCTTGAAAGGATCATTCTGTGAGAACAAACCTCTACCATGTCTGTGTAAGCCTCCATGCCCACGGTCCCCACCATGCCTGCCATCTGCAAGTTAATAAATAAACAAACTCAGTGCTACCAAACAAAAGTTAAAAAGTAGAACCACCACCATCCGCAGCTACCAATATCTAATGTGTAAACAACCCAACAAGTTGCCATTCCATGTTCCTTGGAATCAGCTAGATCACAAAACTGCTCACAGTTAAAAAATAATTTTGACAGGGAAAAGTGCCATGCAGACAGATTTATTCCAAAATGGATGCATGTCCTCACATATGGAGTACTCTGTTTTATCAGAATCCCAGCAAATTTCAAGAATTACTTGCATGTTCAGTCAGGCAACAGACATAACTTGATTATGACTGTATAGCAATAAAGGGTCCGAGAATCCTAGATAAAAGAGATAACAAACTTGAGCATGACATACCACCACATACAGACATTGTTGCAATTTTAGTGGGTGTTCCTGTTCAATTGCAAGAAAACACTTCCTCATGGATATCTTGGAGGTCCATGTGCAGAATTGTACCTCTGCATCCTTCTTACCATGTCTGTCTTCATCATGCCTCTGAGCCAAAAGCTCAAATGAAGCTCTCAATGCAAACCACGTTGCCAAAAACGCTTAAAAGGGAAAAACAACTGAGGGTAGCATTGCCACCAATTTTTGGGGATCAATTTGATTTGTACTTCGAGGAATTCTGTAGCCAAACTCAAATTATTCTTTTTGGTAGTGTTTGGATGCCCTATTCCTGGTTGGAAAGGGCCTTATTCCATGCTATTCCCTCAAACAGGCCAAAACAAGGTGATGGACCCCCTAGAATTAGTATTCCGATCAAACGTCCTTATTCTAGAATTCGTATTCCATGCTCCTCATGGAATAGCCCTATTCCCATTTACCGTATTCCAAAGGCAGTGGCTGAAAAAAAAAATACTATTACCCCTCTATCGAAAAAATTCATGATATTAAATATAAAGGAGAAAAAGATGTAGCCTTAGCTAACCGTTACTAATATATGTACATAACAATGTCACCGCAAAATGATAATGGTATAATCCACTTTTCTCTTGCTAACTATTACTAATATAGGTACATTTCTCTTGCTAACTGTTACTAATATAGGTACATAACATGCAAACTTTTAATAGATCATAATAATAAATAATTAATAAAAAATAATTTATTTAAGTAATTACATTATAAATAAATTGATAATCCATTTTTTTATCATTTGGTTAGGGGGTATTTTTGAAATTTCTAAAAACTATTCATCTATTCCTAATAGAATAGAGGCTTATTCCCATGTCATCCAAACACTATTTGGAATAACATTGCATTAATTGCATGGAATAAGGTGGAATACCATATTTCAAACCAAACAGAAATCTGAAATAACAAGGAGAATAAGCTATTTCTGAGAATTCGTATTCCTGTAATAACTTTTTGACATCCAAACACTGCCTTCATGTCTTCAATAGTCTTTTATTATTCCATGCATATCTCCCTCCTATGGCCGGCCCAAAAAAGGCTCTCGGTGTGACTTGGCTATTGATATTATGTAGCATCTATGAAACTTGCATTTCCATAGATTCTAATGACCACAATCTCTTTCTCTCAACTAATTTTAATGCCCTTTTACCTTAACATTTCATTAAAACTTGTATATTCAATGCAATGCTCAAAAAGTTATTCAAGTATATAATGGTATTAATTGTTTATCTAAAAGAAGCCAAGCAGTTATCAACATTTCCCACGATTTCATTGACATTTTCATCCACCCTGAAAATTGAACACCTTTTCTTTGCATCCTTTCAAGTCCTTTTTCTGCATTAATTAGCAAAAAATGGTGAAATGAATATATCAGAATTTTAGTTCCCCAAAACAGATTCCTTCTTCAATGTCCTCATTTTACAATAAACCAGCACTAAGCACATCAGATATAAGGAGCAACAGGGATGGTTGTGATGTCAAGATTAAGGCTTTTTTATGTATTCAACTTGTATGATACACGAACACCCAGTTCTATTTCTATACTTGTTCTCTCTTAAACAAATAAGAGAAAGAGCTAAGCCAAGGTGAGTTTGGTAAAATATGCATATACAGAAACAAGCCCTTAAATGTAGAAGACAGTTGAATAACTAGAGAGTCAGACATCTAATTGTGATCAAGTGAAGGAAAAAAGGAGAAAAAAAAAGATCATGTTTGTATCCCATTTTTCATCTATATATTCTGCCCTGTTATCTTAACCATTTTTAGATTTCCTTACATTATTTAAGTCTAACCCAGCCAAACCTATAAGTTTTTAAAACAACACTTAGCTTGACCAATTCTAATTCCCCTTTGTATTTTCGTTGTTCTCCAAATTTTCAATGTCATTATTTTTGGCCACTGTACTCTTTTCCTTGCCACCAATTTTCTATTCCTATGTTTTATTATATGTATGTCTCTTATCTCCAGACCCTCTAAACACCTGTCAGAGGACTCATACAATATGAAGTTACAAACTATGATCAGATCCTACATCACTTACATAGGTTTTCAAGATACAGTTCCCACCACTATTTAATTCATAAAGCTGTTATATTTTCACTTTTTAAAGCCACTAACTTATTTTGAATGTCGTATGGCCTCCTTTTTCATGCTTTTCTTACTTGCAACCATATCTAATAAGTAAATGGACTAGTCAAATCTTACTAAAGATTCATGATTGCAGCAGGTCTTTGTTTCAATTTTTTTCCTCCTAGGAAAGATATTATATCTGTTACATATCAAACTACTTCTGAAAGTAAATCAGTGTCACCCTAGTAAACTAATCATCTAATACAGCACCAACACTGGAATTTAGGAACACTGAAAATTTAACGGTTAAACCTCCCATCACATACCCATGTCAAAAGATGAAAAGACCCCTTCCATCTAACCTATTGCATCCTCCAATATCTTTGCCAGACTATGAAATCCTTGCATTAACCCACCCATATTCTAATATTGACTCATTAATTTTCTTGCCAGTCTAACAGCATTATGCATCTCCTCCATGGATGCTATCTTAGTAACTACTGGTAGGCTAGTCTTCATCACTTGTGCAAACTAAAGCACCATCATACTCTATTTCCATTTCCATGTATAAAAGCATTTAACTATCAACAATCTCCTTATAAATATCTTGTTGGCATGAAATTTTAATCGTTCCTCACATTGTATCTGTTCAATCATACTCTTTCCAGTTGAATTTTAAGGGGGACCTAGATGTCCCTCATTGCATTTTGATGTAGGAAAGTCATGCAAACATTCTTGGAAAGATTTTTTTCAATATCAGCTAAAGATCTTGTTCTGTTGAAAAATTCTTGGAATGCACATTTACTTAATTAATCCTCCATGATTTAATTTTCCAGGAAATTAAATGCTCGCAAATCTTTCATGATAGCTAAATAATCCGCACTCAATTAATTTATTTATGTGTGATTTTATCATGATGAATTTATGATCTGTCCCTGCACTTTTGGCGGTAATATGGTATACCCAGATTATTTTTCTTAAAATCATACAGCAACTATATAAAGTTACATAAAACATTCCAGCAATCACAAAAAGCAGATATAGGACTGCCTAAGAGAAAAAAATCTATTAAACACCGTCAAACAGGAAATGAACAACAATTACAAAGGAAATTCAATATCAGTGACTGTTACTATGATGGCCCGTAGCCTAAAAAAGTATTTAAATACCAATGCAGGAAAACTACCAGTGCTATTAAAACTTACAGTGTGATGACATATGTGGTTGGAAAGTGCCCAATGACCCTGCACCATAATCTACTAGTTGTCTCTGCGCTTCCAGCTCCTTCTGGACCATCTTTCCATACCCGCCTCTCCGTATCATTTATTAAGGAAATAGAAGTGATAAATTAGGCAGAAAAGTTCAAACAATAGCAATTCCTTTGCAACCTGAGACAACCGAGTTCACTTAGTTTTCTTAAGAAATTTCAAAATCTTGTTGGAAAGATGCAATGCACGTGAGTCAAACAATAGGAAGTCAAAGGTAACTGTAAAAACATCCAATAATAAACAGTTCCATAATTCCATTTAGCTCTTGAATATAAATGTTGGCCCAGAAAAGAAAACTGATATACTTAAAATCCTATATTAAATCAACTCAACTCATCTAACCCTTTTCCCAACTACATGAGGTTGGCTACATGAATCTGCTTCCTCCACTCTGCTCTATTCAGGACTAAGTCGACACTCAAATTATAAATAGTTATATCTCTCTTAAAATCTCATATTACAAACTCAACTCAACTCAACTCATTTAAGCCTTTTCCCAACTACATGGGGTCGGCTATATGAATTTGCTTCCTCCACTCTGCTCTATTCAGGACTAAGTTGACATTCAAATTATAAATAGTTATATCTTTTTTAATTATTTCTGTTCATGTTAGTTTAAGTCTACCTCTACTTCTATCCTTACCATGGATTGTTAAAAGATCACTCTTTCTAACTGATTAAAATCCCATATTAGCATATTATAAATTAGGTATATGCATAACCAACTCAAAATTATAAAATCCCATATAGGATGGTATTTCATGATTAACAAGCTCTGGATGTTGTTGGGATTAGAAGATCATTCTGGAATTTTGTTGGCTAAGACCTCAAAATGGATTTTATTTAACTGTTTGTAATAACATATTTTCACCTTACAAGTTCATCAAGAGCATAGACCAGTTCTCACTTATTGCTCCTTGTCTTTAAAATCATTTGCATCTCTTTTAGACTGCTCAATATTTCAAAAGTGTTGTGTCATCTAGGAGTGCACTCATCAATATGTCATTCTTCACCTCCCTAACTATGAAAACAACCTTGGTTCCTTGACTTGAGGTTTCAGCAACTAGAAAATATTACATTGTCCTTAATTTCCTGCCAAGGACTTCCTCTTTAGCTTCTTATTATTCCTGATCTACTCTGGACAGTTTATAAATAAAGAAACAAAAGAATTTCTTAACAAAAGAGGGCTTCAACCTTGGCAGTTTTCTACAAAGTGTTGGCTTAGTCAATCGTTGCCTTATGCCATTTCCTTGTAATGGACAGTAAATTGAACTTGAAATTATTTATTTGTCTTGTGATGGAATGAGAGAGTTACTGTCGCAAATATATAGTAAGGTATTCTTTGAAGTCACTAGAATGCAGCAGTAGAGAGGCTGGAACGGGTGGCAATGCTCTGCCCATTTAGCCTATTCAGCTTGGTTCAACCTGTTGTAGGTCGAGTTGAGTTATTTGTTTAATAGAATAGTTAGGTTTGGATCTAGATGCTTGACCCATTTGATAAACAGGTTCGGTTTGGGTTCACAAATTTTTGACCTAATAGTTAGGTTCATTGAACATTCATCCCAATCTGTATTTGGTCTGTCCGGACCCAATTGCCACCCCTCAAATATCAGGTCCTATCACTCACAGTGCCCAAGCATATGCAAACGATCAGAATAGAGTAAGAAGTGATGGGTATTTTTGGTAATTTATAATGAATAAAAAAGAATTATATTAGAAATGTTCTGGTAGCATGTACAATTTGAAGATTAACTGAAAACATACAAAGTGGCCTACATCAAGCCTTCACAAGTGACCTAGCCAGAAGTAGCATTCCCATATAGTATTCGGCAATGGAACTTGGATTTGTTGGCAGTGGTGTTTTCTGTCAACAAAAATACTTCTATATTATTAAGGGAGTGACTAGTCTGCAGATGCATGTGCAAGGCTGCTTATTAATTTCCTTTTATTACAATTTCTATACTTCATTAACCAATACCATCTTCCATATTATCTCCCTTATCACTTATTAGTGCACATCAGCATCATAATGCCCTAAAAGAAAATGAACATTAACATTGTAAACCTAACAGCAGCATAATGGCTCCGTATGAGGTAAAGAGCTTCTTCAAAATAATTTCCTGGAGATTCATTTTTTCATTGCCCCAGCTTGTGAAATAATCAATCCTATTGGAAAAAAAAATCTTTTACCGAATGAACTGTATCACCTTTCTTACTTCATAGCTACCTTATGTCTGCAGTCATCAATTTTCTGGATTATAAAGCATGTGAAGGATCAACAAGAATTGAATGATAACTTGTGCACAAATAACTTCTACACTACAGAATCCTGGTCCTCAATTATATGTTGCTAACCTGTGCATAGAACCATGGGCTCCTCTCCTACTCCAAAAATGCATTAACCATGAAAAAAGGCATCATGAAAAATGCACCCTTCTCTAACAAAAATCTAATTCATCTCAAAGGATATCAGGATCATAATCTGTGCGATACTCATCTCTCACCTGTTAAGAGAAACAAACAATATTTCAGTGCAAGCTTTATTAGATAAATACTAGGTGATCTTTAAAAAAGCACTGCAGCCAAGAAACAGGGAATAACTTGTCCACCACTTCGGCCACGACCCCATTGTCTGCCTTCTTCAAATCCCCAATCAAAATCTACACGAATTGGGCGATCATCAAGAATTGTCCCACTGATATATTTGACAGAATCCTCAGCATCTTCCTTAGAATAGTACCTGATAGCAAAGCAATTTGATATATTTATTTTGGTTTCACTGCCAAATAAATGCAAAAGTGGAAATATGTGTGTTGAAAAAATGTATAATGGGGCCATAAGTTAAATGGTTACCCACATCTTTCATATCATCTTGAAACGACGCTTGTTTTTTGAAAACTGATCGCTGATTAACAACGAATGCACAATGCATGGTCTTATCATATTCTTGATAACTCTATCATGCATTTGCCCACACTCCAATAACAAATGAAATTAACTATTATGTATCATAATAACTAATATAATCTAGAGATGCCTCTTAGCCACTTTAGCATTTTTTCAAAAGCCCAGTTTCCCATTCCTGAACCTCAAACCTACTCCGATTTCTAGTGAGGTTTAGTCATTCCTTTTACCATGCCCTTCATATGCCCTTCACTTCATTCATCTTTTTTTTCTCTCTCTTCTTGATCCTTCAGCCTAGGTTTGATAAAACCTTGCTGGGTCTATCAAATTTTTCTCCTTAACTTTGAATGTGATTAGCCCTATGCTTCCTCTACAATATGCATGTCTCGATCTTATCTTTCCTAGTCTGGCCACAAAGCCACATCTCAACATCTTGTCATACTCATCTTATTATGCCAGCAACACTATTCATCGTGTAAATTTTCAATCCAAAAGATGTGATCTGATAACAAGGTAGGAAAAGACTCCTCATTTTCAATAACATACAACAATAATATATTAGGCATGCTAAGTGGACTTTCCAATGAAGACATCATTAGCTTATATAAGTCAATTTCCTCTGCACAACTCCTCTCTAAAAGCAGCAACCTATCTCTCTCGATTAGCACAATATATTCATGGAATCACCTGTACTCTATTCAATCAACATCCTCAAACCCATCAAAGATTTTACTTAAAAATTCCATGGAATGTACTCTATTTTGATCCAGCTAGTTTTTATAACTTCATACTCTGCAACCAACACTTAATTAGCATATATTAACCAGTCTCTCAAACATCAACAATTAGGCCCTGTTTGATACATTTTTTCCCTTGTTTTTTCTGTTTTTCTAAGTAGAAAATGAAAATCAATAAATAAAGCATGTTTGGCTACCTTTTTTTTGGAAAAAAAATCAAATGTTGTATGTCCCAAAGTGAGAAATTCTTGTTTTTTTTTTTCAAATAACTTTTGTGACATAGTTAACTTCCTCAACACCCGACTTCCTCATTTATTTGGTCTTTTTCCATCTTTTCTTCCTTCTACTCATCGATCTCTCAAGCAGCAAAAATCTGGCATGTCACTCCGGTGAGATCTGAAACCCCGGCAAGATCTAGGTAGGTATGTCTTCTCTTCCCTCTTTCTAGCGTTGATCTCCTTCTCCTCAATAATTTTGGAGCAAAAATCAGTAATAAAAATACAACTACTACTTACCAAACATGTTTTCTTTTTTCTGTTGTTAAAAAAGGGAGGTGACTACCAAACATATTTCTATTGTTAGAAATCTAGAAAAAAAAATGAAAACAGAATTCCTGTATCTATTTTTTTTTAAAAAAATACAACAATATCAAATGGGATCTTAATTTACCTTCAAAGTTTCCTTGTTTCTTAAAAGATAAGAAAGGAGGCACCACTAGGGAGCTTATCAAATGAAATCGAAAGTCATCATTCTGCATCTTAAGGGATAAACACAAACCAGTTCCAATCTGGGCCAAGAACTATGCTCCAAATAAATCTTGACTAAAGGTAACACCAACACAAAAATGATAGTGCTACCATCAATTAGTAGCACAAAGAATACAGATTCAACAAACAAATAATAATCTTCATTACCAGCACGAAATAGTAATCTGATCATACTGGTCAAAAAAACAAGATCACAATCATGACTTTACAACTATAGATACTTTATGCAAAACTTGTTTCTTTAAATGAAAATGTACATTAATAAAATAAGAACTGAGAAGTCCAGTTTATTCTTTATCAAAAAGGTGGAGAGAAAAAAAAAAAAAAAAAAACACAACCATTTCAACAAATGCTGATGAATCTTTTCTTATTTGCTGAACATCAGTACCAAAGTATTCATCTATCACTAATTAAACTTCCTGATTTTATTTGAGTAGCTATAAAACTTGCAACTGTCGACTTCTACATGTTGCTCATATACAAATTATATGACTTTCTTCATCATCATCCATGTCAAGCTTTGCATTGTACTAACTCAAATGATTCTTCCATTGCAGAGAACATAATAAGTTATATACTATCAATCCTTTTCACCAATTACCCAGATTCAGACCATAATATTGGGGGCTGATACCCCTAGAACGAAGGTCAACAAACTCTCTGAAGCACTTATTACTTGAATATGTACTTGTTCCACCATCTTCTCTTATAACACTGGCAGTTATATTTTCTTTTTTATTTTTTTCAAGTTCAATAGAGCACACTCATACAATCAGTATGACATTAATTTTCCAGCTATTTGGCAACTCAACATGGTAATTGATCAAAGTACCTCACACGTCAATGCAGAACATCTAGTATTTGGTTTAATATTTTAATACTTTGTATTTATAAAGATATTTGCCCAAAGCACACCTAGTTCATCGCATTTGGTTTAATATTTTAATACTTTGTATTTATAAAGATATTTGCCCAAAGCACACCTAGTTCCTCCTTGGGTGTCGAAAGCCCAAAGCCCAAAGCACACCTTTCAAAGGGCTATAAACAAATGGCGGTTGGTGGTCTATTAGACTATATATACAAGATAGCTGTAACAAAGCAGTTCAAATATAAGAGTCATTCTGTCCATAGAAAGCTTATAGCCAAATTTGAACTTAAGTTTCAGCATGGCTTGAAGCAAAACAAAGTTAAAAGGAAAAACAAAAAAAGAACAAAGGCTTGAACATCACAACTGACTACTGCAAATGACAGAAGTAACTCCTCGATCAACAGAAACAGCCAGCACGGTTAAAACCCTAATCTCTGGACACACCAAATGCCCAACACCCAACACAGCACAACATTTAAAATACCGAACCAAAATTAAAATTGTTTGCTCAGACTAAGAATAAAAACTCATCAAGAACAGAAAAGAAACGGATCTTTTCTAAGAAAACAAGCAGAAATTACCATCTGAATTCCAATATTAACAATAAAAAGCCCTTACAAGACAAAGCAGAAGCCGCATGGAGTCTTGGTGTTCTTATCCAAGCCCATTATGATCTTCTTGATCTCTCCGGCCCGAGAGAAGAGCTCGTAAACCTGCTCCTCGGTGGTGTAGAACGACATGTTGCCAACGTACAGAGTCGTCGACGCCTGCAGCGCGTGCTCGTACTCTTCTTGGGTGCCCCGAAACCTCCGGTCCCGATACGCCGATAGCTTGCTTGGATCCTAAACAAAATGGGAAGAAATTACAAAAACCGAAAGGTGTTAAGGGTCATGGTATCACCTCCAAGTCCAAGAAAATTTTTAGAATATAAACGAAATTTTGATCAAAGAAAGATGATGGGAAAAAAAAAATCAAACTCACTTTGAACAAAGAAGCCATTCTTTCCCCTTCTTTCTTTAGGGCTCGGGAAGCATTAACCTATGAAAGCAAATGGTTTGGGTTTTCTCGGGTGCTGGCGATTTAAGAGGGGAGAAGGTTTTCTTGGGTTTTAGAGGTAGAAACGGAAAAGAGAAGCCGAAGAAAGGGTGTGCAGATCGCGGACCTTCTCATTCTCTGCGAGTCTGCATTCGGACACCGGCGAAAGTGAGTGGTTTATATGTATGTACGTATCCAAAAGATTAATTTTCAGAAATCTTTCGCCTGCTTTAGCCCGAGAATCAGGTAATATCAAAGCGATCATTATCCATATTTTTGGTATTACTAATCAGATTGATCATCTCTCTTACTTGGGATCCCCATTACCGGAAAGACGATAGTGACTATGCTGATCTTGAGCATCGGGTCCGTGACCGATTGGATGTTGGTAGGTCTCTGGGTTATCCATGATGGCTAGGATTACCCTCTTACGGACTATTCTTACCTTTTACCTCTTTACCTCCTTCTAACTCTGCTGTCCCTCTGTCGTGTTTGAGGAGGATTGAGAGATACTTCAGGGATTTCCTTTGGGCCTCCAGTCAAGATGGGCATTGTCTCCATTTACTTGCTTAGGACACTATTTGTATGCCGATTGCAGATGGTGGCCTTGGCATTCAGTGTTGACTGTCAGAAAGGAGCTCTTGGCTAGGCATGCTACCCGGTTCCTTCTTGATCCGCATTCTTTATGGAGCTCTTTCATGCGTGCCAGATATGGAGATGGACGGCCTCTACGGAATTTCAATCTAGTCGGGGCTACTCTTTCTTCTAGAAAGAGGTTTGTCGTCATGCTCCGGATATCTTGAACAACATCACTTAGATGATTGGTGATAGCTCCTTGGTAGATGTGTTCAAGATGCATGGATAGCCGACATTCCCCTTTCACGATGGCCTACTTTTATTAGTAACATGTTCCTAGCAGTATGAGAATAAGTGATTTGATCTCTCGGGAGCACTCCTCCTGGCACCTCCCCACGGTGGCTCGGTTTTTTGGTGATGAGCTTGCTCGTCGGATCCTTTCCATTCCTATTATACCGAACATATAGCTGATACCAGATTATGGAGGAGATCCTGTCTTCCCAGTGCTCAGTCAGGGATCTCATGAAAATTTATAGGCATCACGCTCAGCATATGAAGGACGTGGAGTGGATCTGGCGGCTTCCTATCCATCTAGGATCCAGCTCTTTATGTGGAAGCTTGCTTGGGATTGCCTTCCCACCTTCTATGCTATCCAGACGGGGATTGTCTATCCAGCCAACCTGCCCTCTGTGCGGTCTGGAGGAGGAGACGACAGATCATGCTATCTTTACATGCTCCAGGGCCAGGCAGATTTAGCAGCTTACTGGCTATACCATCACCTTGGACCGGAAGGCACTGCCTCTCTGCGTGCGACCTTTTTGACTGACATTAGGAGGGGCACCCAGCAGCTAGTTGTCACCGGGGCCTACACTGCTTATAGATTTGGATCTCGCGGAACCTTTATGTCTTCACTGATGATCATGTATCTCCACAGAGGACTGCTAGAAGAGCTATCTCCTTATCCATGGAGTACACACACTATCCCGGCTTCTGATTTTGACGGTCCTGGCCACTGGGCTCCTCTGCTGCTTCGGCAGCGAACCGATATACGGTTTTTATTTCTTGGGAGCCCCCACCCCCAGGGTTTGTTAAAATCAACTTTGACGGTAGTGTTCGAGGCAGACTTGTTGGCTCAGCTTTCATAATCCGTGGGTTTGATGGTGCTTTGCTGGCTGCTGGTGGTCTTGGCTTACTGGATTGTTCTGTCCTGCTGGCTGAGCTGTACGTAGCCTGGGCTGGTATCTCCTATGCCATTCGGATTCTTCGTGCTCACTGCTGCTCATCGAGGGAGATTCGCTCACTGTCATTCGGTGGCTCCATCAAGATAGCGGCGATCTGTTGCATTCAACCCTCTGCTTCATGATATCGGGCCACCCTTCAGGAAGCCCACCGTGTTTATATCCGTCATGTTTACCAGGAAGCTAATTCTGCGGCGGATTGGATTGCGGGCTTGGTGTCTTATCAGTCTGCGATTTGGATTTGGAAGCAGGGTGATCCCTGCCCTTCTGTACTTAAACAGATTTTATTTTTGATCTTCTGGGTTGACTCACACTAGATCAGTGTGATCGCCCGTTTGTACCTAAAAAAAAAAGCCTCAGGAGTTGTGATGGGATGCGGGTTTATTACTTTGGAAAAGTCTTTGTACATCATCTTCGGTGCAACAAGTTCTATATGAACTGCACCATCATTTTTTATTGATCAACATGGATCCTGCATGGACTGACAATGCGGGACGGAATGGCTTTAATACGATATTATATTCTGATCGTGACATCCATTAAAAACGCTTCTACTTTATTTTAAAATAGTGTACAGACGAAAATGTTTTTTTTCCTTCGGCCTACTTCTACGCCATTTTTTTCTTGGATTATATCTATGCAAGAAAAACTCTTTTCGATTCTAAAGCATTCTTCTCCCTCGCTCTGGCTTTCGGATGCAAGGAATAAGTCCAAGGTTTGAGCAAGATCCTAAGCCCTCGCTCTGAGAGTCCGGTCTCAGGATTTCCTCATGTTTTGATTTTCAATCGAAAGAAAATATTTCAGCTTCGAGGCTGGAATACGTAGCTACCGAAGACTTCTTCATAATCTTCTGGAGAAAATGTCATCCACAGTAAAAAGTTCTTGTTCCCACTTCCTTTTAAAATTCCTTTGTTACACCAACTGTTTTTGTCGTTAGAGGAAGTTAATGCATTAGGAACCGTTTGATGCTCAGGTAACATCCTTAGACCAAAACAGTTATGACATTCTCGGAGTCATAACTCAGTCCTATAGCGAATGTCAATACCTTGAGTTTAGTGTTTTTCTGAACGAATATCATACTCTTTTAATAAGGATGTTATACCTTATGAACTGGGGTGTTGTCAAAGTGTTTTGGCCTATATTCCCCGTTATTTTCTATCCATATAGCTCTAGTGTCATCATTTTACAACTCAGGTGTCCTACGATATTTTCTGGGGTGTCGTAAGTTTCTGCATTCAGTTTTAGCTAGGGTGTCCCAATATGAGAGCTGGTGACGGTTACATCCAGGGTGTCGTTATATAAGAACTGGGGTGTCGAAGGTTTGTAACTGCAGTGTTCCTTGGGTGTCGTTAGATTATTTCTAAGGTGTCGTAAGTTCTATAGTTATCATTTGGAGCTAGGGTGTCATCATTTGACAGCTCGGGTGTCGTAAGTTGTTTTCTGAGGTGTCGTCATGTTACAACATTTAGTTTCATTTCAAGTGTCGTAATATGAGAACTGGGGTGTCGCAACAGTCTTTCTGGGGTGTCGTAAGTTATTTTCTGGGGTATCGTAATTCTCAGTATGTCTTTAACTGTTAACGAGTGTCGTAGTTTTAATCAGGAGTGTCGTTTGTTGCTTTCTGGGGTGTCGTAGCGTTTCAATCGTCATAAAGCTACGATACCCCAGATTTACTATTAAGACACCGTAGTTACAAGCCTACGACACCTGTGCTTTAAACGAATGCTAAAGAAAAGCAGCTCTTAACATCACAGGAAAAAAATGGCCGAAAATCAGTGATGACACCCCAGGAAAAAAGTTGGGAGTATTACGACACCCAAGTTAAATAAATACGACATCTCAGTTAAAGAAATACGACATCCCAGTTTTGTTCGGCCGAAATCCTTCGCGACACCGTAGTTACTGTAGTTGAAACATTACGATACCCTAGCGACAATGCTACGACACCAGTGCTTATAACGGACGCTGGAGAAAAGGCCCGCGACACCCAAGGAGGAATTCGGTCAAAAATCATTCGTGACACGCAGTTGAAATGTTACGACACCCTAGCGACAACGCTATGACACCCATGCTTATAACGGACGTTGGAGAAAAGCCCTGTGACACCCAAGGAGGAATTCGGCGGAAAATCCTTCGCGACACCGCAGTTGAAACATTATGACACCCTATCAACAATACTGACACTCGTGCTTATAACTGAAGCTGGAGAAAAGGCCCGCAGTGTCATAATGTTTCCTTGGGTGTCGTAAGGTTGGGGTATCGTCAGATTATTTTTGAGGTGTCGTAAGTTCTATAGTTATCATTTGGAGCTAGGGTTTCGTCATTTGATAGCTCGGGTATTGTAAGTTGTTTTCTGGGGTGTCATCATGTTACAACATTCAGTTTCATTTCAAGTGTCGTAAAATATGAGAACTGGGTGTCGCAACAGTCTTTCTGGGGTGTCGTAAGTTATTTTCTGGGGTGTCGTAGGTTGTTTTCTAGGGTGTCATAATTCTCAGTGATGTCTTTAACTGTTAACAGATGTCATAGTTTTAATCAGGAGTGTCGTTTGATGCTTTCTGGGGTGTCGTAGGTTGTTTTCTGGGGTGTCATTTTAGTGATGTCTTTAACTGTTAACGTTATGACACCGAAGCTGAAACATTACGACACCCTATCTTCAATGTTACGACATCCATGCTTATAACGGACGCTGGAGAGAAGGCCCGCGACACCCCAGAAGGAGTTCACCCGATAATCGTTGGCGACACCCAAGTTGAACGTTACGACACCCTATCGACAAAGCTACGACACATGTGCTTATAACGGACGCTGGAGAGAAGGCCCACGACACCCCCAGGAGGAATTCGCCCGAAAATATTCACGATGCTTTCTGGAGTGTCGTAGCATTTTAGTCACATCTTCAACTGCTAAAGGGTGTTGTTGTTTTTTATATGGGGGTATCGTAAGTTGTTTCATGGGGTGTCGTTAGTTCCTGCCTGAACAGTTTCAACTAAGACACCCGTGCTTATAACGGACGCTAGAGAGAAGGCCTACGACACCCTAGGAGGAATTCGCTCGATAATCATTCGCGATACCCAGTTGAATCGTTACGACACCCTATCTTCAATGCTACGGCACCCGTGCTTATAACGGACGCTGGAGAGAAGGCCCGCGACACCCTAGGAGGAATTCACCAGATAATCGTTGTGACACCCCAGTTGAAGCATTACGACACCCTATTGACAATGCTACGACACCCGTGCTTATAATGGACGTGGGAGAGAAGTCCCACGACACCTCAGGAGGAATTCGCCCAATAATCGTCCGCAATACCCCAGTTGAAGCGTTACGACACCCTATCGACAATGCTACGACACCCGTGCTTATAACGGATGTGGGAGAGGACCGCGACACCCCAGGAGGAATTCGCCCGATAATCGTCCGTGACACCCCAGTTGAAAAGTTACGACACCCTTGGTATAAACTTATGACACTACTACAATATATTTGAACTAGGTGGAAGTTTGGACGTCACCCTAGTTGTAATTCGACGACACCCTAGTAAGTCAGCTATGCCATCTTTTCTAAAAAGTTGCATAACTTGGTCGGTTGGTACGGGTTTGCGTATCAGTGATATGATCATGCCACTCCTGGTGTCCTTTCATCTTCCTATGAGGTCGGCATAAACAAATTTCTGAACCCTAGAGGTTCTTTGTTTGTTGCTCGAGAAGCCGCTGGTGTCCTACATTTCTTCCACTGTTGTTTCTTCCATCTATTTCATTCATGGAGATGAGTGGTTTCGTTTGTGGACGAAGACCACGAACAAAGAAGAACCAGAAGGAGAAAATGGCAGAACAAAGCAAAGAAATCGTTCTTTACTCGAATGAGATGCGACTCCTTTAGGTATGTTTATCCCTTTGTTAAGATATTATGACATCCTCTCTTAAATATCATGACACCCTAGTTCATATATAATGGCACCTAGCTGACAAGTATGTTTATCCCATCTGTTTCAGATGACATGAGAATTATTCGAGTCACCCTAGTGAAGGCTTCCTAGTTGTTTAAAAATAGTTGCAGGCCGGTCGTATACGTTCAGAATGTTTGGAAGATGGGTTTTACTACACAACATACAAAACTTATCCGAAGGACCCCATTTGGGGCCTTCATCGACATGCAGATGTTTACAGTCAACGGGCGACTGCTAGCAGACATCATACGATGTCATAATGAAGGCGAGAAGTTTATTTTCTGTGGCAAGCCAGTCTTATTCAATGCGGATGAAGTTGCACTTATTCTGGGTCTTCCAGCTCATGGAACGAAGCTCGACATGTCCTGCCAGTTGTTCAATAGAAGATTGTTCAGATGATTTGGCCAGGGTTTAGATCTTCGTCAAAAGGGTTGGAGAAGTTAATATATCGACTCCGATCATCTAAGATACAGAAGATGTCGAGGACACCGTCAGACTTTGGATCGCCTACATGTTTGCCATGTTTTTGGCTCCAAAGTCTAATAAGACATGTCGGTATCTCATCCAGCACTTGGATGACTTAACTCAACTGAAGAGGATCGACTGGGCTTCGGCATTCAATGAGTTGATTGTTCTGGCTCTCCCAGAAGTCGCTGCCTACTTGCGTTCCGAGGAGCTGGTCCACTCAAAGAGAGCAAACAAGGTTAGGAGGCAGACTACCCTGTTTGGATACTCGGCAGCACTGATGGTAAGGATTATTGAGATGCAGAAAGAGTGTCCTTAGTATAATTTTTTGTTAATATTATATTTTTTCATATCCTAAAATTATCATGTTCAGGCATGGTTCCTCGAGAATATATCAATGTGAGCACCAGCATATCCCAATAAATTGCCCCGGCTGTTGAAGTGGTATGACAACCAATTGAAGATCCAGTCTATTCGGGTTGCCAACATGCAGCCTCACGACTTAGTAAGCTAATACATTGCTCAATTGCTCTGATCATATTTTTCACTTAATATGTTAATATTTTCACTTAATATTAATTTGTTTATCATTTTGCTTTGCAGATGGAGGGAGCTACTGTACCACTATCACAAGAGGTTGGCTTCTCACTCAACAGACAGTAGCATCGCTGAACCAACAAATAGCTGTGCAAGCTGTGCCGAGTTGAGGATTGAATTGGCATGCGTTAAGGATCAACTCGATGATGTCAGGCACAGGCTGGCTATAGCTGAGAGCCTCCTCAGTTCATTGCTTAGAAAGGGAAGCAATGCGAGAAATGAGGAGGACAAGGGAGAGGGGAAGACAGAGGAGGGGCATTCCATGGAGTGTCTTCGCGAGCCTGGGAATGTAAATACGGAGGAGAAGAAGAGGGAGGAGGGGCATTCCTTGGAGTGTCCAATTGAGCCTGGGAATGCATATACGGAGGAGAAGAAAGAGAGGAGGACCATTCCTTTGAGCGTCCAACAGAGACTGGGAATGCAAAAATAGAGGAGAAGAGATTGGAGGGGAATTCCTTGGATTATCAAATAGAGCCTAGGAATGGAAATAAAGAGGAGGAGAAGAGGGGGGAGGGGCAGTCTACGGAGGGCCAAGAGGAGTCTAAATTTGATAATAAACTTGGCACCCTGTGCCAAAGGGTGATGATGGGGACATACAATTTGTTGCAATGCCTTCGCTTATTAAGAGGGTTAAAAAAGAGTCGAGGAAGCGTAAGGCATCCAAGGTCAGAGGAAATTCTTATGAGACAACCCGTCCTAGAAAGTCGTCGAAGACAGTGGGCGCATCAAAGGCCAACATAGAAATCGAAGATAACCAAAGTATTATCAAAAGTTTTTTGAGCGAACAAATAACCGACGAGATCGTGTGCACCAATAAATTAGGTGGAGCTATAACAAGGAAAGGTCTTCAAGATCTCACTAACTATGATATGATAATGGACGATGTAAGTATCTCAGGAAACTTTTTCTTGATGTTGATTTTAGAATATTATTAATCTATTTACATTGCATTGGCAGATTATTGATGTCGGCCAGGAGTTTTTGATGAGCACCTGGACAGAGCATCCGGACCGATACCATAAGTGTATCTTTGCATCCATTTTCGTAGCCACTATGTGTCTTAATTCTCCATTAACTGCTCATGAACTCATTGTAACATCAGGGGCTTCGATATTTGACAATGTATCCGATGAAGATAAGGCCCAATTCCGATCTCTTTTCACTATCATCAACTCGGATAATTTGCACTGGCATCTGGTTGCTGTCGATATGGAAAGAAAGACATTCATGCACCTGAATTCATTAAAATGCAACACCAGGTACAAGGCCAATGCAAAGAAATGGCATAGCATTCTTGGCCACATATTCCACATATACTGCGATAAGGAAGAGGTGATGACTTGGCCAATGGAAGAGATTTCGGATTGCCCAAGCCAACCAGCCGGATCACTGGATTGTGGCCTCTACTGTCTGAGGTATATGGAATGCCTTGCTCGATGGGACAATCCTGATATAAAGATGGATTTCACGGAAGATGAAATAAGAGATTACCGGCGATAATTAGCTGCGACGATATTAAGAGAAGGCCTCAATCAAAAGATCGATAACTTTGTCACAAACTGTTCTTAATTTTTTATTTTTTATTTTTTATTGATTAAAAATTTAATGTAATTTATTCATATTGACACTGTTTAGATTTAATGCAATTGCAAAAATTTTATATGTATATCATGGTGCTTTATATGAATGTTAGAAATCTTGTCGTCATAGTTATGCCTTTTTTACTTCCCAGTTTCTAAGTTTTCATATAGGAAGTCGTAAATTGAGAACAGGGGTATCATCGATTTAAAGCTATGGTATCCTTACGTGAGAAATGGGGTGTCATAGGATTTGTCCTTTCGGGTGTCATCGCTTTAAAGCGAGGGTGTCGTTATGCGAGAGCTAGGATGTCGTAGTATCCTAAATCGGGGATGTCATCGCCCCCTTCCTTAAATCCCCGCAGGGGTGTCGTCGCTTTAAAGCGAGGGTGTCGTTACGCGAGAGCTGGGATGTTGTAGTATCCTAAATCGGGGATGTCGTCGTCTCCTCCTTAACAGTCCCCGCATGGGTGTCGTCGCTTTAAAGCGAGGGTGTCGTGGCTTTAAAGCGAGGGATGGGATGTCGTAGTATCCTAAATCGGGGATATCGTCGCCCCCCTCCTTAACAGTCCCCGCAGGGGTGTCATCGCTTTAAAGCGAGGGTGTCGTTATGCGAGAGCTGTGATGTCGTAGTATCCTAAATCGAGGATGTTGTTGTCCTCTCCTTAGTAGTCCCCGCACGGGTGTCGTCGCTTTAAAGCGAGGGTATCATTATGCGAGAGCTGGGATGTCATAGTATCCTAAATCGGGATGTCGTCGCCCCCCTCCTTAACAGTCCCCGCATAGGTGTCATCGCTTTAAAGCGAGGGTATCGTTATGTGAGAGCTAGGATGTCATAGTATCCTAAATCGGGGATGTGGTTGCCCCCTCCTTAACAGTCCCCGCACGGGTGTCGTCGCTTTAAAGCAAGGGTGTCGTTACTCGAGAGCTGGGATGTCATAGTATCCTAAATCGGGGATGTTGTCGCCCCCCTCCTTAACAGTCCCGTGGGGGTGTCGTCGCTTTAAAGCGAGGGTGTCATATGCGAGAGCTGGGATATCGTAGTATCCTAAATCGGGGATGTCGTCACCCCCCTCCTTAACAGTCCCCGCATGGGTATCGTTGCTTTAAAGCTAGGGTATCATTACGCGAGAGCTGGGGTGTCGTAATAGCTAAATCGGGGATGTCGTCGCCCCCTCCTTAACAGTCCCCGCATAGGTGTCATCGCTTTAAAGCGAGGGTATCATTACACGAGAGCTGGGATGTTGTAGTATCCTAAATCGGAGATGTCATCGCCCCCCTCTTAATAGTCCCCGCATGGGTGTCGTCGTTTTAAAGTGAGGGTGTCGTTACGCGAGAGCTGGGATGTCATAGTATCCTAAATCGGGGATGTCGTCACCCCCTTCCTTAACAGTCCCCGCAGGGGTGCCATCACTTTTAAGCGAGGGTGTCGTTACGCGAGAGCTGGGATATCGTAGTATCCAAATCGGGGATGTCGTTGCCTCCCTCCTTAGCAGTCCCCGCATGGGTGTCGTCGCTTTAAAGCGAGAGTGTCGTTACGCGAGAGCTGGGATGTCGTAACAGTGCAAGCGTATTTATAAATAGCAAAGCAAGAGTTTCTTCTTGGCTGACGAGATGAGCACTTTATTTGGCTGAAAAAGACACCCTAGTTACAAAGCAACGACATCAGTGTTTAAAACATACTCTGTCGATAAGACTAAGACACCCTAGTTATAAAGCACTTCATTTGCGACTAAGACACCCTAGTTACAAAGCACTTCATTTGCGACTAAGACACCCTAGTTACAAAGTCATGACACTCATGTTTTATATATGCTCCTGTGTTAGTTGACTTAATACATAAGCATCAAACTCGTCCATCAAAGTTTTAAAAGGTGGTACAATTCTTTCCATGTCCTCTCCGGTGTTAATTGACTACATACAAGTCTGCCTGTTGCTTGAAGCAGCTCTTATTTCATTTTGCATTGGGAAGTGGTGCAATTCTTTCCATATTTTTCCTTGATCTTTTTGACTTCTTCTCGACTCCACTCTTTAATCTGTTCTCTCTTGAGCGACCTTTCATCCTAATTTGCTCAGGATCTTGAATTACAAGCTGTGTACTTGCCTTAGCTGTGCAGTTAGCATCCACGACAATTCTGAATATTGGTGTTAGACCATCCATCACTAAATTAAATGCATCTTCAGACATGGAGGCTATCTCTGCGAGCTTCATCATCCGATGACTCAGCAAACTATATCTACAATCAATAACATAATGTTATCGAAAACATATATTAAGACATTTCAAATAAAAAATTGTCACTGCGTACCATGATTTTCGTGTGCTTTTATCACAACCTTCAGTATTACAGTAAAAATCGTTGAATTGGTATTTCATGTCCTTGCACCATCTCTTCAAGAAGTATTTATTTGGTAAACAAAATACGTCGCTTTGATGAAGAACCAATAAGGCATGCCTACACAGGTAACATTTGAACTGAAAGGATCGACACTGGCATTGAACATCCTCAATATTTTATCGTATGACACGATATAATCTTTTATCATCTCCTTGCCGATTCCATCGACTTCAATCCTTTCATATGACTTTACAGAATATACACAAAATTATCTGCTTCCTTGATCGATTTAGTATTTGATGCAGCCATTTCAAGTATCTCATTCTGAAATTTTTTGAAAATGCATCTTGTATACCTTCCTGCAGCTTGCCTCTCAAAAGGTGATGATGTCTTTAGGAAAGCAATCATTTGCAATATCCTATTATCTTCCTAATTTTTGGCCTCGTACCTTTTCTTCAAGGCATCTTTGTACTTATCTATGAACTCTGTGAGTGTAGTCTTCGAATTTATAAACCCATTGAAGAAGTGATTGATGCCCTCGCTCCTTTGTGAAGATGACATCGTGTACATAATTTTGTCAAAAAAAGAAGCATTGAACATGAACATTAACCAAACACAATTACCTATAAACCTGTGAAGAATATCCTTTGTAAACTGAGACCCATTTTTTGACATTCGTAAAGGATATTGAACCAATCTATAGCCTTGCATTCTTTATATTTCTCCATAAGATGTGCCCACCTTTCCTCGAATGACTGTATGGTCAATGAATCATATATCGCCTCATCAAAATCAATCATAAATTTGGGATTTGCTATGCAAATGTGGCCAATCTTTTCAGGTATCTTCTTCAATATATGCCAAAGATAAAATCGATGTCGTGTGTTAGAAAAAACCTCCTAACAACAGCCTTGATTGCCTTATCTTGGTCAGTTATTATGGTAATGGATGCTTGACCACCATTTGCATCCAGCTATGACTAAAAAACCCATTTATATGTCTCTGTACTCTCATCAAACAACAATGCGCAACCAAGCAAGGTGGACTGTCCATGATGGTTGACCCTGATGAATGGACAAAAAGGCATTTGATATCTATTTATCAAGTAGGTTGAGTTAAAGCTTAGAACATCACCGAAGTATGTGCATGCCAATCCTGACCTTGGATGAATCCAGAAGACAGATCTGAGATGACCATTATCATTGAGGTCTAAGGTATAGAAGAAATTGGGATTTCTGACTTGCATTTTGGTGAAATGGATTACCATCAACTGAGCATCTCCTTCTTTCAGCTTAGACTGACATTTGCGACAAATGAAATTATGAGCATCCTTCTCTGTGAAATCCAATTATCTTCTGCCCCCCTTTTTCCTTGTTATGGCAGAGTATATCTGAGTTGTTAGCACATTCACAGTATGTAAATTACTGATCTCTGCCTTCTCTGGTGTGCTGATCCTCCTGTGGGACCATAGATAACCAGTTGATGTTATGGACATTCGATGGTTATGTTTTAGAGAAACCTCAACCAATATCCATTTACCACTTGTAGCATTCAGTCTTTCTTTTATGGACGTCATACAATCAACTTTCCCAGTGTCTCTATGATTCATACTCTTCTATGTTTTTCTAGATTTTCCTTGCCTCCAACACGCCAGATGCTTGTAGCAAAGTTGTTTGTTGTTGTTGGACCTGCTACACACTATTGTAATTCTAAAACCAATTCTTTTTGCATATCCATTGTAAAAAGTATATACTAAATTGAATTCCATTCCAGTTTGAGGAACATCCCCTACATTTGGAGCGATGGGTGAAGGTCCACGGCCGGGAGTGTGCTCGATTTCTTTCCGATCTATAATTTTAGCATCGTCTGTGAAATATAGGCACACAGTCATGAACAATGATATCCATAGATTTAGCTGTCAAAGCATTAGGACACCAGGTTAAAGAAATATGATACCTCAGTTGAAGAAATACGATAACACAATTATGTTCGAACCTCAGATACTAGGAATGCATGCCATCTATGATCTGAATAATGGCTCCTGTTTGTTTTCCTAGTTAAAAACTACGACACCCATTAACAATTAAAGACATGAACATACAATAGCTAAATTCAAAAGTCACGACATCCCAGTTTATAAAAAATGACACCGATGCTGTAAAACAATGACACCCATTCATAAGACATTGAGGCAGAGCCTAATGACACCAAGGTTCACATATTACGACACCGTAGCTGAAACTGTTCAGGCAGGAACTAACGACACCCCATGAAACAACTTACAACACACCATATAAAAAATAACGATACCCTTTAGCAGTTCAAGACGTGACTGAAATGCTACGACACTCCAGAAAGCAACAAAAGACTATCGGGCGAATTCCTCCTGGGGTGTCGCGGGTCTTCTCTTCAGCGTCCGTTATAAGTATGACTGTCGTAGCATTGAAGATAGGGTGTCGTACATTTCAACTTCGGTGTCGCGGGCCTTCTCTCTAGCATCGTTATAAGCACGGTGTCTTAGCTGAAACTGTTCTGGCAGGAACTAATGACACCCCATGAAATAACTTACGACACCCCATATAAACAATAACGACACCCTTTAGCAGTTAAATACGTGACTAAAATGCTACGATACCACAGAAAGCAAAAACGACACTCATGATTAAACTATGATACCCGTTAACAGTTAAAGACATCACTAAAATTACGATACCCTAGAAAACAACCTACGACACCCCTGAAAGCATCAAACATACTCCTGATTAAAACTACGACACTTAACAGTTAAAGACATCATTGAGAATTACGATACCCCAGAAAATAATCTACGACACCCTAGAAAATAACTTACGACACCCCACAAAGACTGTTACAATACCCCAGTTCTCATATTTTACGACACTTGAAATGAAACTGAATGCTGTAACATGACGACACCCCAAAAAACAACTTACGACACCCGAGCTATTAAATGATGACACTCTAGCTCCAAATGATAACTATAGAACTTACGACACCTCAGAAATAATCTGACGACACCCCAACCTTACGACACCCAAGGAAACATTACGATACTGTATGCCTTTTCTCCAGCTTCAATTATAAGTATGGGTGTCATAGCGTTGTCGATAGGGTGTTGTAATGTTTCAACTGCGGTGTCACGAAGGATTTCTACCGAATTCCTCCTTGGGTGTCGTGGAGCTTTTCTCCAGCGTCCGTTATAAGTATGGGTGTCGTAACATTGTCCCTAGGGTGTTGTAACGTTTCAACTGCGGTGTCATGAATAATTTTTGGCCGAATTCCTCCTTGGGTGTCGCGGGCCTTTTCTCAGTGTCGTTATAAGCACTGGTATCGTAGCATTGTTGCTAGGGTGTCGTAATGTTTCAACTGCGATAACTACGGTGTCGCAAAGGATTTTCGGCCGAACAAAACTGGGGTGACATATTTCTTTAACTGAGGTATCGTATTTATTTAACTTGGGTGTCGTAATACTCCCAACTTTTTTTTGGGGTGTCATCACTGATTTTCACCATTTTTCTCCTACGATGTTAAGAGCTGCTTTTCTCTAGCATTCGTTTGAAGTACGGTGTCGTAGGCTTGTAACTACGGTGTCTTAATAGTAAATCTAGGGTGTCGTAGCTTTATGACGATTGAAATGCTATAACACCCTAGAAAGCAACAAACGATACTCCTAATTAAAACTACGACACCCGTTAACAGTTAAATACATCATTGAGAATTATGCCACCCTAGAAAATAACTTACGACACCCCAGAAAGACTGTTGTGATACCCCAATTCTCATATTACGATACCTGAAATGAAACTGAATGCTGTAACATGACGACACCTCAGAAACAACTTACGATACCCTAGCTCCAAATGATAACTATAGAACTTACGATACCTCAGAAATAATCTGACGACACCCAAGGAGCACTGCAGTTACAAACCTTCGACACCCCAGTTCTATATAACGACACCCTGGATGTAACCGTCACCAGCTCTCATATTGGGACACCCTAGCTGAAACTGAATGCAAAAACTTACGACACCCTAGAAAATATCGTAGGATACCCGAGTTGTAAAATGACGACACTAGAGCTATATGGACGGGAAATAATGGGAATATAGGCCGAAACACTCTGACGACACCCCAGTTTATAAGGTATAACATCCTTTAAAAGAGTATGACATTTGTTCAGAAAAAGACTAAACTCAAGGTATTTACATCGCTAGAAGACTGAGTTATGACTCCGAGAATGTCATAACTATTTTGGTCTAAGGATGTTACCTGAGCATTAAATGGTTTCATAATGCATTAACTTCCTCTAACGATAAAAATAGTTGGTGTAATAAAGGAACTTTAAAAAGAAGTGGGAACAATGACTTTTTATTTCCTGCTGTGGATGACATTTTCTCCAGAAGATTATGAAGAAGTCTTCGGTAGCTACGTATTCCAGCCTCGAAGCTAAAATATTTTCTTTCGATCGAAAATCAAAACAGGAGGAAATCCTGAGCGAGGGCTTAGGATCTTGCTCAAACCTTGGACTGATTTCTTGTATCCGAAAGCCAGAGCGAGGGGGAAGAATGTTTTAGAATCGGAAAGAGTTTTTCTTGCACATATATAATCCAAGAAAAAATGGCGGTAGAAGTAGGCTGGAGGGAAAGGACATTTTCTTATGCATACTATTTTTAAAATAAAGGAGAAGCGCTTTTAATGGACGTCACGATTAAAACGTAACATCGTATCAGAGCCATCCTGTCTCGCATCGTCAGTCCACGGGATCCACGTGGACCAATAAGAAGAGGTGGTGCAGCCCCATAGGACTTGCTGCACCGAAGGTGGTGTACAAAGACTTTTCCTATTACTTTTTTGGGTTTCTGGCTTAGCGAGGAGTCATTCTATTCAGCCTACAAGATTTGCTCAGTAGCCCCCCTTAATAAAAAAAAAACTAATTTGCCCTTCAAAAAATATGACAACACTCCTCTTTGCTCAATAGGCCTCATCGGATCAAAACAGCCTCCCTCCTCACCTCCCCCGCCCCTCCTCCCTCCCCACTCCCACATTTTGTAAAATCAAAACCCCTCAATCCATTTTGAAGCTTGGTTAAAGTGATTTCAACCCTTAATCAAGCAATGGATAAGCAACAATCAATTTAGGAAGGTTTACGGTCACAAAGGTTAGTTTTTAAACTTGTTTCAATTTTTTTTTCACAGTTCGTGTGTTGTTCGGCCCTATGTTACCGAACAAATCAATTCTATTCGGCCACACATGGCCGAACAGAAGGGCTCTGTTTAGCCAAGTGGACTGAACATAAGGGCTTCTGTTCGGCCCTGTGTGGCCGAATAGAATTGATTTGTTCGGCCATAGTAGGCCGAACCTCTCCGATGATTTAGGGTAAATTAGGTAAGGGTTTAAAATAATTTTTTAATCATGTAGGGCGATGCTTCAATCGAATGTAGCGTGATTGGCTCTGAATGTATGATGGATTACACAAATAAATTTACAACTTATGAGGTAAGATAATTTTGATTGCAATTATTTTATTAGTTAACTGAACAAAGTATAAAATTGTCTACTCACATTAAACTATTTAATTTATAGATATTCAAGAGTAGAAAAGAAATGTATGATTGGTGTCGGAAAGCTAGGAGGAGGAATGGATTTGTTGTTATTATAAGAAAATCTGATTCGGATAGCAATGTTAAGAAACCAAGAATTATTTTTACTTGCGAGAGGAGTGGTACCTTCAAAAGTAAACACATAAGGAAAAAGGGATTAAAGATCAAGGCCAGTGACACTAAGAAGTGTGGATGCCTTTTGCCTTAAGAGGAAAGAAATTGGATACTGCAGATGATTGGATATTAATGGTCATTTATGGTGTGCACAATCATCCGGCTGCAAAGCATCTCGAGGGGCACTCATATGTTAGATAATTATTTAAGCAGGAGACTACAATGTTAGTGGATATGTTGAAGAGTTTGGTTCGGCCTAAGGACATATTATCCACATTGAAGCAAAGGGATGCCCTCAATGTTAAGACAATGAAGATAATCTACAATACATGGCAGAGGTGTAAGGTTGCAGAGAAAGCTGGGAGATCTCAGATGCAACATCTTCTGGGTAAGTTATGAGGGTAAATACATTGAGTGGCATAGGACTTGTATTAAGTCTGATGTTGTGCGTGACTTGTTTTGGGCACACCCCGGCAGCATAGATTTGTTACATGCATTTCCTTATGTTTTGATAATGGATTGCACTTACAAGACAAATAGATATCGTCTTGCTCTCTTAGAGATTGTGGGGGTGAACCTGACATTTTCTATTGCTTTTGTATACATGGAGTCTGAGCGGAAAGATAACTATACATGGGCATTAGAGAGATTGCACAGTATCATGGACGCTGATGGTCTGTCTGAGGTGATAGTCATAGATAGAGACTTGGCTCTATTGAATGCAATTCATATGGTATTTTCTACGGCAACATATTTGTTATGTAGATGGCATATTAGTAGAAATGTTTTGGCTCAATGCAAAAGATTATTTGAAACGTAGGAGAAATGGATAAGTTTATAATGAGGTGGAATATACTAGTGTTGTCAAGCACAGAAGACGAGTTTAACGATCACTGGAGTGTACTCTAGAGAGAGTTTAGTACCTATCCAGATACTTTACGTAAGTATCAGATACTTGGCTGATCAAATACAAGGAAAGATTTATCGCAACGTGGACGGATGCACGTAGGCACTACGAAAATGTGACAACCATAGGTATCACAAGAAATTGATTTATTTCATAACTTTATAATTTAATTGTGTATTTGTTATCTAACTTTTATTTTATTTTATTTACTTTACTAGGGCTGAAAGTGCACATGTAGGCTTAAAAGATAGCTTGGATCAAGCCAAGGGAATTTCGAGTCATCTTAGACAATAATTCAAGTTTGATTGAGTTGCAGCACAGTGACATTAAAGCCTCATTTGAGAAGAGTTTGATGATAGTGCAACACAACTTTAAGCCTGTGAATTCAAAGAACTACAAGGTTTCATATCTATAAGTGCATTAAATCGTATTCTCGCCCAAGCGAACCAAGCCAATTCAGTTGGGATGGATGAATCAGTTTGTGGATGCGCTATTCAATGCACACATGGTTTACCTTGCGCTCATGATATTATGTGGTACAGGATGGAAGGTCGGCCTATTCCCCTTGACTGCATAGATCCTCATTGGAGAAAACTTAATATGGTGCCTACTTCAAATGTGGAAAGTATGAAGCTGAGCTGTGAACCAGAGTTGGATATTATTGCTCAGAAATTCAAGCAGATGGATGGGGCTTCTCAATTGCATATGTTAAGGAAATTGCGAGAGATTGCAAGCCCAGATAGCACTTCTCTTGAAGAGCTTGCAAAATGGATGACTGGTTCATGTGGCCCCCTTCATTGAAGATTGATACGTCTACTCGCCGTGACCCTTCTGCCT
>UESW01002084.1:182161-287874 GCA_900491605.1 Calamus simplicifolius | reverse complement strand
AGATTGGGCCATCTACTTACGAAACCGAGCCAGACTCTCACCCGACAATCTCGTTTCCAAAAGGACACATATATCAAACTTATGCAGCTGCAACAATCTTCCAAAAGAGGAACGAAAGGATGGCTTACGAGCACCTCTTACATTCCACAGAAGAATCCTCATTTACAGACTGGGAGAAGCTAGGACCCCTCCATGGTCCTCCAACATAATGCTGTCAGCAATACCCCTACCAACGGAGGGCAAACATCAGACTGAAGATCTGAACAGACCAGCGGCCCATCCATCTCCAAAGCAGAACCGTTTGACACGGAACCAGGACCCTGACCAGCAGGACATCCGTCAATCTCCTCCGCAAAGGGCCCAGAACCCTGGATAGACTGCCCCCTTGACCGAACAAGGACACCATTCTGGCCAGAAGGGGGTAAGTCAAGTCCGACACGAGGACAAGATGTGGCCCCCCCTTTTTTAATCACAGAGGCCTTTCCTTTTTCCCTCCGTAACACCGATTTAGGAAAAGACCTTGGAGACATTGATACCTCCGGTCTGGCCCGCTTCAGGGAACCCGGGAACCCGTCCCTACAGTCCATGTGGCCTTCAGCTCCCAGCTCCAGATCAAGAGAGGAGAAGGGATTGGAAGTCTTCACCACACTATTCAGAGGAGGATCACTGGCACTATCCTTATTCACTGGCTGCAGCTTCTGATCACAATGTTTCAATACGGCACCCCCAGGCACACCTCCCTTCCTCAAAGAGAAGGGGGACTTCTTCTTCCCCGGCTGAATCACCGCAACGCCCGACCCTTCAGCGATTGCCTTGGATGAAGATAACTGCCGGCGAGCCACCTTCACCGGCGACTTTCAGCCATCACGTCGACCCTCTGACCCAGGGCAAAGCCCATCCACTGAGGAAGGGGAAGCAGAGGCGAAGGCTGCAGAAGACGCAGACACACTCGGAAGAGAGCTTCTCCTTCCCACAGTCTGAGATCCCGGAGCTCCTCTCCGCTACCTCACAGCTGAAAGCCAGGGCCCAAAAACAGAAGCCGAAGCCGCATCCTCCTCAGCCGAACGAGACGGGAGAGAGCAGGGACCTCCCAGGTGAAGCGAACCGCAGTTCCAGCATAGCCCTTGAAGGTTCTCGTATGAGAATTGTTGCCAAAACCTCTGGTTGAGGCCTTGCACTCGAGCTCCTGGACGAAGAGGACGAGATAGGTCGATCCGCATACAAACCCGTGCAAAGCCACCTCCTCTGTTTCTCGCCAGGGTAGTTGCATCTGGACAGACAAATTCCCCCGCCATAGCCAGTATAGATTTGAGGAAATCAGCTTTCCAGAACTCAAGGGGGAGGTTCGGCAGCCGGACCCAGACCAACGCCAACGAGATTGAGTCCTCTGCCGGAGCAAAATCCGGCCGCCATCCCTCGATGCCAATAACCTGACCGTTGATAACCCATGGCCGTTGCATCACTAACTCCCAAGCTTCGGAAGATTCGAAGCGAAAGACATGGCATCGGAATGCCATGCTGGTCGGAACAATTTCTCCAGGAACTCCGACGTGCTGAAATTCCCTGAGAAAAGCATCCGCCGGAACCCATCGATGATATGAACGAGCGATGATGGCTGTCTGCATCCACCCAGCCACCTCCTCAGCAAGTTCCTCAGCTAGGAGGGTCACCACCTCAGGGAAGGCAGCCTCCAACCTCGCCACAGTGGCCGGCGACGGGGACGAAGCCACCCAAACGAACCCTCCTTCCGCCGCGACCCTCCCGGAAGCCCGGCCTACATCAGCCGCATCCGAGGCCATAGGAAGGACGGAGAGATCAGATAGGAGCACCTGGACCACGGTGAAGACCAGACGATGACGATCGCCGAAAGATCGAGGACGAAGCAAAGAACAGTACGAATCTTAAAGCACTAAAGTCTAAGAGAATCGGAGCTTAGGCTGCACGATTCTTAAAGCACGAAAAAAATACTAAACCTTTAAAGGTCAACACAACTGTATGTATCAATTAGGGCATTTGCACTAATACTATCTAGCCAACTAGGTCCCAGTCATTAGAGTAATATATTTTATTATGTGTGATGCTAATTTCTTATTGCCTTCTTAGTGGGGACAATAATTAGTAGGGATGGCAACAAATAAAGGATCGTTCGGAGCGGCTTATATCAGTTCTCGTCCCGTTAGAAAAAAACATTCATGTTTCCTGACCCGTTAAGCCGTTATAGTTAACAAACGGAAATGGAGATACTCGACACGGTATCCAGGATACCGGTCGACATAACAAAAAAAATATTTTATTAAATTTATAATTTATTAAAAATTAAAGAAAGAAAAATGAAAGAAGAAAGAGCAAAGTCAAGGAAAAGCAAGAGTCAAGAAGAATAAATTCAAACGTATTTTATTATATATTATTTATTTTAATTGTTATATTTTTAATATATTAATATATATATTTAAAATTTAAATATATTATATTAAAGTTAATAAGGATGGGAATGGGAGCCGTTTATCGGTTTAGCCGTTAACGAGAAATCTTCGTTACCTATTAAGCCATTTAGCCCAAGATTTCTTGACCCGTTACATTCCTAATAATTAGTTTGATCAGAGTCATATTAGTGATACATAAGGCCCTACACCTACTTTCTTTTATTGATTATCGAGTCAAAAAACAATTTTTAACTATCAATCAAGTAAAATCTTCTTTAGTTAGTTTGCAATTTTAATTTAAAAATTATTATGCAATGCAAATTTTAAGTAAAGGTCTTTATATATCCATTAATTAAAATAATACATAAAATGTAAGTAAGAAATAGTGGGATGTCCTAAATAGATACTTAACATACATTTTGTGTGGGTGTAATAATAACTAAAATTCAACGCATGTGATATATGCCACATGGAACTTATTGTGGCTGGTTGTGATTTCATTTAAAAGATATTATGAGATTCTTTTTCTTTTATTGATATGGAGTCAAAAAAAATGCAACATAGGTAGGGTTGCAACTGGGCTCATGAAACTCGGGTTTTTCTCAACCCTAACCCTAACCCTATTTGTAAAATGTCAACCATAACCCTATTTGTAAAACCTCAATCCTAACCCTATTTTTAAAAATCGGGTTCGGATTGAGTTTTGGGTTGGAATTCGGGTTGATGGGAAAAAAAAAAATGCTTTTTTCAAAGTAAATAAACGTCGAATTATGGATCCCAAAGATGAAAAAATAAAATCCCTTGCCGAACGCAAAAGCTAAACTCGGGGCTTTAATATTGTATTAAACAAAAAGTCTTACCTGAAACAAAAAAAAGGAAGATGTGTCATAAACAAAAAAAGGAGGAGGTGGGAAGTGAAATGAAATGTGCGGATGATCCGCCTTTATGTTTGTCCTTTTCTTCACCTGTGACCGACGACCTTGCCCTCCTCGCCCTCAAGTTAGCCATCTCGTTCGATCCGATTGGCACCTTCAATGCCCCCAAAAATCTGGTACCGATAAGCTACTCTCGTTCGGGTAACCCTCGGGTTCGAGTTATCTCATATTCGGGTTGCGGTCAACCCTAACTCGGGTCAATTGCAAATCGGGCCGGGTTAAACCCGGTCTTTTGGGTTCAGGTTGGGCAAACATGAGTTTAAACAGTGCTGTAAATCGGGTTCGGCTTAACATAGGAAAAAAAATGACATGGTTATCATTTTATTTTTAAAAAAAATCTTATAAGAGTTCTTTCCACAATGTTAACACTTTGTTGTTCAGAAAAAAAAAAAAAAAATCTTTTAAAATGATAAAGTTATAAGACGCCTAAAATTTGATGTTTGAGCCGATCTCTAAATTTTTCTATTTATATATTAAAAAATAATTATTTTTATAAGATTTGGTCTTGGAGCTAATCTCAAATTTTTTAAATTATATATTAGAAGATATAATAGATTTTTATATAAGTTATTATTATAATGATTATAATAATTTATATATCAAAATATATTTAAAAGAAAATTATTTAAAATTAAAACACCATTTTTTATTGGATAGTTTTGTTTATACCATTTTTATTACAAGTAAAAGGTGTTATCTCAAAAAAAATTATAAATTAATCTTTATAAACTTAAATCACATGTATCAACTAAGATTTTAGCACTAATACAATAACTAACTAAATGTATAATATTACTAATAAAATAGATGTCCATTGGTATTCTAAAGGGAGGTTATGTCAAGTTATAAAAATGGTGTTCATTGGTATTCCAAGAAAAGTTATGTCTATTAGTATTACTTAATATCTTTTAGTTGTATTTGAGAAGATTGATGAAATAAGATACGGATAAAATAAGAAAAGATGAAATAAGAGAGAATATATTCCAATACTTTTTTTTCTTTAATTATATAATAAGTTATCAGCAAACTTGTATTGAGTAAATATTTTTATTGAGTAAATATCATTTATATATATACGATTGTCTCTAGTCTTTGATAAATTTGAAATAATTTTTATTATAATAAAAGATTGGGTACTAATTTACTTTGTGTGCTTTGATAGTACTGCTATGACAAATTTGGCAAAACTTGATTTTGTGGTACTAGATATCATGGGCAAAAATTATCTATCATGAATACTTGATGCTGAAATCTCATTGGAGGCTAATGCCCTTTTGATATAATTAAAGATGGTAATGAGGCATCCAACCAAGAGAAAGAAAAAAACAATGATTTTTTTGCGACACCACTTTAACAAGAGATTGAAAGTTGAATACCTAACAGTAAAAGATCCCCTTGTCTTTTGGAATAACCTAAAAGAGCGTTATGACCATAAAAAAATAGTCATTCTTAGCTCGTTATAACTAGATGCACTTACCCTATAAGATTATAAGACATAACTGAATATAATTCAGTTATGTTCAGAACGAGGATATGCTGGAAAAAAATCTTTTCCACTTTTCATGCTTCTAATTTGCTCTTGCAGAAGCAATATCATGAAAGAGGTTTTAAGAAATACTCTGAAGTTTGAACTAATTTCTTGCCTTCTTGTGGTTGAACAAAATAATGAACTTTTAATGAAAAACCATAAAGCTCGTTCAACTAGCCCTGTACCATTCCCTGAAGTGAATGAGACTACATATCAATTTTATAAACAAAGGCATGGTCGTGGATGCGGACGTGGTTGAGGACATTTTGTTTATCATGGTGGTCATGTTAAAACTCCTTCTCACCACCTAAAGTTAGAGAAAAATGAGAAAAATGAGAAGAAAATTGAGAAAGGCAAAAGGGACTTAAGTAAAAATTTGGTGGGTAACTCATGCTATCGTCGAAGGGTCATTGGTCGTATACATGTCATACGCCAAAACACTTGTTGAACTTTATCAAAATCATTGAAAAAGAATGAGAAAAAGATGGAAACAAATTTTGTTTCTGAATCTGGCGCTTGTGATACTAAATTTGATGATGATATTGCTAACTTCTTTATCCAACCAGAAGAAAATAATGTTTGTTTAATTGATAGCATGAATTTATAAGGTTAATTTTAAGAATGCCTACGTTATCAAATAATACCATGTAATAAAATAATATCTTATTATACATATGTTTGTTTTAAAGAAACTGATGCAATGATGAATTGTGACTTTTAGTTTTTATGCCTTTATATACCTTGTATTCTAATTTGTATTTCACTACGTGTCATTCTTTCTATGAAGAAAATGAAATTATCTCGAGTAGGATCTTTTGTCAAAAATAACAATTTGTGCCTCGTCGATAGTGCTACAACGCACACTACTTAAAGATATTAAATACTTTTCCTACTTTGAAAAATATATAATTTGTAGCTATACAAAATTGATTGAAGGCTCTAGAAGAGCCCATATCATTTTGCCTTGAGAAATAAAATTCATAATTGATGATGCCTTATATTATAAAAGGTCTCAAAGTAATTTATTGAGTTTTAAAGATATTAGCATAAATGGATATTACATTAAGACAACTAATGAAGGCAATATTGAGTATTTGTGCATTACAAGTACAATCTCAGGCAAGAAATGTGTATTTAAAAAATTCCTACATTTCTCTTTGATTTATACTACACAAATATGAGCACAGTTGAAGCATATGCTATAGTAAACCATAAGTTTACTAATCAAAATGATTTTATAATTTGGCATAACCGGTTGAGTCATCTGTTTCAATTATGATGTGAAGAATTATAGAGAATTCATGTGGACATTCATTGAAGAATCAAAAATATTACGAGACTAAATGAATTCTCATGTGCTGCTTGCTCTCAAGGCAAATTAATTATTAGGCCATCAATGGCTAAAATTAAGACTAAATCTCTTGGATTTTTGGAACGCATACATGGTGATATTTATGGGCTTATTCACCTACCAAGTGGACCATTTAGATATTTTATAATTTTAATTGATGCTTCAACTAGATGGTCACATGTATACTTATTATCGACTCGCAACCTAGCGTTTGCAAGACTACTAGCGCAATTAATTCGACTATGCGCTCATTTTCCCGATAATCATATTAAGACAATATACCTTGACAATGCTCGTGAATTTACTTCTCAAGCATTCAATGATTATTGTACTGCTATTGGAATTACTGTCGAACATCCTGTAGCATATGTTCATACTCAAAATGGTTTTGCAAAATTGCTTATCAAACGGATACAAGGATTGCAAGACCATTACTTATGAGAGCAAAACTTCCTCTGTCTGCATTGGGACATGCTATTTTACATGCATCGGCACTTATTCCCATCAAGCTAACGAATTATCATGAATTCTCTTCGTTACAATTGGTTTATGATCAGGAACCAAATATTTCTCATCTAAGAATTTTTGGATGTGCGGTTTATGTTCCAATTGCTCTACCACAATGCACTAAGATGGAACCTTAAAGAAGGTTAGGGATATATGTTGGGTATGAATCTTCATCTATAATTAAATATCTTGAACTATCTACAGAGATTTATTTACGACACATTTTGCCGATTGTCATTTTGATGAGTCTATTTTTCCAATATTAGGGAAAAAAAATAAGCAGTTGGTAAAAGAAATTAGTTTGAATGAATTATTATTGTCCCATCTCCATTCTCATATAAATTAACATGAACTTGAAGTTCTAAAGATAATTCACATGCAAAAACTAGCATATCAACTGCCAGACACATTTACTGATCTTAAAAGAGTGACAAAGTCACATACCAGCTGCAAATGCTCCAATCAGATTGTTGTCCTTGAAGGATAACCGACCACTGCTAATGAGATAAAGGGACAAGTAAAGTATGGTAGACCAGTTGGTTCCAAAGATAAAAACCCTCACAAAAGAAAAGGAGCAAAGCATTTAGATGATCAGATTGAAGATATTGTGACGCAAGAAAAGATCCTCAATATAATAACAGAAGTAATTGAGACTCTAGATGAGTCTGAGAATAAGGTACCTAAAATCGAAAAAATAAAGAGATCTCTATCAATTATATTGACTAAGAAAAGATGGAACCGATATAAGATGATTATCGATGATAAGTTTGCATATTATGTTGTGCAAAATATTGAAAATAAAAATGAGGATCATGAACCAATATCTATTGCAGAATGTAGACATCGACAAGATTGGCCAAAATGGAAGGATGCAATCGATTCTGAATTAAAATCGCTAGCGAAACGTAAAGTTTTTGGACCGTTGTCCAAACACCTGCTAGTGTAAAACTTGTAGGATATAAATGGGTATTCGTGCGAAAGCGAAATAAGGATAATAAAATTGTGAGGTATAAAGCATGACTAGTTGCCCAATGATTCTTACAAAGATCCGATTCATTATGAAGAGATGTATTCTCCTGTGGTGGATGCAATAACTTTCAATATTTGATTAGTCTGGTAGTGCATGAAAAACTTGAGTTGTGGATGTAGTGATAGCCTATCTATATGGCTCACTTGACAATGATATCTATATGAAAATCCTAGAAGGATTACAATTGCTTGAAAAGTCTAACTCTAATCGAGAGAACTTTATTCGATAAAGTTGCAGAAGTCTCTCTATGGGTTAAAAAAAGCAGGGCGTATGTGGTACAATTATTTGACTGAATACCTGTTGAAATAAGGCTATAACAATGATCCCATATGTCCTTGTGTCTTTATAAAGAGATATGGATCATAATTTGTGATCATTGCAGTATATGTTGATGATTTGAACATGATTGAAACTCTGAAGAGCTTCAAAGGGCAACAGTTGCTTAAAACAGGAATTTGAAATGAAAGATTTTGGAAGAACAAAATTTTGCTTTGGCCTACAGCTCGAGCATCTTAAGAATGAGATTTTTGTGCACCAATCTGCTTACACAGCAAAGATACTTAAAAGGTTTTATATGGATAAAGCACACACATTGAGTACTCCGATGGTCGTAAGGTCACTTGAAATCGATAAAGATCCTTTCCGACCTAAGGAAGATGACAAAGAACTACTTGGTCTTGAAGTACCATATCTTAGCATAATAGGTGCATTAATGTATCTTGCGACTCATACTGACTGATATATCTTTTTCAATAAATTGTTAGGAAGATATAGTTCTTCACCTATAATAGGAAGATATAGTTCTTCGCCTATAAGGAGGCATTAGACAGGTGTTAAGTAAATATTCCGATACCTCAGAGGTACAATGGATATGGGTTTATATTATTCAAATTATCTAAATCCGAGTTGGTAGGTTTTGCAGATGCATGATATTTGTCTGATCCTCATAATGTCAATCACAAACGGGTTATGTCTTTACATATGGTGGCACTGCTATTTCATGGTATTCTACAAAGCAAAAATTGTGGCTACATCATCTAACCATACCAAAATTTGGCAATTCATGAAGCAAGTCGAGAATGTTTATGGCTTAGATCAGTAATCCAACACATTCAAAAGACATTTGGATTATTCTCTCAAAAGGAGGTACCAACTATTTTGTATGAGGATAATACAACCTGCATAGCTCAACTGAAAGGAGGGTATATCAAAGGTGACAAACAAAACATATATCCCCAAAGTTCTTTTTTATTCATATTCATGACCTTCAGAAGAGTGTGCTATTAATGTTCAAAAGTTCGATCTAGCGATAATTCGTCGATTTATTTACGAAAGCACTATCTACAAAGAAATTTGAAGAGTTAGTCCAAAAAATTGTACTACGATGACTCAAGGATCTTGAATGATAATTTTAAGGGAAGTATATCAAGAGATGTAATCAAAAGGGGAGCAAAATGCTGTATTTTTTTTTCTTAGATATGGTTTTATCCCATTGAGTTTTTTTGGCAAGGTTTTTAATGAGACATTATTCCCTTTCAATAGAAGACATGAATGATGCATTTTCATGGTTAAATAAATGGACATACAAGGGAGAGTGTTATAATATTGCTAATAAAATAGATGTCCATGGGTATTCTAAAGGAGGTTATGTAAGTTATAAGATTCTAAGGAAGGTTATGTCTATTAGTATTACCGGTAACATTTTTACTATTTGCCTATAAATAGATGGTATGAATTGTATTTAAGAAGAATTAATGAAATAAGATCGGATGAAATAAAAAAAATGAAATAAGAGAGAACATATTTTTTTTTCTTATTTTCTTTGTTCTATTGTTTCTCTTTAATTATATAACACTAAAGATTAAAACATCAAATATATTAATAATTAAATAATCCTAACCAAATAATTTATTACTTAATTACTCTTCTCAAAGATGTGATTAATAATAATGTTCTAACATTATCAAGACGGATGATATTAAATAAATCTTGAAAAAAAAATATTGAAAAAAAATTCTGGTACAATAAAATGATTTTTTTAATAATTGATAATAATACAAGCGTTAAAAAACAAACGACATCAGAAAGTTCTCGTCAGATGGTAATAAGGGCCGTTGTTTAAACCACGTCTTGGCTCGGGCGGTTCGGTGGAGAAGATCGCGAAGCGCTCTCGGGCACGCTGTGATTCCTCCTGGGGAATAAAACCCCGAGAGGATGCCGCGAAGGTAAATCTCTCTCCGGCTCCAACGAAAATCCTAGAAATTCACCGATCATCGGAACGTCCGCTGCGCTCGCCTTCCCTCGATTGTGGACCCCCCCGGCGATCTGAATTGAGCTCCAGCGAGGGGGGACACCGGAGTAGATGGCCCACGGCGGCTATGTCAGGCGTCGTGTCGAGGAGCGGCGGTCCCTCGGCAGGCGATCGAAGGGTCTAGGGTTGGATAAGAAGAGGAAGAAGCAAAATTCCGGTTTCCTCAAGAACACGATCCGATCCATCGAGCGGTTCCTCCGCAAGGTATTCAGTGGCCCCGAACAGAGGGAAAACGAAGCGTATTTTTTATTTTATACCTGAAATTTTGTAGGCAGATTAGTATATTTTTTGGGGCTCCGGTTGATGCAAATATGGAAGTGATTCGATTGCTAGGAATTAACAGATAAATTGAAGACGAACTTGATCTAAGAAAGTTTTTTCTAAAAGATATATTATTAATATATCAAAAACTGCAGATCCTGATCCCTTATCTTAATTCGGATATTAAGAACTGCAGATCATATTATAAATAGGACTATATAATGAAAATATGCTAGAATTAATCAGATGAAAATCGAATTAAATATTTGCTTGTTGAAATCTTCATCCACAAATTAATCGGCTCCTATAAAGCTTGACATGGTCCAGCTACTCATAGTACTTTATGATTGTACTATATGATGCATCCATCACCTAGAGGTTTCTTCTTGGCTGATTATTCATTTGCTTCTTATTCTCCTATTATATATTTTTTCATGATTAGTGGTGTTTTATTAATGTGCATCGGGAAAATGGACCTGAATTTGGATGCATTATCAGGCACCTCATATTCTTTGTTATTATTTTATTATTTGGAACTAGTGATGCAACCACAAGCCTTGTAACTGAACTGTCAGAGATTTTGATTTGGGACTTTTGCTTACAAAAACTATCATTGGAGATGAATTTGCCATATGTAATCTACTGTAGTAGTTGAATTGAATCCTAGTGGTTTGATTTTATGGTCATGATTATTGTGTAATGCGGTTTTCGTTTTGGATCTTATATCATTGGCATATTAGAGATGCTTTGTTATACGGAATGATTGTTTAAAAATGCTTTATTTGGCTATGGGATCTCTTGACTACATGTTCTTTTTTTCCCCCCTTTTTTTGTGTCTCATTTTAGTTGGTCTTGCCTGATTAATTGGTGGAAATAGGCATGAGAGAAACTTGAGTGATCAATCACCATACCTCCAAATGCAACCTGTCTGTTTAGATATTCCTTCGAGGACAACTGTTCAGCTAATAGCTTGCAAGTAATGTAAGAGAGATGATAGGTGAAATGTGCAAGTAGAAATGTATTCTATATGCATGATGTTGCGATTGGTGACATAGTTAGGGGTGGTATGTCATACATGCATGTCTTCTTTTCTTTTTTAATCTTTTATGGCAACTTGGACTGTGAATTAAATCATTGTGTCATGTCCTATCATTTTACCTATAATAGTTGGTCAAGCAATGGTTGTGGCCTTTTGACAATATGTATAATGATTACAGACCTTTGCATCATAAATGTTGTTTTGGTTGGATGAAAGTGGCAGAAGCCGAAGTAGCCCACTTTGGGCAACCTCAAACCCTCATCCCCTGTGGTTGCCAAAGTGAGTATATAATTATGATCCACTGAAATAGGTAGAAGTTCCGAACTGGCCAAACTTCACTTTGCTGGTCACTTCAGGCAACTGAACAACACAAAGTGCCCACTTCTAGGAAAACTCCACTTTCAGGCAGCCAAACATGCTCATAATTAGAAGCTTGTATTCTTCGTGTGGCAGCTTCATCTTGGCATCGATAATGAATTATTACTTTGATGCATGGGTTATGATGAATCAACTAGGTTTATCGTGGACTAGAAACAGGCCTTTTCAACCAAATTCACGGATAACCCATTAGGTTAGAGTACAGGTGAAATGATTATGACTTCTGTTGTTTTGTTTTTAAGATTTTATTTGCCTCTTGTGCTAAACTGTTGATAAAGCACTCCCTTAGCTTGTTGATGGCTATTGAGTATTTGTTTGAGTTTCTAGTGCCACAAGAGAGGAGGAAACACCTTATTAAAATTCTGTTAATGCCATGAGATTTTATTTGTTTATTTAGTCTTAATGGTTTACTTCTGAAGTTGGAACCCACCATATATTTCCATATTATCTTATTTGCTATTATCTATTTGAGACAACCTCTGGGATTATCAACTTAAGTGTTTCAATAGTTCAGCAAACTACACCAAATCTGATATAGTTAATGAAAGGTAAAATAATCAATAATTCTTCTCTACTGTAGCACATTGGAATTTGATGTGGACATTTTCACATTCAATCATATGGTGTTGGAGTTGCTTGTTTTTTGAGTTATACCATACATTCTCTGAGATAGGTATCATGATAGTGTTCAGTTCCTGCACCTTTTACCAGGTGGCCACTTTGATTATCTGCTATATGCACTTCTTGCTTCCATGACGGTATCTTCTGACTTCTCTATTGTTTTTAAGGACCTGCCACTTGAAATCAGGCAGGCTCAGGAAAAGAAATTGGAAGAACTTAAGAAGCAGCAGGGGATTCAGAGTCAACTAGCTATAGAACATAGAATACAATTGAACGGCAGAAAGATAAAATTTTTTGGTATGTCAGTTTCTTCGTATGTCCTTTTATTCTCACAATCTAAATGACATCTTTGTTGCATATTCTTCATGTTTCTCATTTATTTTCTTGGGGCATGGTGTTTGTCCAAATTAGAGAGGCGAAAGATTGAAAGGATTATAAGGCGACTTGAGAAACAACAACGCTTATCATCTGATCATATGTCACAGGGGAAAATTTCTGATCAGCTTTCCAAATTGAGAGAAGATCTTGAATATGTCAGGGTAAGCTATATATGCACGTCATTTTTTGTAAATGTGATTAACTACCTTTTAGAGATCCCATTTCCTGTTTTATCCTTTTCTTCTCTGATTGCTTTTCAAATCAAATTTAAGAATTGTCAGAAATGACAAGTCTTTGAGGTTGTCATACTCCAGCTATATTACATGCTAAGTACTGAAAAAGGTCTTTTAGCTTTGTTGATTATGTGTTTTAATCATTATTTTGCATTCATAAAATTTCATTGAATAATTGTGTTATGAAACATTTGTTTCCAAATTGAGCATCTAATCTCTTGTGCTCTCTAGTGCAGTTCTTTCCCAAGACTGAGAAATATGTGTCCTTGTTTGTTGGTGAAGATAATCCAGATATTGTTGATAAGAGAAATAAGTTGCGTAAACAGATCAAAGCCAATCTCATGGCCGCCGCAGCTAGTGAAAAAGAGTTAGAAGGTCCTCAGATTCTTGGCATTTTTTTTGGAATCATTTCTTTCATTGTTCTATGGTTTAATGTAAAAAGTTGTTTATGGCCAGCTTGCAGTATGCTTGATCAAATAATGCATTCTTGCACAAGATTTTAAGCTTTCACAAGCTACTCCCTTTGATTACTATTTCTTATCTACGTTTATCATATCTTACAGTTCTTCACAGTGGCTTGTAGTGTTGATAGGATGTGTGTTCTTGTCGGTTGAGCAGAAACAGCAAGCGATGATGATGCTTTAGATATGAGCGAGGATGATTTCTTCTTGTCTGGAAGCTCAAGTGATGAAGCAGAAGCAGATGATGAATGGACTGATAGAAGTACCAGGTATATATGTGTGTGTGTGTCTATATATATATATATATGGATGAACATACTTGATTTACATCCATTTTTATGTGAATAATTGTTTTGATTAGTTTCTTTTCTTTTCCTAATTTTTTTATTTTTTTAAAATTATTGCTTGACTTGTTGCTCCTTATGAACTTAGGGATAGTTTGCCTGGGAAAATTTTCTATATCAGTCAAAAGATCGTCATTTTTTCTGATCCCCTTGGAATTTCAATGTGCATTGTGAAATAACTATATTTTATGGTTGGGTTTCTTCTGCCCAATTTTGTTAGGATTTGAAATGGCCTGTTTATGTTAATAATGTTATTCAGTCATTTTTCTTGTTTTACAGTGAAATACTTATAGTATGACAGATGTTGTAGTAGAAATAGTGCAATTTGACCTTGAAATCTTCTTTTTCCGGTTCATCTGCCCACCATCAAATTTTTATCCTTTTTATCTGGCTTAAGATATGTGAAAGACTATATTTTTTTTATCAAACATGAACAAAGCTGCAACCTTGTATTGTGATGGTGGCTTAGCACTGGCTAGAGTAAGCTTGCTCTGTGTGGTGCGAGTCCATTGCTATGAGCCAAAAGACTTAAAGCTATCTGTAGATTTGACACCTAAGCAAGTTTTGGACTCTTTCCTAGGAAAAGGTGGTGAAATATTTGAAGTCCTAACATTACTGTAACATAGGTGAAGGAATTCTTTGGCTTTGGTCAAAACCGACTTTGGTCCACAATTGTCTAGCCAATATCTTTCTGGCATAGTCGTAATATAGTGTAGATGCATGATACTTTGGTCATCATCATTCTGTAATTGTAGCAAAGGCATACCGATACTAGATATGTTGTTAACCTCCGTTTATTTGTTAAGGAAGCCTAAAATTCTTAACCTTTCACCTCTTGATTTGTTTTGCCTTTTCTCATTTCATGAAACACTAGGCGAATGAACTCAATTTAAAATCACATTAAAGAAAGAATTTATTGAATGTCTCAAACAATAAGATATGATTGTTGAAAGCTTTGCATTTTTTTTTGTTAATGAAATGCTAGGCAAACGAGCCCAATTTAAAACCACACTAGATGAAGATTTTATTGAATGCCTCAAACAATGAGATATAATTTTGAAATCTTGTGTGTTTTCAATTGAAATCCATATAAGTCCTTTATTTTTGTTTATAACATTAGATCAGTTAAATTAGTCGAAGTTTTGTAAATTTTACTCTAGCAAATTGCTTTTTTTTTTTTGAAATAAAAAAAGTAGCAACTGCAGTAGAAAAAAAAAGTTTCCTACAATTTTCTTTCCAATAGTTTGATTGAATAATATCAGATAAACAGAAACTTCTCAGAATTGATTTTAATTTTTATGCATCAATCGTTTATGGACGGTAATGCCAATTCTACAAAGATATATGCCATGGCTCAAAGTGGATTCAAGCATGTGTGTCATGAGATAAATGCTATAGAAAACATTGTGGTGAATGGTCATTGCTTCTTAGATAAAATTGAGGAATTTGTCAGGTAATCAACTTCCAATTTCTTGTGTATGTAAAATCTGGCAAGATTGTGTGCACATGCAGCTGTTGAAAGGTAGTGGGATGGAATTAATGTTTGCAAATACCATCTGATGTTTGATGCAATGGTGGATAAATGTATGGATGACTTTCTTGATTTTGCTTAAGATGTTATTGTAATGAAGAAAAAACTGATGTACAAACATTGACCCATTTGACATTGTCAATTTGATCCATAGGAAGGTTTCAATTTTGAAATTGTCAATTTGATCCTTTCAATTTTGAAATATGTTTTCAGAATTTTTATGATATCAAGACTTTGAATATCACCTATCCTATAGGTTTGGTGTTTAGCATGCAATACAGGGTTCATATCATATAATGCGGTTCCAATCCTTGTTTTATGCTAGAATAAGTTGGGAAAAACTTATTTTTCTGCCAATTCTTGCTATTTTGGATCAGCTAATTTTAATGGGAACTATGAATTGAAGTATCGATCAAACTACATGCTTAGTTTTTATGATTGCATTATACACAATGTTAAAAGCATAATCACAAACAGATTTGCTACATAATATTAGCATCTCAATCATAATGAACTTGCTAAGCGAAATAAATTCTATAAATCTATTGCATTTTTACGTCTTTGAGTTAAAATGCTATCTAGTTATGTAGATTCTTTACTATGTACTATTGTGTGGTGTAGTCCAGCATATAGGTCAATGTGCAAATTAAGTATGGATAAATGCTAGACATATTGATACATGAACTATGTCCATATTGTGCTAGCAGGGCTTCGTCTTGGTATTTTTCAACACAGCATGTTTCAAGCATTGGTGCATGTATCATGCTAGCATCATGCTCACACCGCATCAACACAATCAGCACATGCCACTTGAAAGTTGAAATCTTGAAACAAGTTACCGTATGATAATATATGGTACATAACCTCAACCGTTATACGCAGTATACCTTCAACCTTTTCCATAGAGGGAGTTTGTGGAAGAATTGTTCATAGGGGCAGCTTAGGTGACATGTAACGAAACAGATTTTAGCATTTTAAAGGTTCTGATTCAGACAAAATGATATCAGATCTCGGGTTATGATAATACCATCAAGCAATTGTTTGTTACATGCATCGGTTCTTCATTTCTGAATGATTTATGTAAAGACTATCAGATCCAGTTAGTGAAAAAAGTATTTGCTGTTATATATTCTGCAGAGAACCAGCTTCGAGTGCTTCAGGTAAAGCAGCATCTGGCATGTCCAGTGATGAAAAGAACCAGGTTTTTCTTTATTTGATTTGCAAGAGTTCCAAGTAGTTTTCTATTTTCCTTTTTGGTTTTTGCTCCCCTTTCATGGATTATAAAAGTCAACATGCATTTTGCTCTTATTTCCATACAGAGGCATGTGTCAGCTTCGAGTGCTTCAGGTAAAGCAGCATCTGGCATGTCCAGTGATGAAAAGAACCAGGTTTTTCTTTATTTGATTTGCAAGAGTTCCAAGTAGTTTTCTATTTTCCTTTTTGGTTTTTGCTCCCCTTTCATGGATTATAAAAGTCAACATGCATTTTGCTCTTATTTCCATACAGAGGCATGTGTCAGCTCGAGTTCTCATGCCGCCTCCTCGTTCCTTGCCTCCAAGCAGAAGCCGTTCTGTAGAAAAGATTGACCTGTCCACATCCAGTGACACATCAAATAGCAGGAGTGGCCCTTCCTCCAAAAACTGGAGACTGATAAATGCGCAAGGAGATAGTAATAGCAACCTGAGTTCAAATTCTGATGCTCGTAAGCCTCGGAGGAGAAAACCAAAGAAGAAAAAGCAGGTGTGCTTATGTTACCATGAATCTGAGAACTTCTTTAATTGTGAAACTTGCTTTGCTGCAGATCATGCCCAACACTTCCCATCATTTTTGTCAAACCTTTGCTATATATGAATAGAATGTTGGAAGACCAGTTGTTTTTAGAACCTTGCAGTTCTGCAGGAAAACAGTCATTCATTTAATGCTTATTATGATGCTCTCCATCAACAACTTAATGTGGTCCTGGTCCACCTTATCAGAAGCCTTCCCATGCATCAACATTAATAAACCAGAGGCTGCCTTTTATATCCACCGCATCAATGCATATATGGGATAATGGATGCCCTTCTCATGTAAGATGCTGATTTATTAAAATGGCGAACCTGGTTTTGGAGTCCCTAGTCCCCAAAACCTTTAAAAAATGAATCCAAAGTTCATCATCCTGTAGAATTTGTTTCCTAGTGTGTCTTTCTTGGTCATGTGATTGGTCTATAGCTTCAATCTACAGTCTTCTTCATTTATCTGGGCTGAACTAGTGATGAAATCATTGTTAGATCCCTTGTTCAAGACAATCTAAAGGGCTGGAAATCTTTTAAATGAATACTTTTCCCGGATTTAGTTTTCAGATGTCGTGAATTAGACCTGATTAGATGAGAATGTTAAAAGGAAATATAAAAGGGTGAAACCTTTTGCAGCTAAGGTGCTACTTGCCCTTGGACCTTATAAAAAGAAAAGACACCATTTAATACATAACATTGTCGCTAAAAATGCCATACATTTTTCTGATTATTCCTGGGCAATGTTGTGTGCTATTTGGGTCCAAAGTGAAGTAGACTTTTTTAGTCTGTAGTAAAAGATCTAGAACTTTCTCTTTTTAGATTTTTTTTTTAAACCTGGTTCTTGACTGCCTGAATCATACTACACAATTAACTTTATAGAGTAGCATCCTATTCATTTGAATCTCTTTGTACATTTTCACACTGCGGTGAGACTTCTTTTTAATGTTTCATTATCTTAACAGGCATGAACAAAGGCAGCGGCAAAGGAATTCGAGACTGATGGTTCTATGGCATGCAAGAATCCAGACTGTTGATTTCCAACAAACATATCTTGTTGTTTATGTGCAAAGGATATAACCTATATCAACTGAAAGGACATCTTTCAGCTTATATTACGTTTTGCTATCTTTTTTTTTTTTTTTTCATTGTTTTAGTGTTTCCAATTTCAACTTCTGCCCTATGGTAGGGTTATCTATTCCCAACCCTAGTTTGATGACTTTGCTCCTGCCTGGTTTGATGGTCATCCATCGACTTTATCTCCTTTCTCATTAAATCATGAAGAAGTTGTTGAAATATTCTCGAGGTAAAAGTTGATGTTGCTTGGTCAGAGCGTTGACTAATGATGTGGTCTTAGAACATGGCGGGGCTATTCAACTTAATATCATCAACTTTCATATTTGTGCTAAAGGTGCAGGATTTTCTTCTTTCAGTTTTATTGGGTTTACACGTTTATCTTGGACAATCTTTTCGGGATTACAATTTGGCATGGTTAAAAAGTTTTATTCCCTGTTACTTCTGGCTTGCAACAAGCAAATCATAATTAGATGGTGGGTTGGCACGAGTTAATCCATTTAGAATCATGATTCGAATGAGGGTGAAAAAATAAACCCAGTACGGTAGTTCTAAACCCATTGGACCGCTATCCAAGGTGCCCTCAGGACAGAGTGATGTTTAATTAGATTGAAAAACAAAATATCTTATATATATATATATTATATTGTATTATGATATCATAATAATATAACGTTATAATTATATAATTATATTATTATGATATAAAATAATTTAATGGTATAATATAATATAATATAATAATATATTTATTATAATTTTATATTATAGTAAAAAAATAAATAATAAAATATTATGATAATTATAAAATATATTAAAAATAATTTTAATATTACATGACTAGAAATGATTAATTATGAACATTTGGGATCTTTAGTCACCCAAAATGAAGTGTTTTTGGATCGTAAAAATCAAGTTATATTATTATGATGATCTTATTTGAATTATCAAATATCTTTATATGATGGCAGCAAAAATCAATAAGTATTGGTAGAAGTAATCATGCATTTTAATTTGTTGGAAGTTTAAATATTTTGTATTTTACTATGAGAAAAGAATTGTCCTATGTTATTCGTAATTGAACTTGCTATAAAATATTTAATATTATTGGATATAGCCTCCTTTGACTGCTATAAAATGTGTATCAAATTGAAATAAGAAAGAACCGCAACAAGTCTATCAACAAAGAAAAAAAGAAAAAGAAAATAAGAGGTCACTCAAATTCGTCACGCCACATCACTAGAGGAATATAGTAAATGAAGAAATTAGAAAGAATTGTTTTATATTATTTTCAATAATCCTTACATAATTTACTTTCCTTTTAACTAAATATATCTAAAAAAAGCTGCAATTTTTACAGGATATCAGATACCTACGGTGAGAGGCCTTGACCTGATGATTAGTGACGACTTAATTTATTTCTTAAAAATTTATTTTAATTTTATATTTACGCCTAGTTTCCTTTTTTATTTTGTTATTTAATAACTTACCAACAGAAAACTACGAAGGCCTCCAAAAATTCATCAAGAAAGCAGTTAACGCCCAGGGAGCGAGCCGAAAGGGATTTTTAAAGCAAGAAATGGCTCTTCCCACCATTTGCCATCTCGAATTGCCCCTTCTCGGATCCCGTATCTCCCCTCCCCTTCCCAAAACCCTAACCCTAAGCCCTCCGTCTCTCTTTTCTCTTCGCCTCGTAGAGAGAGAAGCTCTCCATCGCTTTAGGACTTCGCGGCCCATCTCCTTTTTTTTTCCCGTCCGATGCTCGAGCGGCAATGCGGACTACGAGCACGTGCGTGTGGTCCACTCGAGGCCTCGGGAGATCCTCCGCCCGTCTGATCGGAGTCGTAGGGGCGCCTGTCCAAATCAAGCATCTCAGGAGCGGCAAGGTCGTTGCTTGGACCCGTCTCGGTGTCAAGAAATCCTTCTCCGAAACCACCTGGTAAACATCACCTCATGGTAAACATCAGAAACCTCACTTTCTTCCACCATTCCTTGTATATGTATTGCCAAACAGTTGCAAAAATTTGGTTTTTTTTGGTGGCTTTGAGCTCGCAGTCTAGGTTTTCGACAGTAGTTTTCTGGAAAGATTGTTTATTATTATCTTTTTTTAATGTGTTGGGGTGTGCTTCAGGAACAACCTGACGTTCTGGGATGAGCTGGCTGATGTATATGTTGTGTCAAATCACTTTTGAGGAGCGTTTGACAGGCCTTTAAAGGAAGGACATGGACCGCCTTCTTCAGTCGGAAACATGCAAGAAAAGTCTTGGACCGGTGATTCTAGTGAGGACTCAACGATTTGAAGAACATGGATTTGAATGAGAGAGTAGAGATTCTCTCCTTCTCTTCTTGGGGGTCGGGGTCTTTATATACTTGTTCGGGGTCCTTCTTATCCTTATAACAGTCTGATCTTCTGTTAAGATTGGCTCTACAGGTTGGTGCCTCGCTGTCAAATGTGCTTTGCAAATATCGGTAACTACACAGTATCCGTAACCACTCGTAATCCTAGCGGAAGGTGGGTGAACGAGCTATGCGGCAGTTGGTGTTTAGGGCTGAGATAGGCGAAGCCGAAGCCAAGACTGAAGCCGAGGCCAAAGCCGAGCAGAAGAATCGAGACCGAGGCCGAGGCCGACTGGAGACCGAGGCCATCTAGAGACGAGGCCGACTGGAGCCGAGGCCGATTGGGAACCAAGGCAGACTGGGAGATCGAGGCCGATTGGAGATCGAGGCCGATTGGGAACCGAGGCCGAATGGAGATCGAGGCCGACTGGGAGCCGAGGCCGATTGGAGACCAAGGCCGACTGGAGACCGAGGCCGATTGGGAGCCGAGGCCGTCTGGGGCCGAAACCGACTGGGGCCGAGGCCATCTGGAAACCGAGGCCGACTGGGGCCGAGGCTGACTGGGAGCCGAGGCTGACACGGGACGATGCCGGAGCGGGGCCGACTTGGAAGAAGGCCGAGTAGACCAGTGATGCCGTCTAGGAATTTAACCGCTCAAGAAGGCCGCCGAGGATTGCCGCCGCCAAGGATTGCCGTTTAGGAAAATCGTCTGAAAATTGCTATCTTGAGAGGAGGCCATCCAAAAATTATCTTTATTGCCCATGGGATCAACTGACCCCATCAGATGCCCCCCACACTCCTTGAGCTTGTGTGCCATGCATCAGCTAAGCGAAAGGAGTGTAAAGCTCTTCATCTTTGCTCTTGTCCTTTCATGCTTGCTTCAGTTATGATTCCTTCCTAGTGGAGAGATCTTTTTCCTTTTGCCTTGCTTTGTGTAGTCATCTTTACGCTTTTTGGAGGCATGCTTTTTGCATGTTCAAAACTTTAAGCATAGTTTGAAGGTAAGTTGATTACTGTTGGCTAGCCGAGAGCAGCCAGCAATCCTCTTCCAACGCAGAGTCTGAAAGTGGATGCCATCAACTGTGAGTTGGGGAGTCGGTTTTTCCTGACTGTGAGTTGACTTTGGATCTTCTTTTTGTCATAAAGTCTGAAAGTCTCTTCGTGGCTATCCGCCGACTTGAGGCTGCCAAGATAAAGCCGCTGAGGCTGAGATAAAATTGCCGAAGCGGAAATAGAGCCGCTAAGACTGTAATAATGCCGCTGAGGCTGATAGATAGAGCTGGTGTCGATCCTAGAGGTATTAGGTGCCGAGCTGGCCTCGAGCGTTGGTGCCGAGCTAGCCTCGAGCTTAGGGAGAACTTGGTGCTGAGGCCGAGGCCGCACGAAGCCGAGGGGACCTCGGTGCTGGGAGCCGAGGCTGAGGCCAAGTGGAAGAGCTGAGGCCGAGGCCGTACGAAGCCGAGGGGGCAGCCGAGTGCTAAGGCCATACGAAGCCGAGGGGGCAGCCGAGTGCCAAGGCCGTACGAGGCCAAGGAGAAAAGCCGAGGCCGAGCATGTCTGAGGCCGTATGAGGCCGATCGGGTCTGAGGCCGAGAGGTCAGGGGGAACAGGTCCGAGGCCGGTTGCTGCGGGAGCTGATGCCGAGTATGTCTGAGGTCGTATGAGGCCGAGCGGGTCTGAGGCCGAGAGGCCGAGCGGGAAGTCCGCGGGCGAAGGGAGCCAGTGCCGGGAGCTGAGGCCGAGGCCGAAGTCTGAGGCCGTACGAGGCCGAGGGAAGGAGCCGACACCGAGTGGAAGCTGGTTCGAGGCCGAGGCCGAGAGAGGCTCGGGCGTTGGGTGCCGAGGCCGAGCAGAAGCTGGCTCCATGCGAAGGAGGGAGAAAATATGGCAGACAGAGGGGAGGAAGGCCGAGTTGCCAAGTCCGGATGCGGATGCCCGTCAATCAATTGTCCATTGTTCATTGAGGCAGAGTTAGAGCCGCTAAGGCTAAAGTGAAGCCATTGAGGCTGTGATGATGCCGTTGAGGCAGAGTTGAGGCCGTCGGAAGCCTTTTGAACCATGGAGGGTGACCCGAGAGTCGCTGCGATGGGACCATGCTTGGGAGCCTCTAACCCCGAAGGATGACCTGAGAGTTAAGAGTCGTCAGGTGCCTTTTAACTTCGGAGGGTGACCTGAGGGTGCTGGGACCAGGCTTAGGTGCCTTTTAACTTCGGAGGGTGACCTGAGGGTGCTTGGACCAGGCTCAGGTGCCTTTTAATCCCGGAGGGTGATATGAAAGTTGAGTCTTTGTTGCCGAGCTGGAGTCAAGTCCTTGTTGTCGAGCTGGAGTCGGGCTTGAGTGCCGACCGGAGTCGGGCTTTGAGTTACGATCGGAGTCGGGCTTTGAGTTACGATCGGAATCGGGCTTTGAGTGTCGACCGGAGTCGGGCTTTGAGCGCCAACGCTGGGTTGATCTTCAGTGCCGAGCTGGAGTCGAGCTTTGGTGCTGATGGTACATCGGGCTTTGAGTGCCGAGCTAGAGTCGGGCTTTAGTGCCGATAGTACATTGGGCTTTAGGTGCTGAGCTAGAGTCGGGCTTTAGTGTCGATAGTACATCGGGCTTTAGGTGCCGAGCTAGAGTCGGGCTTTAGTGCCGATGGTACATCGGCTTTGAGTGCCGAGCTGGAGTCGGGCTTTAGTGCCGATGGTACATCGGGTTTTAGGTGTCGATGGTACATCGGGCTTTAGGTGCCGAACTAGAGTCGGGCTTTAGTGCCGATGGTACATCGGGCTTTCGGGCTTTAGTGCCGAGGTAGAGTCGGGCTTTAGTGCCGATAGTACATCGAGCTTTAAGTGCCGAGCTGGAGTCGGGCTTTAGTGTCGATGGTACATCGGGCTTTAGGTGCCGAGCTGGAGTCGAGCATTAGGTGTCAAGCTAGAGTCGAGCTTTAGTGCCGATAATACATCGGGCTTGGAGTGCCGAGCTGAAGTCGGGCTTTAGTGCCGATGGTACATCGGGCTTTAGGTGCCGAGCTAGAGTCGGGCTTTAGTGCCGATGGTACATCGGGCTTTGAGTGCCGAGCTGGAGTCGGGCTTTAGTGCCGATGGATGGTACATCGGGCTTTAGTGCCGATAGTACATCGAGCTTTGAGTGCCGAGCTGGAGTCGGGCTTTAGGTGCCGATAGTACATCAGGCTTTGGTGCCGATGGTACATCGGGCTTTAGGTGCCGAGCTAGAGTCGGGCTTTAGTGCCGATGGTACATCGGGCTTTGAGACGCCAACGCGAGATTGGTCTTGAATGCTGATGCAGAGTCATGACATTTTTAAGTATCAATGAAAGAAATACTGTTAAGTATGGTGTACTTAGCTCTTGTAGCACCCCTTTTCCTCTGCTAATTTGGGTACTTCAGTCCGCTGGTGGCCTGCCCCCCAGGGAATCAAGTTAGTTGGAGTGGAGGTATCGTTGCCCTTACTTGGGCCTTCCCTCGCATTGGAGGCCGGGATGAAGCTGGAGGCCAAGGTTGTAAATGATCGAAGGAAAAAGCCGAGGCCAAGGCGAGCTTGTCGCTAGGTGCTGAGGCCGAGGGGAGTTCGAGGCCGAGTGCTGTGGGAGCTGAGGCCGAGGCCGAGGCTAGTTTCATGCGAAGAGAGAAGGTGGTAGTCGAGTTGGAGTTAAGGCAGAGTACAGTGGGAGATGAGGCCAAGGCCGAGGCTGGTTCATGCGGAGAGAGAAAGGGTGGTGGTGGCCGAGCGGGAGCTTAGGAGTTGGATGAAATCGTGGAGCCATGGTCAGCAGTCGAGGGGGAGTCTGGAAGCTTGCATGGAGACGAATGCAGCACGGACGAGGGGGGGACTCAGCAGGCTGCATGGCTGAAGGGAGCTTGGCAATGGAGGAGGTCTTCCGAGTCCGATGGGAGCCTGGCAACGGAGGGAGCCTCCTGAGGCCGACGGGAGCTGGCGAAGGAAGCCTCCCGAGGCCGACAAGAGCTTGCGAAGGAAACCTCCCGAGGCCAACGAGAGCCTGGCAGCGGAGGGAGCCTCCCGAGGCCAACGGGAGTTGGTGAAGGAAGCCTCCCGATGCCGACGAGAGCTTGTACGAAGAAGGCGTCGGAAGGTTGGGAGCCTTCCCGCACGAAAGGCGGAACTTTGAAGCTTCCGAGAAGGTCAGGAGCTGGGACGGTACTGGGAGCCTGGACTCGGGCCATTGAGGGAGGAGCTCGCTAGAGAGAAGCTAGGGACCATCATGGGAGATTTGGAGGCCGTTGAGGAAAGCCATAATAGTTGGCGGTCGTTGAAGACGAGCGGCTGGGAGAGTCCGTTGAAAACGTTGCTGGGAGTTGATATCAGCGGAGTAAAAGGTTGATGGAGTTGCTGGGAGGGCCCTTTGCCTAGCTTCATTAGCCTTGGATGCCATGCTCTCTGCAGCCATGCATACCTCCCGTACGCATGGCCATTTACTCAGATGGCAGACTCTCCAAAGTGATGTGAATTAGAGTGGAGGGAGAGAGAGAGAGGGCGTGGTGGAGTTCCATCACCATCCAAGCCACACGTCCAAGAGCTGGGAGAAGGCCAAGAGTGGCAGCTGGGGGCCATGCACACCTTCCGTACGCATGGCCATTTACTCACATGGCAGACTCTCCAAAGTGATATGAATTAGAGTAGAGGGAGAGAGAGAGAGAAGGGCGTGGTGGAGTTCCATCACCATCCGAGCCACACGTCCAAGAGCTGGGAGAAGGCCAAGTGTGGCAGTTGGGTGCCAGGGACCGAAGCTCACTGCAATTCCCCAAGCTACCAGGAAGGCTACCAACTAGAAGATTTGCTGACAGGTCAAGATGCTCCAGACCCTGGCAACCAGCTCCGAGCTCACCAGGAATCGCACCCATGAACCGGTTAAACGAGAGAAAGAGAACTCTCTCAATCTGGAAAACCACCAAGGAGCTCAGGGATGGTGCCGACCGGAGTCGGCAGCTTGGGGAGGACTGGCACGAGGCCGAGGCGGGCTCGGAGCCGGCCATGGACCAGGCCATCGAGACAGAGGATGAGGCCTGGGGACAATCGGAGGGGAGATCGAAGCCGGCTTGGGAGGCGGGGTCCACGCTTCTTGAGGCCGTCGAGAAGTAGAGACCGACTTGGATGGGACCAAGATGAGAGGTCGCCTTCGACGGGGCCGAGCAGAACATGCTCCTCTCGTTGCTCAGAGGGTTAACTGGCCCATCAGTGGGGATGGTGGGACGAAGAGCTGGCCTTCTGTTGCTCAGCCTGTTAAAGGTGCCCTCCAGCATAACTGGCAAAAGCCTCTTGGATCTAAGGTTATCACCATCTTTATGATCCACCATTTTGATAAAGGGGGACGAGGATATGCAAACTAGCATCGCTGACCGCCCCCCTTCCTGGCGCGCCAATCTGTTGCTTTCAAATCACTTTCGAGGAGCGTCAAGCGATAGAAATGCTTCGTAGGCCTTTAGAGGAAGGACAGGGACTGCCTCCTTTAGCTGGGAACCTGCAAGAAAAGTCCCGGACCGATGGTTCCAGCGGGGACCCTTCGACGCTCAAGTCAGCGATTTGGAGAACAAGGATTTGAATGAAAGAGTAGAGGTTTCCCCTTCCCTTTTTGGGGATCGAGGTCTTTATATACCTGTTCGGGGGTCCCTCTTACCCTTTGGCGATAACAGTCGGATTTCTGTTAAGATTGGCTCCACAAGTTGGCGCCTGGCTGTCAAATGTGCTTCGCTGATATCGGCAACTGCACAGTATCCGTAACCGCCAGTGATCCTAGCGGAAGGTGGGTGAGCGAGCTATGCGGCAGTTGATGTTTAGGGCCGAGGTAGGCGAAGCCGGAGCCAAGACCAAAGCCGAGGCCGAGGCCGAGCGGAAGAGCCGATGCCGAGGCCGACTGGAGACCGAGGCCGACTGGGGCCGAGGCCGATTGGGCCGAGGCCGACTGGGAGCCGAGGCCGACTGGGACCGAGGCCGACTGGGAGCCGAGGCCGTTGGAGACCGAGGCCGACTGGAGCCGAGGCCGGGGCCGAGGCCGATTGGAGACGAGGCCGATTGGGAGATCGAGGCCGACTGGAGGCCGAGGCCGACATGGGACGTTGCCGGAGCATGGCCGACTTGGAAGAAGGCCGAGTAGACCAGTGATGCCGCCTAGGAATTAAGCCGCTCAGGAAGGCCGCCGAGGATTGCCGCCTAGGAAAATCGTCTGAAAATTGCTATCTTGAGAGGAGGCTATCCAAAATTGTTGTCTTTATTGCCCATGGGGTCAACTGGCAGTCTAGGTTTTCGATAGTAGTTTTCTGGAAAGATTGTTTATTATTATCTTTTTTAATGTGTTGGGGTGTGCTTCAAGATCAACCTGACGTTCTGGGATGAGCTGGTCGATGTATCCTTCCAGCATGTGGAGGAGGGTCACCAAGTGTATGTCGCCGGGAGGCTTGTGTCGGATGTCGTCGAGGGGGATGATGAGAGGCGGCAGGTCTATTTCAAGGTTCTGTTCTGATTCCTTCTGTGACCCTTGGCATCAGCTTCTGCTAATCAGATCATGTTCTTGTTTAATCGACAGTGAATCCTATGTTTTTAAAATGCTACTTGTCTCCTGGCAGGTGGTGGTTCAGTAGCTGAATTTTATTGAGAGAAACTTCCCTCCAGTGTTGTTGTATGAGCAAAAGACAAACTCTGGGGCCTCTGGTTCTCTATTTTTTTATTAAAAAAAAGATAACCTAAAAGAGTAGAGCTGATAAATTCTCAGATTCATGTGGGTGGTTTCTTTGTGCCATGACACTAGGACTTCATGATTGAGATCTTGGCTATCTTGTTAAGTGTTCAATACCTAGGTGAACCAAAAAGAACCAATACATGTTTAGTTTTCAGCTAATATATAATCAGTGAGATCAAAATAATTTATGATGTTATAAGTTCAAGGTTAACTACTGTTTCAATAGTTGATTTCACAATCTAGTTGTTAGTATTACCTGTTCTAAGATAGTGGAAGAAACATTAGAATATCAGCTGCTATATTGGCATAACATCAGCTGAGATATAAATCCTTGTCAATTTGGGAACCATGTGTCAGACGTCAATGGGTTTGCCTCCGCAAATACAAATTTGATGTGCATTAAAGGATTACTCTATGGCTGCATAAACTTAGCAATAAGGTTGGTTTTCCAATGGGTTAGCTGTCATTAGATTTATGGTAGGCCCTATGTTGCCTTCTGTTTCTCAGACCAGGAATCTGGCAACAATGCATGGACGCTTGGCATTAGGTGGTAATACCTCTCATACTTGGATTGATCATGTCTTGATCCATAAAGCTGACTGCATAAACATGAGGTAAGGATGGTTATGTTAAAGGTTTTATGTTCTTTATTGTGTGTTTTTTTGGTGTTGAAGGTGCAAAGCCTGGGAGTTATGTCAGTAATTCTTCTCCTTCAACTGAAGAGCTTTGGCAAGTGTTCTTTGCTAATCCAATGGATTGTTGGGATAACAGGCAAAATAAGGTCCAATTACACTCTTTTATGTTAAGCTATCAACAGCTTAGCTCACATTCATGTGTTCACATGTGTTCCCATATATGCCATATGCATTCTAGGTCTCAGATGCAAATATTTTATCTCAAAGCAAAATATGAGTACTCATAGTAGGTTAGGGACTCTAGTTGGTCTTGTATACTTATGGATGTCCCATCCATCTACTAGCTTAAGCTTTTTGGCTAGATATTTTGACATGGTAGCAGAGTTAGTCATCCATCTTGCCATTATATTCCTCCATACTCGCACTTACTAAATATATGTCAGCCTCCTCTACAGGTTCAGTACTTTGGGCTCTATATGTGAGAGGTGATGTTGAGGAATAATCCTATATTGAACAGTTTAGAGACTCTAAACGGTGATATACTTATGGGTCCATCAATTTACTTGCTCAAGTTTTTGGGTTTGATATTTTAACGATGTGCATGTCATATACATTGATATTCGCTTGTATTTGTTAAATGTAGACTTATAAAAGGGTACATTTCCAATTAGCCTGTGCTTGCATCATCTGTACGCATGTGCACATGCACTGCATCCATCTTCACAAATGTGCTAGCAGTATGCTAACCTACAAGCAGTCATTTAGTCACTGTTTTGTTTTATACTCAAGTCTTAGGTATGCTAAGATTTTTTCTTTTTTTATTTAGTTCGTCTTTGTTCTGGCTATGATATGAAGCTTTGCATCCTTTAATTTGTACTAGAAGGCCCAGTGCTACGTGTTAATGTCTGGATTGCTTGTAAAAATAGTTGAAAATGTTTCTTAGACTTATTGCTTATGCATCAGGTTATTGCCATGCTAATGGTTTTTTAGCGCCCCTAAATTTTATTAGTTCTAGAAACTATTCAAACCACTTGTATTACAAGATGTGTAGAATGCATTGAGGGTATGGATAATTGACTTGGATGCCCCACCATGCGTTCTTCTCCAGGATGTATTGTGTTAATCGGTGAAAGCTCCAGCGGGCAGCCGCTCCCTTCTCAGTTTAATTATTCCCATGCATATATACTTATAAGGAAGATATTTTTGGAATGTAAATAGTTTTTATTTTTGTCTTTTGAAGTTCTGTAATTATTTTCTTCATGAAATCAACCTTGTTAAATTATCTGATTGGAAACTGAAATGCATTTTTTGCAGAAAAACCCCAAATATCCAGATTTTAAGCACAAGCACACTGGCGAAGCTCTATGGGCCGAAGCAAAGTATAACCCATCATGGGTGAAGTCTCAATTGGCAAAGTTGGACTCGAATAAGTTCTGTTCAAGCTAATGGCAACGAGCTCTGCTGTTTCTGTTATGTACGGGGATGATTTCACACCATTTTAGTTGTGCGTTGGTCGCATTGTATCCTCATTGCTATGCCAAATAATAATTTTATTTCAGCTAATCAATGTTGGCTGGGCAAGTTATGCCAGGGATGGATGCCTTAAACTGGCCTCTAGGACGTAGGCTACTTGAAGAATTTTTACGTTTCCTATAGATGGGTTTAAGTCTGTATCACGTGGGCACATGGTTGTCGATGTTTATTTATGTCTTAACAATATTGTTCATGTTTCAAATCTGAGGGTAATCTTAAAGTAATCCGTGGAATTTTCAATATTATTCAAGATCTCTAGTTGAAGCAATTGTATGATATTTTACTTTCAGGGGGCACCGGGTTCTGACAAATGAGTGAAACTGTGGGACTTTCTTCATCCATGTCATAGTTAGGTAATTCTATTTGCTACACTTCTCTTAAATTTTATGCTGATATCCATATGAAAGTCACGAGATACCAGTTAACAGAGAGCTGGAAATGTTTTTATGGAATTACTTTTGAGTTAGTGACAGCTGGTTGGTGCATTGTCTCCTCAATTTAGATATCCTTCGTTTTAAACTCTCATATGATTTTCTACGACTATTTGATTTTGCGGGTTAATTACTAGAAGCGCGTATTTTGATTAGGAAGATTTATGGTAGTCATGCCTGCTTTTATTAACAACCGTATAAATATTAAATATCCAGGAATAATCAAGTTCTTTAATTTTCTGACTCCCAGCATGGCTGTGAAATGTTGGACGGGGTATATCTCGGGAGTTATTAGTTATTACATTCACAGGTTGTTTGGAACGAGAACGGGTTAGATTTTTATCATAATCTTTTATTTCTATAAATAAAAAATTTTAAAATTTAAAATTAATATTTCTTCTTTAATTAATTTTTGTTTTTAAAATTAAGTACAAAGAAAATATTTAAGAATTAATTTATTTTATAATTTTAAATATATTTAATTTATTAAAAAAATTTATATGAAAATATTTATTTTAAATATTTTATATATGGTGTGTCAATTAATTGTGAAGATGGAAGATTGCAGTGTACCATGGGTATTTATTGGGAGTCAAGGGTGATGTGGCTGGTAAAGTCATGTGTAAGTTAACGATCAGAGTTAACTTATGGCAGAAGTTGAAAAGATGTGGCCCTGACCTCTTAGGCAGCCTCATATTTGGACTCGGCCTCGGCTTCCAAGTCGGTCCTAACCTCCTAGGCAGCCTTCTCTTCAGACTGAGCCCACCAGTTGCCTGTGGCCCAAATGCTCGACAAAATTAGGCCCACCAATTATTTGCGGCCCACGTAATTGATAAGGCCGAGCCCACCAAAACCGCTTATGGCTAGCATGTTTGATTGGACAAACTTTACTGGCTTTGACATTAAGCACAGAAAGTCATCATCCATCATGAGGCTTTAGTTACTTAGATCAGATGAGCCCAAAAAGTCATCATCCATCATGAGATTTTTGGTGACCTAAGTGCAGTTGGCCTACAACGCCATACTCGATCGGCCTTGCCTAAACCTCCTAGATGCGGTGATATCTACAACCAGTGAAGGGGTTGGCGAGATACGCGGGAGCAAAATCTAGTGCAACTGTGCTATCACATGGCTCCCAGCCCTTAGAGGTGATGATTCCATCAGTTCCAGAGCTGCTCGACCCCAGAGAGTCATAAAGAAGAGGAGAGCCAGCCGAGCGCCTAATGACCTTTCCGTTAGGGGGCGATCCGGCGAGGACAGTGCAAATTGGCGAACTTCTTCCTGTAGAGTTGAAGAATTAACTTCTCGCCTTCTTACGGGCGAATTCAGACATCTTCATCTGGCCAGCGTGGACATGCCCGGCATACCTTCGAAGATAATTACCCATAAACTCAATATTGATCCGAGGTATCGGTCTGTCTGTTAAAAGAAGAGAAGTTTCGCTCCGGAGTGGCAGGGAGCTATTGATGAGGAAGTAATAAGCTGCTTATTGCTGGCCACATTCGGAAAGTGCAATATCTGGATTGGCTGGCCAATGTAGTAATGGTCCGTAAGGCGAGCGAAAGTTGTAGAATAGATAGCTTTTCTTACCTTTGGATTGACCAACTGGTGGATTTTGTAAAACTCGTAGGGAAAGGCTCTGGACCTTTCCCTATGATTTTTTGAAAATCATAGGGAAAGATTTTTTTTTTTATCAATTTTTTGAAAAAGTCTTTCCCTACAATTTTGTGAAACGCAGAAAGGTCAGAGCCTTTCTATGTGCAATTATTTTTTTTTCTTACAGTGATATTGCCGTAATTATCTGAGTGGCTAATAAAATGGAAATGGCTAAGGTATGCTTATTATATGAGTGGCTAACAAAATGAAAATGATAAATTTTAAAAATATAATTTTTGATCTTATTTTTAAAATTATAATAAAAATATATATCGTTGATCATCATCATTATTTTTATTTTTTTGATAATAAAAATATATTTGATAACTATTGTTATTTTTTTTTTATTTCTTTTATATAATAAGAAATGCTTTTAAGAAGGTTTGGAAGCAAAAGCATCGGGCAAAAAATTTTAATTGAAAGCCTTTCCCTATGATTTTCCCGAAAATCGTAGGTAAATATAACCTTTCCTATGATTTTCAAACACTCTTAGGGAAAGGTTTGGAATCAAAATATTTGCCTGGTAATTTTGCCAAAAATATTTGTTGAAAAAGAAAAAATCGTGGCACACTCGCTCGCACCGGATTCCGCTGCACAAAGACTCTTTTCCTATCCTCTAATGGTCCTTTTTGATTCTTCACAACTTTTCTCATTCGCCTCCCTTCGTCCGTGAGCTTCCAATCCGGAGCTTACCTGATCCTTCCCTGGTGAAGGACTTAGGCCAGGCCTGCCAAAGCCACAACACCTGAAAGCCCCCAATTGGTCTTCCAAGATCCTTCCTCTCTTCCCCCTACTTCCTTCACTCTTCCTTTCATAGCCATCACCAAAAACCCTAACCCCAATCCACCTCTGAATACTAATCCTAACCCCAACTTCAATCCAAACCCCACTGACACCGCCGCCTCAGTCGATTCGGCCTTTGCCCCTTCGTTCCGGCCCTTGGGTGCCCCTCCCATCCCCCAGTACTCCATCCCAAATCACAGCTTCCAATGCTTGGTGGTGCAAAACCCCGGCATCCAGTCTCGTGGGGTCTTAGATCCGATTTTGATCATGCTGCTATTAAAATCAATCTGGATGGGCCCAGTTAGGCCATATTCTATATGCAATTATTTTTTTTCTTATAGTGATGTTACTCGCAATTATCTGGGTGGCTGACAAAATGAAAATGGCTAAGCATGCTTATTATTACTGCCGTCTCGTAAAGATTCCTTGCCATCCATGTGGTTAGAATGTGGAACATCCATCTAATACTATAGTTTGGATAGTTATCATTTTTTTAAATAAAATATAATTTTTATTTTTAAAAATTATAATAAAAAAATATCGTTGATCATCATTATTATTTTTATTTTTATAATTTTGATAACAAAATATATTTAATAACTATTATTATTTTTATTTTTATTTATTTTATACAATAAAAAAAATGCTTTTAAGAATTTTTTTTTTCATAAAGTTATTTTAATTTTGAAGGCAAAATCATCCATAAATATTTTTTCTAAAAAGCCTTTCCTGCAATTTTAATCAAAATCATAGAAAATTTATTTTTTTTTTGAGGCAAAAGCATCCTTCAATATTTTTTCATGAAAATTGTAGAATTTTATGAAGGCAAAAGCATGAAGGGAAATAAGAGCTTTTCCATAATGATAAACGCTTAGGCCCTTTGCCTACGAGTTTAATTAACTCGCAGGCAAAGGATTAGCCAAAAAAAAAAAAAAAAAAAACCTTTAACACCACCCGACTTCTGCCTGTGCCCTAACTCCCTCTCTTTAACCCAGCCCTTCCTCTCCTCCACCAACCCCGCCGCCCTCCTGCCGGATTCCAACGATGACGACGACCTCCGCAACCTCCCCGCCCTCCTCCTCTTCCTACTCTCCCTCTCGACCATCGCCCCAGCTATCGGTTGGCGAAGGCGAGCTGGGACACGGCGGGCGACGCCCCAGGTCCCCGCTGCGCCCACAGAGAGAGAAGAAAGAAGAAACCCTCTCGATCCCCCGTCATCTCCTTCGCGCTCGCAGAGTCCGATTTCACCAAATCCCTTGACGTAAGTGTCCTTCCCCCAAATCCCTCACGGATTACCTTGCAAGGCTCCCGGGCGATCTCCAGCTCGATGTAAGTGTCCTTCCTGCCATCGGGTTTTTGGTTTGAGCTCAATTGTTCGGGCTTCTCCTGTCCTCTTCCCACTTCCCCCTCCTCTGCTTTTCTAATCCTAACCCTAGCTCCATCGGCGAGCAAATCCCGTGGATCTCTCCCATCCCCGATTCCCGCTGATCAAAGGACCGGCCTTCTAGTTTTCTTCGAATCGATTTGCTTAATGAGGATCTTGGTGATGTAGTTGTTTCCCTGCCGTTGCTGCTGGTGCTTTTCCTTCCCCACCGGACGCCGCCGCTGTTTCTCGTCCATTTTTTGTGGCAGATCGCCATGGAAAGCGGCAGCAATTTGGAACCGAGTCCGTTCTGGAGGTAATTCCGTCTCCTCTACCGTGTCTGGTTTCTCGATGCGAATCAATCGATTCCGTTGTTCTTAGATGAAAAAATTAGCTTTCTTGTGATCAAACGAGTCTGTTACTCTTTGATGAAAAAGTTATGCTCTGATGGTCTATGTAAGCTAACTGGAGAACTTATCCCNTAATAATATAGAGATGAGAGATCATACCATTCATGTATGAGTCAAACTCATGATATCAAAAAATAAAAATAAACATAAAACACAAAGAAGGACGGAACTCCAGTGGTTCAAGACTAGATTCCCGTATGATGGACAACGATGAAGCCACCCATCAGCAGTGGAATTGGCTTCTCTATAACTGACGATAGTAAACCTCATCAACCAGCTAGAGTGCTGATCTGATATCATGGATAAGAGGATTGACTAGAGAACAGTCCTCAGCATCCGGTCTAATCCAATTAATGACTGTAGCAGAATCACCCTCAATATATAGTCTTCGGGCTCCAAGGCTACCAATAGCATAAGTGATGCCCGCCCAAGCCGTATACAACTCGTCTGTAGGACAAAAGTATCAATAAGGCTCCATCCACCAGCAGCAAGCATCAAGCCATCAGGATCCCGGATAACAAATCCCGCAGTAGCCATCCTCCCTTTGACACTCCCATCAAAATTGACCTTGGCAAAACCCGGAGGTGGGCTCCCAAGAGATAAAACCGTAGAACGGTTCGCTACCGTGGTAGCGAGGAGCCCCAGATGCGGGTCTATCAGATCGGTGGGGAGAGTCATACTGCCAATACTTAGCCGCCAATGCTGTCGCCCGCCTAAGAACTCTGTCAATGGGAGGGAGCTCATCCTCAAAGACGAAAAGATTCCTAGATAACCATATCTGATAAGCTGGTGTACGTCCAAAAGCTCCTCTTCTCCCTGACGTGTTGCTGAGGCCAACCTGACGGAGTAAGTGCAAAAAGGAAGCTCTCGAAAGCCCCTCCAATGGGATGTCTCCTAAAGCCTGCCAGATCAATCGAGCACGAGGACAAAGGAGGAGCATGGGTCTGTCATCTCATCCTGAATATCACATACCGGGCATAAGGAAGAATTCCCATACCCCTGCTACGGAGAGTCATGCAAGTTGAAAGGTGATCCCAGGCAAGCTTCCATAAAAAGATTTGAACCCTGGGATGGACATGAAGCCGCCAAATCCAAGCTGCATCAATCGTACACTCAGAATCAGGCCTAATCTGAACAAGATCACGGATCGAAGCACAGGTAAGCATGAAGTCTCCAAATCATGGTATCCGGGGCATGGTCTCTCGAATAGAAAAGATCTTGCATCAAGATCAAACCCAAAAAGGGTGAGTGACATTGGAGTCTGCCACTTGGATATATTGTTGACTTCTCAATGTCATACATGTACTGCAACTAATTCAATCTATTACATGATATATTATAGTAACCTACGCAGCATTAGTTGCTTTAACAACCAAATTAAGGCCATATAATGTAATGGGCGGTTTTCAAATTATTGCATAGTATAAAATTATAATGGATGGCAACTTAAATATATTGGTTCCTCTCCTTGGTCTTCAGCCCCTCCGTAAAATCTTACGTCAAAAAAAAAAAAAAAAGAATTTGAAATCTTAAAATAATACATGAACAAGAACGCAATAAAGAAAAAAAAAATAAATAATATAGATAACAATTAACAACAAAGCAACTCTATTAATAAAATAATACGATTCTCTGCCATATTTTTCCCTTTATTACGTTTGAAATTTCAGCCTTATGGAGCTGCTGGCAAAAAAGCTTTAGAAATGTTATTTACTGTTTAAATAATTATAGTAGTTATTAAATTATGATTATTATCGAATAATATAGCGTTTAATATATAATATATTGCTATAACAATATTAAATTTATAGCAAAATATCATATAATAATATATATTATATAACATATCTAGTATTTTATACTATTATTATATTATCTTATTAAACTAAAAATATATTATTGTTATTATATTTAGATATATATTGCATTATATTGTTATAATCATATTATATTATTATAATATTAAATGTTATTTTTGGTTTAAATTTATAATTTTTAAGTTCAATAAAAAATAATTTGTGATATTTATCAAGTAAATAGTAGATCTTTTAACGTTTTTGAATCATTTTTGATAAATTTATTTAGCATATATTAAAAATTCTATTTTTTAATCCATGCGCCATTCCCTTGTGACCTAAGCGAAGACTTTCGAAAACAAAAAGCTTGGCCATACTAATATGTGTCATTATATGCCGATGAAAAAGCATCGGCATCTTCGTCGTTATATGCCGACGTTTTTTAAAGCATCGACAGGTTATGAAAGCTTTCGACGCTTCATCCTAGCGTTGAAAAAAAAGTTGCGAGATTAGGTTTTTTACTATAGTGCATTTTCTTTTGTGTATAAACATGATGTCTTTTAAATTTACTTATAAGTGGTTAAAATATTCAGAACATAGTAAAATATACATATAATTATTTAAAAGCTACATTACCCTAAGTATTGATAAATTGTTCTTCACTATATTTATTAAAATATTTTATTTGTTATCTTGCGCAGATAATGCTTCATGATGAATGTTGATGTAGGAATCTAATGTGGGGGAATGACTTAGATACCTATTTTGGATTCATTCCTGCCTAGCTTTTCTTTGGCCTTTGACACCCTAAAAACAAGCCACATCTTTTTATTATAGGAATGTTGTTTGAAGATTGTCATGGGCTTCATTTGGAAATAAACAAAAAATTGAAAAGTAATTGAGTTAAAATGGAGTAGGTTGGAGGGAAAAGGGAGGTTTAACCTATTCCACCTTTTTAAGCTATTCCTGGATTAAGTGGGGTAAATGATTTAGAGGAGGGGGAAAAAGTATTATGGTGTCACTTTTTATGAAATACCTACTTTGCCTTTATGAAAAAGTGGTTTATTCCTCATGCTCAGAGTGACTGTTTGGCTCAAAAGAGGTGAAATAAATGGGTTAAGAGATTTTTATTCCTCTTTATTCGACTTCCAAATTTCAGCCTTCGTACGACAATTTTTTCGTTTGGCCATTTACCCGATCGGTATCATTTTTAACGGGTCGAGAAATTCCTGATCTAAACGGTTTAATGGATAATGTGATTTTTCGTTAACAGCTAAATGGGTAAACGGTCCAAGAACGGTATTCTCCATCCATCCCCGTTTATCCATTCCCGTCCCAGTTAACTTTAATATAATATATTTAATATATTTAATATATTAAAAATTAAAAATAAATAAATAAATAAATAAAATATAGTAAAATATGTTTGAATTTTTTTCTGACTCTTGCTCTTGCTCTTCCTTTTTTTCATGTAGCCGTCTCTTGCTCTTCCTTTTTTCACGTAGCCGATCTGAAGTTTTGAACATCACAAGAACTAGCTCCATCGTCTATCTTCACCAATTGTTCCTCCATCGCACCCTCAACACCTTTTTCTTCTCTAATACGCTCATCTCTTTCTTATTTTTTAAGAAAGATATCTTTTTATTTTTCTGCTTCTTTATTTTTTAAAGAAGATATCTTTTTATTTTTTTACTTTGAAATTGAATGTATTCTTTTTTTTTCGGTTCTTTTTTATGGTTGTTTCATTGAAAATCTTGATTTTCTATCTGATTTGTTACTGTGTTAAAGATAATATGCATTTCTTAAGAGGTCTAAATCAAACCATTTTAGAAATCGGAGAATCTCTTATATGTATCAATATTATCATTTGGTTGTTCTCGATTAGTCTTCATCTATCCTAATTTTTTTTAATTTTTAATAAATTATAAATTTAATAAATAATTTTAGTTTTTTTATAACGGGCAAACAGGGACGGGGACTGGTATAGACTATCCCAACCATTCCCGGACCGTTGCCAGCCCTAAGCCTTATTGTGAGGTGAAATAAATGGGTTGAAAGATTTTATTCCTCTTTATTCGACTTCCAAATGCAGACTTAGTGTGTTCACAAAATATTATAAAGAAAAATAGCTCCTGTTTTATGTTCACCAAAAAGGCATCTCTGTGGAAATGGGTCAGGTCATTCTGAATGCTTGGCCATGCCAACTCATTCCAAGTAGTAGACAACCTTCATCACATTCAGACATACATGTGCGCATGTGCACTCCTTGTCCTATGTTGCATTCAGTAACTTGCCCAGCTTAAAAGCACTCCATTACTTTTATTGTTAGGACCATGCAGAATGGAAGTAATCATTTCTACTGTAAATTTCAGTCTATACACAACCATGATACCTGAATAAAAATATGCTTTGGTCTATATTGATTCTAATTTTGAAATTTCTGTTGATCCAACACAATCTTTTACTACTTGAAGAAAGCCCTTTCAAATCCTTTGGTTTGGACAACATATCTGCATGACTTTTATGTCTCGTCTAATTTTGTTTCCCTAAAAGTATAAGCTATACTTTTAAGATGGTGCTGCTGGCAGTACATAACTGTTGCAAGGGGTCCTTAGCCTTGAAGATCTTATTTTTCTATGAACCAATTACTTTTATCAAAAGAAAATCCATGTATATGTTGGCAATTTGGTTATAAAATTTTGCCTTTTGGCATCTATTTTAATATCCAGTACTGACAATTTTATTTTTATTTTTTAATTCTTTGCAGGCGTTGTAGACACCATTTAGAAGCTATCTTAAAGATATGTTGGCTCTTGTATGTGTTTCCATGAACAAATTTTACCTTGAGTTTTTCCCCCCTTTTTTTATCTTTTTTCAATTAGCTTTGCAATAAAACATGAATGTCGACCCATGTAGTTGGGAAAAGGATTAGATGAGTTAAGTTGAGTTGAATTGAGAATTAGCTTATGCAATAACTTAATATTTAAGTTTATGTGGTATTTTTCATTTATGTGTATGATATCTTTGCAATTTGCCTTGAAACCTTCTAGATATGTAGTTCTTACTATAGATTCTAATTCAATAGTATGCTAAGATTCACATAGGCTTTTAATTTGCTCAATCTGCTAGAGGGATGTGTGGCTAGTCAAATTGAAAACTCGGTGCGCTTAATGTTCTTTATATTTGATTATATTAATATATAATACCCAATAGGCTAACTGCCATGATAATGAATAGATTATATTTTTATTACATTTAGTAGTTTTGTCTGAGCTTCGAGAGTATTATATGATTGACACATTCTATTAAAATTTTTTAAAAAATTATATAACTGCTATTAGGCCAGCTATGCTATATGGAATGGAGTGTTGGATAATACTAAAACAACATGTGAATAAATTAAGTATAACAGAAATATGCATGTTAAGATGGATATGTGGTAAAACTTTAAAAGATAGAATTAGAATAAATATATACGATAAGTGATAGGAGTAGCCTCAATTGAAGATAAAATGAGAGAAAACTGATTACGGTAGTTGGACATATACAACGAAGACCTTTAGATGCTTCAGTTAGAAAGAGTGATCTTTTCAACAATCCATGGTAATGATAGAGGTAGAGGTAGACCTAAACTAATATGGACAGAAATAATTAAAAAAGATATAACTATTTATAATTTGAGTATCGACTTAGTCATGAATAGAGTAGAGTGGAGGAAGCATATTCATATAGCCGATCCCATTAGTTTGGAAAAGGCATAGTTGAGTTGAGTTTAGTAATTTTGACTAAAAATTTGGCACAATGTGCTGCATTTAAGGTAGTGTTTGATAGGAAAAATGTTATTCATGGATAAGTGTACGGGATAGAATTTATCCCCTGGCTATCCCTAGGATATCCCTTGGCTATCCATTGATCATATCAAATGCAAAAAGGTAAATCCATGGGATAACTTTTTTTACTCTTATTTGGAGGGATAACCAGCTATTCCTGCATTCTCTAGGGAATAAATTGAGGGGATATCCCATGGTTAACCATGGATTATCCTTTTGGTTAACTTTATTCCCTGCTATCCCTATAGTTATGGCTTTTGGGAATAAGAGGGGATATCCTCTGGATATCCCCTCTTATCCCCTATTTCAAACACTACCTAAGTATGCCTAACCATGTTCTATACTTTTTCATTATTAAATATTCACCTGAAACTAGCATTAGACTGTATTTCATGTCAGCAAAATGCTTTGGTTTCTCCACTATTAAAAGCAAATGTACAGGTTGTGGTATGCCTACCACACCTTTCCATTGAGTCTAATAAGAGGAAATGAATTTAATGCACGCCTCATTTTGTGATATGCACTTCATCTCATCTTTTTGAAAAACTAATAAGAAATGCAATTAAATAAGAAAAAGTTATATATATAAATTTCTATAAATAAATTTCATCATATTACTAACAGCTGAAATCATTTATTCCATTTGCTTGAACATGCCAGATTCATGGCGAAGAAAAGCCTCTCTGCTCTCTCAACTGCAAACTAAATGCTTTCTAGTTGTCCCTCTTTCTTCCCTCAAGTCTTTTTATCTTTGACAATTGGAATCATCATTGTCTTCGTGACATCATAAAGACCCAACGATTGAGCAACTTGCCATTATATTTGAAATTGTTGTTAGAATTCGATTGCAACAGTCTGGACGACCCTAAGGTAGTGTTTGATAGGAAAAATGTTATCCATGGATAAGTGTACGGGATAGAATTTATCCCCTGGTTATCCCTAGGGATATCCCTTGACTATCCCATTGATCATATCAAATGCAAAAAGGTAAATCCATGGGATAACCTTTTTTACTCTTATTTGGGGGATAACCAGCTATTCCTGCATTCTCTAGAGATAAATTGAGGGATATCCCATGGTTAACCATGGTTAACCATGGTTATCCTTTGGTTAACTTTATTCCCGCTATCCCTTATAGTTATGGCTTTGGGAATAAGAGGGGATATCCTTTGGATATCCCCTCTTATCCCCTATTTCAAACACTACCTAAGGGAGTGTTTGATATGATGGATAAGGGGGATATCCCCTGATATCCCTCCTTATCCTAAAATGTTATAACTACATGGGATAGTGCTAAAAAAGTTTAACCAGAGGGGATAACCTATATTTAACCATGGGTTATATCCTGAACTTATTCCCTAGGGAACCCATGAATAACTAAAATTATCCATTGATGGTAGAGTAGTACTTTTAAAAAGGTACTTATTCCCTTAGCTATCCCCTGGATAAATGCTATCCTGTACATTTATCCAGGGATAGCCAAAAAGTTATCAAACACTCCCTAAATTTCCTTTAAACTATGATACTCCTAGAAATCAGTCCATGTGATGTATTTGACTGATATAAATGCAGTATCTGATGAATGACTGGTTAAACTGCTGAATCTACTAATTTTCTTTTGAGCTTGTATACTTATGCTATTAACTGGCACTTTCATATTGTTTGCAGGTGAAAAAGGAGAGGGCAGAATGAGAGGAATTGGGAGCTCTTCCTCTCTATCAGCGAACCATTCCTTGAGATCTCTTGCAAGGGTGGTCCTTTTTGTCTTATTAAATTGCAACAAACATAATAATACACCATCGATGACAATGGATGCTGATTTTGGTTTATGTAATCTGCTTCTTAGAATGCTTTATTTTTTATGTGCTTTTTTTTGGTAAATATCAAGCATTTTCAGACATCAATATTGCAACTGCTTGGTTTGTCGAACCTGATTAATGGAGGGAAATAGAGAACAAGCAATTTTTAGTAGTTATAAAATAGACTTTTGTATCACAGATTGTGGTGGTATCATGTTAATTACCTATTGAAGATGGATCTCTGACCAAATGGCACAATCTCATGACTGGTACCTAAGAGTTCTCTTTATTCTGTTAATTTTTAGCATGACTGACTTAAAAGGGATGGTAAAGGATTAATGCTATCATCAAACATGTTGAGGGGTAAAATCGCTGTGTGTCAATAATCGTGCACATGGCTAGAGCTAGCCCTGATTTCTGTCCACTATGCGACGCTCGCCCGAGATAGGTCAGCCTCGATAGATCGGGGCGCTTTAGCCCCTCGCCGAACCAAGGACTCCCAAGATGCGAACCACCTCTCTCAGCCCTAGACGAGCTATATCCTCTCTCGGCCCCAGCCAAGCTATGTCGTCTCTCGGCCCCAGCCGAGCTATATCCTTTCTCGGCTCCAGCCGAGCTATGTCGTCTCTCGGCCCCAGCCGAGCTATATCCTCTCTCGGCCCAAGCCGAGCTATGTCACCTTTCGGCCCCTCTAGCCGATCTCTCCCATCGCTCGGCCTAGCCCGAGCGATACTGCGCCTCTGCGGAATTCGACACGGAGAACTTAAATCGTGAGATTCCAAACAGAAATCATATCTGACCTAGGACCCACAAGAGTGGCCTAGGGCCCTGGAGCCTATCTCCTACCAATCTCGAGACATCAACAGCTCTCCTAGCCGTCGATCCTCTAACCAACAAGATACGAATCCTACCGACCTCATAACAAACTGGATTCAGATCCTAACGGCTTTCGGACCCACGACGCCCCCAAGGAATCAGGTGATCCTCTATAAATAGAGTCGTCTCCGACTCCTCAGGTACGCACATTGCTCACTGGAACCTCTCTCTCTCCTTAGCTTCCGCCATTACGCTCTGCTCTGCTCAGAGCCCTGGAGAGACTCTTCAGCGAGAGCCTTCTCCTCATTTTGTTGATTGCTGATCTCCACTGACTTGAGCGTCGGAGGGTCTTCCGCAGAGGGCCACCCCAACGCCTCTCGCGTGAGGACTGTTTTGCAGGTCCGCCCAGGAGGAGCCCATCTGAACCCGACCGCGCCGAGTCGGAGGACAGATTTGGCAGCAACAAATTGGCGCTAGAGGAAGGGCCCTCAAGTCCCATAAACTTGTGATCCAGGAGATAAGGATCTCGATCTGAAAGAGAACTCCTCCCATGGCCAACCGAAGAAAGGCTACCTCCGAAGCCGAGATCAGGTCGCCTCCCAAAGGCCTGATCCGGTGAGCAGTGTGCGCCGCCACCACCCAGTTGAGACTCCATCGCCACCGGCGGCCCCAGTGACCCAGGACCAGTTCGCCTCACTGGTCCAGCAAGTCCAGGCTCTGGCCCACCTGATTCAGGGGCGCCCGAAGCCCCCCATCCGGCTGCTCCTGCTCCTCACCCCCTGAGGAGATGCAGCCCCCGCTCATCCAGCGATCTCTTCTTCCGGCCCGCATGGGTTGCGGACCCCCCTCGCCGTCCCAGAGAAGCTGAGCTAGCTCCCCAAGGAGTCCACGCAGATCTCCCTAGATCTCGGTGGGCCCGATCCCTCTCCCCGGTGTTCTCTCGCCATGATTCAACACCGTCTCAGTATCTCCTCGTCCTGCCCTTCTGCTTTTCCTGAAGAGATCCGCCGCAGCTCCAAGAAATGCGTCAAGAGCTTGACGCCGCCAAGCAGGCCCATCCGCTTCAGAATAAGCGGAGCAGGGCATCCCCTTCTCTAAGAAGATCATGGAGGAAGTGATTCCCTCCCACGTCAAGCTGCCTGCCATCGAGCCTTATCATGGCTCCTCCGACCCCGACGATCATCTCAGCAGCTTCCGATCGATCATGATGTTCCACGGGGCATCAGATGCGATCCTCTGCCGCGCTTTCCCTTCCACCCTCAGGGGATCTGCTCGAACCTGGTTCAATGCTTTGAAACCAGGTTCCGTTGATTCATTTGACGAGCTGAGCCGCCTCTTCATCAGCCAGTTCGTCAGCAGCCGCCACCGACGGAGATCCGACTCCCTCTCTGAGGTTAAGCAGAGAGAGGGGGAGTCCTTGAAGAAGTATCTCGGCCGTTTCAACACGGCCATGCTGGAGGTGGACCACCTTAATCATGAGGTGGCCATGTCCGCCCTAGCGGGCGGAGTATTGAAGGAGAGTGACTTTTACCTGGCCTGGAGGTCAGCTACCCTCCAAACCTCTCCGACATGATGGCCCTGGCAGACAAGTATGCCAGAGTCGAAGAATCACGGAGAGCTGCCCGAGCCGAGCTACGAAGAAGAAGGAGCCCAAGGGCTCAGATAAGCACCGACCTGCCCGCAGCCAAGCCGCCTCGCCGCCAAAGGATTCCCAGCCGCCGCCAAGGAACCGCACCCGGAGCCCGCCTAGGAGGTTCAACGATTCACTCCGCTCACTGCCCCAAGAGCGGAGATCCTCATGGAAATCGAGCGCCAACTCCCTCGACCTCCTCCTCTCGAGGGAATGCGGCCCGGAGAGACCCGCCAAGTATTGCCGCTACCACCGCGACCATGGCCACGACACTGAAGAGTGCTGGCAACTAAAGAATGAGATCGAAAGGCTCATCCAGCGGGGTAGACTGGATCGGTTCAGGGAGCCCCCGAGCCAAGAAACGGGGGCGATCGCCGGCCTGAGCCCCAGCAGCAACCTCCTCCTCCTCCAAATCCTCCGGTCGCTGGCCACATTAATGTGATTGAGGCGGTCGGTAGTCCTTCAGGCGGGAGGGACGATGAAGAAGGTCCGGCGCCGAAGAAAGCACGACCTGATGAGATCTCTTTCTCCAATGACGACTTCCAGGGGATACAGTTCCCGCACGATGATGCGCTAGTTGTATCTCTTAATTTGAACAACTATGATGTAAGCCGAATTCTAATTGATAGTGGAAGCTCCGTCAATGTTTTGTACCTTGATGTGTTTGTGAAGATGAAGCTTCTCATGGAGAGTCTCCGAGCCGTGGACTCCACCCTAATGGGGTTCACCGGCGATGTCATTATCCCGGAGGGGGTCGTCACCTTGACGGTCCGTGCGGGACCTGGCCCCGCGTGCCACTGTGTATGCAGATTTCCTGGTGACCAAGCTACGGTCGCCCTACAATGCAATCTTGGGAAGACCCGGCCTAATGTCTCAGAGCCGCCGTCTCCATCCCCCATCTTGTTATGAAGTTCCCTACCGAGCGATAGCTCGGCAGTGTTTCGTCACCAGCCTGCAATCCAGACTGCCCGAGGTTGATGGACTAGACGCTCGGGAGGATTTCGCCGAGCAAGGAGAACCAGCCGAAGAGCTGGAGGAGGTGCCACTGGACGAAGCTCGGCCTGACCGAACCATAAGGATCGGGTCGCTGCTGAAAGGGAAGCCCCGGCTGGAGCTGATCGACTTTCTGAAGAAATGCTGATGTCTTCGCCTGGTCAGCCGATATGCCTGGGATCAGTCCGGACGTCCTCGTCCACCGTCTTAATGCGAGATGTCCCGACCCGTGAAGCAGAAGAAAAGAAGCTTCGCCCCTGACCGGCAGAGAGCAATTGAAGAAGAGGTGGACAAGCTCATCAAGGCAAACTTCATTCGGAGGTAAATTATCCAAGCTGGCTGTCCAATGTTGTTATGGTGAAAAAGTCGAACGGCAAATGGCGAATCTGCATCGACTTCACCGATCTTAATAAAGCATGCCCGAAGGACAGCTTCCCTCTCCCCGGATCGACCAGCTCGTGGATGCCACTTCGGCCATCAGATGCTGACCTTCATGGACGCATATTCAGGCTATAACCAAATTCGGATGGCACCCGAGGATGAAGAAAAGACCGCCTTCATAACTGACCGAGGTACCTATTGTTACCGAGTCATGCCTTTCGGTCTGAAGAATGCAGGCGCCACCTACCAAAGGCTGGTAAACAAAGTCTTCAAGGAGCAAATCGGTCGGAACATGGAGGTATACGTTGATGACATGCTGGTCAAAAGCAAGGAAGCTTCCCAGCATATCGAAGACCTCTCAGAGAGCTTCGCGACACTCCGAAAGCTGAAGCTCAAAGTGTGCTTTCGGCGTCACCTCGGGAAAGTTTCTGGGCTTCATGGTTTCTCAGCGAGGCATCGAAGCCAACCCGCAGAAGATTCAAGCCCTTCAGCAAATGGCCCCCGACATCTGTCAAAGAAGTCCAGCCTGACCGGAAGGATTGCGGCCCTCAACCGCTTCGTGGCTCGGTCGGCCGAGAGGAGCCTCCCTTTCTTCAAAGCTCTCCGATCCGCCAAGAACTTTCAATGGACTCCTGAATGCCAAAAATCATTTGAAGACCTCAAGAAGTATCTCGGCTCACCACCTCTCCTCAGCAGCCCAAATCCGGGAGATGCTATTTTTGTACCTGGCAGTTTCAGAAGGCGCAATTAGCTCGGTCTTGGTCAGAGAAGAGAAGAAGACCCAAAAGCCGATCTACTATGTCAGCAAACTGCTCCGGGACGCCGAGACAGGTACACCCGAATTGAGAAGCTAGTTTGGCCCTGATAACGTCGGTTCGGAGGTTGCGACCATATTTCCAGGCGCATTCTGTGACAGTCCTCACCGACCAGCCCATCAAGGCGGTGGTCCACCGCCCGAGACATCAGGAAGAATGGCAAAGTGGGCCGTTGAATTGAGCGAGCATGATATCCGATATCAACCTCGCCGGCCATCAAAGCAGGTTCTAGCCGACTTCCTCCTTGAATGCACTATCCCAGAAGATGGCTCCGCTCCGGACTCCTCCGAGCATCCAAGATCGAGCGCCCTGTGGTTGCTCCATGTCGACGGATCCTCCAACGCCAATGGCTCCGGTGCTGGTTTAGTCCTCACCAGCCCAGAGGGGGCGACCTTCGAGTATGGCGTTAGATTCTCCTTCCCAGCCTCCAACAACGAAGCCGAATATGAAGCTCTGCTCGCCGGACTCCGAATCGCCCGTGATCTGAAAGTGAAGAAGCTAAATGCCTTCACCGACTCTCAGCTGGTAGCTGGTCACGTGCGGGGCGAGTTTGAGGCCCGAGAGCCAAACATGATTCGGTATCTCCAAGAGGTGCGGAACCTACTCTCTCACTTCTCTGAATTTGAAGTTATCCAGATCCCCAGATCCGAAAATGCTCGTGCCGACCTATTATCCCGGCTAGCAACTGCGGAGTCGATGGACTTCCGAGCGGAAGTTCCCCTTGGAAATCCTGGAAAGGCCTAGCATCGCGAGGCAGACCGAGTGATGCAGATTGAGGTCGAACCATCTTGGTTCGACCCTATATTAAAGTATCTTAAAGAAGGGTCGCTCCCAGCCGACCGCAGGGAAGCAAGGAAGCTGAGACTGCAAGCTACCCACTATGTGCTGATCGACGACCAGCTCTATAAGCGGTCCTTTTCCATGCCGCTGCTCAGATGCCTCCGCCCGTCTGAAGCTGATTATGCTCTTCGGGAGGTGCATGAAGGAATTTGCAATCATCTAGGAAGTCGATCTCTATGCCACAAGGTGCTTCGCCAGGGATATTACTGGCCAACCATGCAAAAGGATGCCGATAATCTCGTCCGAGTCTGTGACCCATGCCAGAGGCACTCCAACATCCAGAGGCTCCCTCTGCCAGTCTGGTCCCTATTTCCTCCGCTTGGCCCTTTGCTAAGTGGGGGATGGACATTCTTGGCCCTTTTCCCCTCGCCACTGGACAGAGGAAGTTCTTATTTGTCGCCATTGATTACTTCACTAAGTGGGTCGAGGCTGAAGCAGTTGCCCAAATAACCGAAGCTCGGGCCAGGGATTTCGTGTGGAAATCCATCATTTGCCGTTTTGGTCTCCCGCATACCATCATCACCGACAATGGCAAGCAATTTGATAATCCCAAATTTGGGAGTTTTGCGAGGATCATGGCATCAGTCATCGCCTCACCTCAGTAGGGCATCCGCAAGCCAACGGAGAAGCCGAGGTAACAAACCGGACCCTACTTCAAGGGATTAAAGCTCGGCTCGCCAGAGCCCGAGGCAGATGGGCGGATGAGCTTCATCATGTTCTATGGGCCTACCGCACCACCCAGAGAATCCCCACGGCGAGACCCCGTTCCGGATGGCCTTTGGCACGGAAGCCGTCATCCCTGTGGAGATAGGCCTTCCCTCTCCGCGAGTGGAAAGCTACTCAGAAGAGGCTAACGACGAGCAGCTCCGCACCAATCTCGACTTGGTGGAAGAGATCAGGAAAAAGCTCGAATTAGAATGGCCGTACCAGCAAAGAGTGGCCCGCTATCATGCCTCCAGAGTCAAGGGTAAATCCTTCTCGCCTGGCGACCTTGTCCTCCGGAAAGCATCCGTCTCCAAACCGCTAGAGCAAGGAAAGCTCTCGCCAAACTGGGAAGGCCCCTACCAAGTAGCGGAAGTCATTGGACCTGGCACCTACAAGCTCCAGGATCTAAGCGGGAAATCCATTCCCCGACGTGGAACTCGGACAATCTCGCGTATACTATCAGTAGGGTACGCCTCTTTGACTGCCCCATTTATAACTTTGGCATAGTATTCCTATTATCTACGACATGGTCGCTTCTTTGGAAAAACTGTGATGAGAAATGGATACCTCTAGCTCACTCTCGGCACAACCGAGCTATTTCTCGAGTTTTCAATTGAATCTCCGAACCTCGGCTGGGTCAAGTCCTACTTTATAAAGACTCGGTATGGCCGAGCGCCCCAGTATGATTAAGAGCCGAACGATCTCCAAAATTTAGTTCAGATTCGGGCAGCTCACAAGCCCCGGCCAAACCAAACGTTCTCCAAAACTTAGCTCGGATTTGGGCCGCTTACAAGCCCCGACCGACCTAAGCGATCTCCAAAGCTTAGCTCGGATTCGGGCAGCTTACAAGCCCCGGCCGACCTAAGCGATCTCCAAAGCTTCGCTCGGATTCGGGCCGCTTACAAGCCCCGGCCGACCTAAACGTCTCCAAACTTAGCTCGGATTCGGCCGCTTACAAGCCCCGGCCGACCTAAGCGATCTCCAAAGCTTCGCTCGGATTCGGGCCGCTTACAAGCCCCGGCCGACCTAAACGATTTCCAAAGCTTAGCTCGGATTCGGGCCTTACAAGCCCCGACCTAAGCGATCTCCAAAGCTTCTCGGATTCGGGCCGCTTACAAGCCCCAGCCGACCTAAGCGATCTCCAAAGCTTGCTCGGATTCGGGCCGCTTACAAGCCCCGGCCGACCTAAGCGATCTCCAAAGCTTAGCTCGGATTCGGCCGCTTACAAGCCCCGGCCGACCTAAACGTTCTCCTAAACTTAGCTCAGATTCGGGCCCTTACAAGCCCCGGCCGACCTAAGCGATCTCCAAAGCTTGTTCGGATTCGGGCAGCTTACAAGCCCCGACCGACCTAAACGCTCTCCTAAGCTTTGTTCGGACTCGGGCCGTTTACAAGCCCTGGCCGACCTGTCGGTCTCCAAAACGCAGAACATTGTTCGATGGAGACAAACATCTTAGGGATGGCAGCGAAAATAGAAGTTGCAAAAAACCTCCCTTATTTATCATAAAGGAAACAACAAAGAGAAAAAGAAAAGATAAAAAGAACCCTCACAGGGGCTTATCATCTTTCCCAGGAGCCACCGAGCCCTCCTCACGCCGAGCCAACTCGGCGACCTGTTGACGAAGGGACGCTATTTCCCCTTCCTGCCGGCTGATAACACAGCGAAGGAGCTCGACCTCCCTCAACGAAACGGCCAAATATCGCTCGATCATTCTTTGAAGCTCATGGCTCGCGAACGCGACGCCAGAACCACTCCATCAATAGTCACTGCAATGCGACTCCCTCGGGAGTCCCTGCGGCCGTTAGCACCGCTGTTCGGCCCTTGAGTCGATCGCCTTTCGCCGCCGGAGGCCATATCCACACTCAAGAGTCGTTGGGAGACTAGCTGAAAGGATGACCGGCACAGGCATCCCTCTCGTCCATATTTAAACCACTCCTGCGAGTATTTCGATCACTCGAGTCATTAATCTCGACCCGTGGAAACTCACCACGTCATCGCTCAGTAGGCGCTTGCGGGAGACAAGGGGTCGCGCCCCCTCATTGGGGAAGATCGAGAAGCATCGACGAGGTGCGCGGGGAACTCCTCTTTTTCTAGGGACCAGGCTCCCTCCGGTTTGCCAAACCCTTCTAAAATAAATGTCCTCGAGAACCTGCCAGACTCCCTCGAATTGGGCATCCTTGAAAAGACGCGAAAAAATGCATCAGCAATCAGCGCTAGCTTGCCTCCCTTGAGGATAACCAAGTCATAAACTTCGGACGCCCCCATGCGTCGCTCGGACAACCCTCATCTTCTTTGGCAGCCCGCACCAGAATCTACATTTGCTGCAAGAGCCAAACAAAATATCATACCTCGGCAACAACCGAGTGATATCCTTCATACCTCGGCAACAACCGAGTGATATCCTGAAGATTCGGCTTAGTCGAGTAATCTCTCCATCGCTCTGATGCTAAGGCGTCCTATTATACCTCGGCGGAGGCAAACGACCTCCCATTACTCAACAGCAAAGGCATGTCACGAACTGTCTTTCCCTGCCGAAATGCCTGCCTCTATAAATAAGATCATGCCTACCTCATGAGTCCACAGGATCCCAGGTCCCTCTTTGACTCAATCATGGATATACACTATCTCCGCTGAGGACCGGACACTGGCCTTAGCAAGAACTAAGCCGCGATGACGCTGCCAAAATATGCTACAGCATAAAAAGTAATATGGGAGTAACAACTCTCAGCACAGAAGAGGCAGAGACTAAAGAAAGAAGGAATGAAAACTTTCTTTATTTCTTCATCAAAAGAAAAGTTACAACCTCCTACGAGGAGTTACAAGTGCATCAAAGCACAGGAAATAAAAATGAGTACATAGCTCGGCCGAACTGCTTCAGTCAGTTTCGTTAATAATGACATTTCGGCATCTGACCCAAGAAATCAGAAAATCAGACAGCTCACCCCGAACCGCCGGCTAAGGCCGATCCAGCACTCCACGGGTCCTCTGGATGAATTAAGGGATCCAAAAAGAGACGCAGACCCATGGACGCTGATGCTGAGGAAGCTTCCCCCGGTGGAATGCTGGGTTGCAGGTCGCCGCCTGATTGAGAGAGCTAGGGGACCATCAGCCCCACGCTGCTCTCAACTCCCTCTCCACGGGGCAAAGGATTCCCCTTAGAGAAGAGCCGAGAATCCAGCCCAAGGGAGAGGGGAGTCCATGCGTGCTATGGGGGTACATGTGCACTTCCTACCCTACGACCCCCGTAGCAAACCACAAAGGACACACAGGAAGCGCATATGTGCTCTCTGTGTGATCTCTGCGGACCTCCTGTGCGCTCTCCATATGATCTCCGAAACTCCTCCCTTAAGGACGAGCCGCTTTTCAGCGACTCCTTCATCACCCCAGCTATCCAGGGAAGACGACTCGCAAAAGGAAAACTCAGTCCCTCCGCTCTAAGCCTCAGGGATACAGGCATCATGAAAACTTTCACAGTTTGCAGAGAAGAAAACTTTGGGGATGGCCTAACACGGCCCCTTCCTCCCCTTCTTATAGGCGAAATGAACCGGAAGCAGATATTAAAGCAGAAAGCCCCGAGATTCAAAATGCCCAATCCACGCTGCCACATGGCTCCCAGGATGAAAAGAGCGCCCTTCTATGCGCGCCAAATCGCTCAGTCCATGACGTACGCCAGAGGATCTCCTCTGATCCCGGATCATGGGTCATAATTGCAGAAAATCGCCCGCTGATCTTAAAGATACGGGCAGACCTGGAAATCGCCCGGTGAAAACGACACCCTCCAATGGCAAACGAGCGCCTGCGTCGTACGTTGAAACGACCCGCGTTGGGAAAGATCGACGAGATAAATGCCCCTGAAAATACCGAGGCAACCTTTTGCTGGCTACAAAGCCGTATTATCTACTTCGGCAAAATGAAGGTCGACTTGCCTTGAAAAAGGACAAGGCACTGACAGAGTAATAAAGAGGCGGGAGGCCAAGTACTCCTCGATAAAGGTGTTTCAATATTCCCGCTGGCCCAACTGCCTGTTGTATCCGGGCATAAACCTGGACATCGCCTTGTGCTTCCATCCAAGGCAAAGCCACTTTCATACTTCGGAACAAACCGAAGTATCCTTTTTCAGTCCAGCATGACTGAGTGTTATCCTACACTCCTATCCGGACTAAGATAGCTGCCTTTATCTCAACGACGACGAAACACTCTTTATACATGACTGAGGTAGATGCCTTGAACCTTACCGAGGTGGCCAAGAATCCCCCAAGAGAGTGGCTCACTTATAAGACTTGCACGGTGAAAGCAAGCATTTCAAAAAGCAGCAAGCACAAAAGCTACGGAAACTTTTCTCTTCATTCATCATAGAAAGGGCGACAGAAAAGAAAGAAAAATACATCGGCCCTCACAGGGGCTTGTCATTTTCTCCAGGAGCTGCTGAGCCCTCCCCTCGCTGCAGAGCCGGCTCGCCCACCAGTTGCTTAAGGGATGCCACCTGCTTCTCCAATCGGCTATTAGCCTCGCGGAGGAGCACAATCTTCCTGGTAGAGACAACCATGTATTGCTCGACCTTTTGGAGTTGCTCGTGACTTGTAAACGATGATGCCAGACTTCCCCGTCGATGTTTATCCTAGTACAGCCCCTGCGGGTCCCCCAACGGGCATTGACGCTGTCGACTGGTGCTCCGGCTGATCTCCCTTCATCCTCGGAAGCCATCTTGCTATCACAAGTTTAGATAAACCAACAAAAGATCGGTAGAGGAAATGGTTAGCGATAGCCTACCACCCACTAGTATTTAAACTACTTCGGGCGAGTACCCTAATCGCCCGAGTCATCAGCTCCAACGCCACTGCCATAAAGCCTCGCCATGCGTCGTCGCTTCAGTGGCTGCTCACGGGAAGCGAAGAATCGCTCCCTTTTCATCGAAAAGGACAAGTAAATGATGGTGGGAAATTCAACAAACCCCCTTTTCGGGATCAAACTCCCTCCAAAGGCGTCCACTTTCTCGCCTTGATCAGACCAAACTATCTAACTTCGGCTCCAACCGAGCTATTCTCATATCTCGGTCCTGCTCGATCTACCCTTATACCTCGGCCTTGACCGGATGTTTATTCAGGTCCGAGCTAAATCGACCAAACAATGCGATAGGCCATGAGCTGCCCGCGGTCGAGAGAAAACTTGAGACAAAAACCATTCAAGAAAAACAATCATGCAGAAGAAAAAGGTCCATTTCTTGAAAACGTCAACCGGGTTACAAGTTTGAAAGACAAAAACATACAGATAACCCTTAAGAATCAGGGTTGGGAATGGCCCCAGGCCTCGGCAGCTTCCTCGGTGACGTTTGGGGAGCTTGACTTGTCTCACCCTTTTCAAACACTGTTGTTTCCCCGGTGGTATGACGAGTATGCCCTTTGGGAGCCGCGCCACACTAACATCTGGAACAACATCGAGATCGGTGTCCAAACATCGATATATTCGTCCTCTTCATCCCCTGGGGAACAAGCCTCGAAGGTTTCAACATCCAAGAAGAGAGGTCCCATTCTGGATGCTCCTTGGATATCTTACTTCGAGTTTCCTTTACACCAAGCTGGTAGGCGTCGACACAGGTTGCATCTTGTTCGCCCCTGAGTAGAGCGAGCCGCATTTCAGTTTTAGCAACTTGACCCCGCAGTAAGGCAATCTGCTCCTCGGTCTCACTGACCCGCCTCTCGAGCTCTGAGTTCCTCCCTCGGCTAGATGCCAGTTCCCCTTGCAGGGACTGCGTCTGACTTCAATTCTCCAGCTCTCCCTTCTTCATCTGTAAAAACAGAATTAGCCGATGCCACGATGAGCCAGTAAAGGAAGCTAAAAAAGGGGTAGTACCATACCTCCTCCTCTGCCAAGCTAACTTCTTGGTCAGCTCCTTGGCCTCGCCAATAGCCCTCTGTTTATCGGCCCTGATTTGCTCGATTCTGCTCTTGAGGTCATTGATCTTCAACTGCCTACCATCGGCTTCCCCCCAGGCTTGGGAGAGCTCTCTATCGAATTGGATTAGCTTTTCTGGTGCCACTTGATCTTGTCATCCCTGTCGGCGATACCACGGTTAAGTTGCCGCACCTTCTCCTCCAACTCGCCAAGCATTTTATTCAAGCGGTTTCTCTCCTCGACGGCCTCTCTCCTCTGCCTGCCCAGGCTTTGCTAAACTGTTTCTTGACAGTTTCCATTTCTCCGGAATGCCTGGATTTGATCTGCGATAACTCCAAGCATGTGTCATCGAACTTCGCCAGGAGCCCGCGTAGCTCTTTCACTTCAAGCCTTAGCTTGGACGCATCATCTAGGGCAGCCTGATACAATACCTTCATCCTCGCCAAATTTTTGTTGCTATTGCCTAGAAGTTGTTCAAATGTATCAGATGCCTCCGCTCACGATCGAAGCTCGGCGCTGACTCTCTTGGCCTGAGCGACGGCCCCTGTTGCCAGACTCAAGCGCCAGCACAGTGCCCTAGTAATCAAAGCACTATGCAGAATGAAACACAAGTGAGAAAAGCACGACGAGCTAGTCAGAAAGCATTCGCTACTTGGGAGTAGTAACTCACCCGGGAGATGTAGGACCTGGCTAGCCCCATGAGGGTGGAATTGTTGATCTTGGGGAGGAGGTGTACATCCTTCACCACATTCCACTGACCAAATGCGGCGTCAACAAGGTCTAGGTCCGAATTTATCGCCAAGGGATCCGTGCCCGGGTACATTACTGACCTCATTAGGGCAGCGAACGCGCCTCGATGGCTGATTCCGAGCCACCGGGCTGACGTCGCCTTCGAAGGATCGGTCCGGACGACCTCCAACTGAGGAGCCTTCACCCTCTCGGCCTCCCTTAGCAGAATACTAACTGGGATGCCTCGGATAACTCGGCCAGCCCAGGCGCCAGTTTACCCGAAACTTTGGTGGAAGAAGCTTCGGCCGCAAGACCTTTACCTTGCTCTCTCCCTTGTGAGCTCCTTCCCTCGATCATGGGTACCTGCTCCTCCCTCACAGGCTCCGCCAATGCCTCAGTCTGTTCACCAATCTCCCCAACCACTCCAGGAGGAGTTCCAGCCGTAGGCTCCTTTTGAGCCTCCGCTACAGTCGGCCCTGCATCGCTGCCCCTAGATCCCTCCTGTCCTCCCGCCAAGGCCGGAGGCATTTCCTCGCTCGGAGGAGGGCCCTCAGAGGCACCGACCTCTGCCGTACCACCCACTGGCTCATCTTCAAAGAAGAGGCTCCCAGACAAGCTGACGGAGTTTCATCCGGGCTGTCTACTATTTTACCACTAGAGGACAGGGGACCTCAGCAGTCCTCTCCGTATCCTCCTCTGCTTTCAGCGCCTCGCCGTGACTGCTTCAACCTTGGCGAGCGCTCTTCGGAATGCGAGCCGACTTCTCGGCTTGCGTTTCTCCCCTCCGCTGCTCTCCCTCGGGCGCTTGCTAAACCCTTTCTTGACACGGCCCGATAGTTCGGACTTCTTGGCTACGGGAACAGAGAGCAAGCGGTCAGACCGAGACATACTTGCTCGAATGAAATCGATGGAAAAAGGAAAGAAACTTACTATGCGGGTCAAGGAGGCTAAGCCCGACAGCGAAAAGAGCCTCCTCGATAGTAAATCGTTGGCCGAAAATCCTACCATCGAAGGACCTCCAAGTCCACCTTCTCCTGCTTAGATAGAGTCGGATGTGCTTCCACATCGAACAAAGTTTTCCCATCCCCGGGAAAAATCGAAGCCGATGTTCCCCTCGGCAATGAAAAATCTGACCTTCCACTCCTTTATAGACGATGGCTTATCTGCTATCGTCTTGAAAGACCTCGGGGTCCGATGTAAGGCCACTCTGATTTCCTCCCAGGCATCAGATAATAACAAGCACGAAGAGAGGAAGCGTCGCCGTTACCTGAATCCGGCTGCACATTGAGATAAACCCGATGATGCTGCGCCAACTGTTGGGAGCCACCATCGCCGGGCAAATATTGTAGAATCTCATGATTTCCTTCACCAAGGGGTGAAGGGAAAATCGAAGGCCGCCTTCAGACTGTCTTCATAAAGGAAGACCCCGTGCTCCAGATCTTGCAAAACCCTATGTTCGGGCTCCGATAATGATAGAATAATATCCGAGGGAATGCCATACTTTTGGCGTATTCTCCCGAAATCCTCGGCGGCAATCTCGAAACCATATCATCGGGGCTCATCATCCTGCTGGCCGAGAGAAGCACCAAGCAAAACTATAGAGGAAGTAGAGAGCAAGGCTCTCCAAAGAAGAACGACAGAGCGCTGTGAATAGGGACGACGCTGTTTCGACTTTGCTTTCCCTCAAAGAAACTGCCTTAAGAGAAAGATAGGGCGTCCCAACCGAGACGCCCAGAACCGCCATTGCGGATGCTGTAAAAACAGATTTGCTACGTGGCAATTCCCCAACCGCTATTTCAAAGGAGCCTTATGTGACGTGCCCTACAAAGGCACATCTCACAAAGGCACGGTGGCCGCGCTGCATTAAATAGGGCATCATTACGTAGGCTGTCAAACCCGGATCCCTCCGTTCAAGTCATGTCACCTGGAATTATACTCCCTACGCCCGAACTTACATTTTGAACTAGGGAGTGGGGGCATATGTTGAGGGGTAAAATCACTGTGTCAATAATCGTGCACATGGCTAGGGCTAGCCCTGATTCCTGTCCACTATGCGACGCTCGCCCGAGATAGGTCAGCCTCGATAGGTCGAGGCGCCTTAGCCCCTCGCCGAACCAAGGACTCCAAGATGCGAACCACCTCTCTTGGACCCAGCCGAGCTATATCCTCTCTCGGCCCCAGCCGAGCTATGTCGTTTCTTGGCCCCAACCGAGCTATATCGTCTCTCGGCCCCAGCCGAGCTATGTCGTCTCTCGGCCCCAGTATGTCACCTTTCGGCCCCTCTAGCCGATCTCTCCCATCGCTCGGCCTAGCCCGAGCGATAACTGCGCCTCTGCGGAATTCGACACGGAAGAACCCGAATTCATGAGATTTCAAACAGAAATCATATCCGAGAGTGACCTAGGACCCACAAGAGTGGCCTAGGGCCCTGGAGCCTATCTCCTCACCACATCTCGAGACATCAACGAGCTCTCCTAGCCGTCGATCCTCTAACCAACAAGATACGAATCCTACCGGCCTCATAACAAACTGGATTCAGATCCTAATGACTTTGGACCCACGACGCCCCCAGAGAATCAGGTGATCCTCTATAAATAGAGTCGTCTGCCGACTCCTCAGGTACACGCACACTCGCTCACTGGAACCCTCTCTCTCTCCTTAGCTTCTGCCATTAGCGCTCTGCTCTGCTCAGAGCCCTGGAGGAACTCTTCAGCGAGAGCCTTCTTCCCATTTCTGTTGATTGCTGATCTCTACTGACTTGAGCGTCGGAGGGTCTTCCGCAGAGGGCCACCCCCAACGCCTCTCACGTGAGGACTGTTTTACAGGTCCACCTAGGCGGAGAGCCCGTGCTGCAACCCGACCGCGCCCGGATCGGATGACAGATTCCGGAAGCAACAAAACAATAGGGTCTTTGGTGATGGTGGATCATATATTCACATTTTCGGTCATTTACCATGTTTCATGTTCCTATTTGATTAATAGTCACTAGTAGTTTGTTGTGGTTATTGCTATAAGAATGGTAGCACAGATCTGGTCATGGTTGCCTTACAAGCTTTGATATGTTAAGGATTCATTCCTGCATTTCTATTAGATTTTGTTGGACTGGAGTGTATCACAGTCCTATGAAGGACAAAGAATTGGATTTGATTTATTAAATGAATAGAACACTACTCTCTGGCGGGTGCATTCCACATATTTCAACTCACTGCGTTTTCTTTTTCCTAGCATCACTCCAAGGTAAGGAAATGTTTCTTCGTTCTTTTCTTTTGCTGGATCTATTTTCTCATATGATTTATTAAATGAGCAGCCATCGTTGTTCCATCAGTGCTCGCATGCCAGTTTTCCTTGTCGAAGTCAATCTAGGACTCATAATTTTAAATTCTGAGTACTGTAGAATTGATTTTTGGGTTTGACTCCTTTTAGGATTTATTCTAGTGTTTAATAGGTAAAGAGCCCTACTTTGGTTACCTTTGATGGTAACTTGCTGCAGATAAATTTTTTCCACATCTTTTTCGAGATCTGATCCTTGCAAAGAATGCCTAACCTTTCCATATCTTTTTTTCCCCTATTTTCAAAAAAAAAAAAAAAAAAAAAAAAAAACAACTAGGAGCCCTGCAAATCACATCGATCGATTCTTCCCTTTTAAAATTTATTTTCTATAAGAAAATGTGATTATTAGGAAAGGATAGAGATCCGTTGTAATGTGATTTCTTTTTGGAGATCTTATGCTAATGGAGACAGCGGAGAGGTCTAATAAACTAGCAAACTTTGCTTAAAGTATAGTGTGTTTATAAAATTTAATAAATTAAAATATACTTTTAGCTCTAAAACTCACTTAAAATTTATTGTCTTGCTTAAACAAGCATTTAAAGCATGATATATTTGGATTAACTTTTTTTTGATCATTTCTCACATATATTTCTATGAGCATATTTTGTATATCAAGTATAATTAATAAGATAATGTTATCATTATATGCTTACCAATTTTTCAAAAGGTTACTCGGAACAGTAAAAGAAGTTTGGGATATTCTGATTATATCTTATCAAAGTGTAAATAGGGTTAAAAAGGAAATACTGCAAACAATAAGGAGATAATTTGAGCTTCTTCAACAAAAGAAAATTGAGATCATTGCTGATTATTTTATGAGAGTTCAAAAGTTTGTTAATGACGTGAAAGCCAATGAAAAAGATATCTAAGATGAGAAAGTCATAGAAAAAATTCTTTGAATCTTGATTGAGCAATTTAAATTGTAATGACTGCTATTATGAGAATAAGAAATATCAAATTCATGATAATTGATGAGCTAGAAGGTTTATTAGAGGCATATGAGTAGCGTTTGAATGAAAAGGCAGTAGTTGTAGTTGAGCAAATATTGAAAGCCCAAGTGAATTTGAAACAAGAAGATAAGTCATCAAATAAAAGATATCAAAATTATATAGATAGAGGATGGAATAAATCTAGTTAAAAATAAGGTGAGAATACCAAACTCAAAACAAAAACAAATCCAATATTAATTTAGTTCCATAAGTGTAAGAAATATGGGCATAGATAGTGCCAAACTGGTCAGTACAATTGTGAATGTTATACCAAAAAATATGATAATCAAAAGAATCATGCAAAAGTTACTAGGAATGATGATGATAATAAGAAAGCTTTGTTACTAGCCAATAATACAGTAATGAATGAAGAAGACAGTCATTGATTACTGGATATATGGTACGATAATTATCTAAGAGAAGAATAGAGGGAGTAATACAAAGTTATCGGTTTGTGGAAAGGGAAAGATTAGCATCAAATTGAAGGATGGCTCTTAAAAATTATATTTTAGAGGTGTTCTATGCTCCTAATTTCTGTTAGAAACTTTTTAATATGGGACAGCTTGCAAAGAAGGGATTGGTCTGCAATAGGTTACAATATTATAAGAAGAAAGGCAACAGGGAATTGTGAGGCTTATTATCAATGGAGCAGATAAGAGGGAGAAGGAAAAAAAGCTCTCTCTATCTTCAAATGAGATTTTCTTTTATAAGTATGCTTGAGACTAAAAGTTGAGGCTACTCAAATCGGAGTCACTATATGGTCATGATGGAGTTGATCGGTAGATGGAATTACTCTACTAGTTGTAAACCGTAACCTCTAGTATATATGCTATGTCAACATGGTTGTGGCTCTAATAGATAAAATGGCCAATATATAGCTATGTCAACGGTGTCCTTCTGATGCTACCTTATCACAATAAGTGTTGCCAACGCGGTCTAGCGACCATGTGTCACTTAGCTAGGTGCTTGCTAGTTGTTAGCCAATTTGGCTATATCAGTAAGTTTGAGAATTATTGTTCAAATAAAAGCAGTCCTCCTACTAGTTGCCTTTTTATTTGTAGATGACCATTTACTATTATCTAGGATGAATGTTAATGAATTATTTTGAGCTATTGTCTAAATTCCTAGTGGTTTGGTTAGGGAATTGACAATGACACTCTAGGCATTATGAAGGTGATAGATAAGAATAATGTGAAGCTAAATGCATGGATGTGAAAGTTCTTGTCCTTTGTTGGGAGAGTGATCTGAAAGCGAAAGTTCTTGTCCTTTGTTAGGGAGTGATCTCAATCAGATCAACGTTGTGTTCAATACCTTTTCATATTATTTCTAATACTACCTTAATACAAAGCTTTCTGTCATGGTTTTATCACACCATTCATAGTAATTTCTTTAAGCTCATGATAGAGTTCATGACAGATAGCAGAACCATCCATCTTGAAGTGATATTTGTAAAACCCAAAGAGAATGGAGGTTATTTAGAAATCAGAAACCTAGTGGAGCGCCTTGGATGGTAGCTCGATGGGAATGGTCATAGTCATGCTTCAATTTAGTGGCTTATTTTCCATAGTTTTTTGTGCTAAGTAGAAATTTAGTGATGAATGGAGACTACAAACCTCCAAAGATGGCATTTGCAATTTGAAATTTGTTAAAGCATCAAGGCTTGTCTATTGGCAGTTCATATGGTCAATTTGAAAACGGTGGTCAAGCATCAACTTTGAATCCAACCATGGTTCTCAAGCAAACCATTGATCCGATCATTTATGCATACTATTACAGCCTTGGGTATGAATCATAAAGTAAATTAATTTATTTTCCAAACTAGTTGTTGGAATATATCCTAGCTTAATCATAGTTTCCGTTTTTTTATAACGGAGTAGATGGCTAATACCCTTATTGCTAGAGGAGAACATTAAAATATACTTCATTGGGAGCAGGTTATCACTCTAAGATTGCGGTCAAGAAGATTTATAAGGAACTTTCCTCCAACATAGCCAAAATATGGAAGTTGGATATTTATCAAAGAGCCCTCTGCTTCATATAAAAATCAAAGAGCCCTCAACCTATTGAAGCCAATTATAAAATGTGCAATGGTAGTGAAGAATCTCCCGATCAATGTAACGACTCTAGAATCATTTCTAGAGAAATAAATAATCCTTTATTGGAAGAATATAGCCTATATATACCTTATGGTTAATTTAGAAAGGAAAGAATGTGGAAAGCCTTTAAGGTGAGGAATTTTATCCTAGACTTATTTCCTATTTGAGATAGCTATATATTGAAAAACAAATACTCCTAATAGCTTATGAAAAATAACTACCATTGGCTCCCTAATATCTATTCCAAACATGGCTTTTTTATATACAAATTTGCATCCAAACAATCAAACTCTCTAGATCTTTGACTAATTGTTTTGCACTTGACTCTACCATCTATGGCACCACCAAACACCTAATTTTGGGTTGATTCATGTAAATAGGGCAAGAGCATCTTTTTCTTTAGAAGATCATATAGGCAAAATCTTATTGGAATGGAATAAAGTCAGCCAAAATAAGGTTTTATTATGGGGGGTCATCTTGGAAGGAGATTTATTTATAATTATTTTTTAGATTACGATAGAAAAAAAGGATTCATTTGATCATCATGTGATTATATCCTAGATGTTAACCAACAACCATTAATAGCAAGAAGAAAACATTCCATCTCCTCGCATTCTACAAGGGTTTGTTTACAAGTGCTTGAGGGCACTCATTGTGGGGCATTTAATACGCTCTTTATTTAGCTTTTTCCATAAAACAACATATTAAAAGAATAGACTTATAAAAAATATTTAAAAATATAATTAATGTCTTAGTTTCGTTTAGCATGAAGGAAAGAAAAAAAAAAAAAACCTACATTTTCAATACTTTTATGCAAGTTATTGAGACCAACATGATTATTCTTAAATGCTCTATATATATGAATTATTGTCATGTGTTGAACACACATGTTTATAGTTGATTCATAGCCTATATCCATATGAGCATTCATAAATCTTTTCTTATTTTTTAAATATTTCATACTTATATAGCGATCAACTAACTATACGCATGACATTGTCGTACTAAGATTGTTTATGGGTTGTAATTTCTTTAAGCATTGTTGTATGAAATTAAGGCACTAAATGCATCTTTAAATATTTTTTAAAAGTGTTTTTTTTCTCATATTTTATGTCAAATAGTTACATAAAAGGAATATTAAATACGAGTGCCTTGAGGGCACTCGTTACCAAAATCTCTTTTTTTTTTTTTGAAATATTGCCTTATAAATTTAAGACATTAATTGCCTTTTAAAATATTCTTTAAAATCTTTTTTTTTCTCTTATTTTATGTAAATAGCTACATAAAAGGAATATTAAATGACAAAATCTCTCTTTTTTAAGTATTACCTTATAAATTTAAGGCATTAATTGCCTTTTTTAAATATTCTTTAAACGCCTTTTTTTTCTTTTTTTTTTTGAATAGCTAGATGAAGAGGTTTAAATGCCGTTGTAATGATTAGAATCTACAAGATTTTTTGCTAAATAATTTTAAGTGAGAATGATATAAGAAGGAAAAGAGAGGAGAACAGTAAGAAGGTAAGGAAGCCATGGCGACATATGTTAGCAGGCGCTATAGCTTGATAATGTTATTGCTAGTGGTAAGTTGCTTATCATACACTAATGCTGACAAGCAAGTCACAAAACGAGAGCTAAAGGAAATAGATCGATACTTGAAGAGGATGAATAAGCCTGCACTCAAGAGCATTGAAGTATGTAAAACCACTATTCTTTATTTTTTATTTTTTTAGCATTTTAAGTAAAAAAATAAATTTTCTTTTAAGTTCATTTGAAGAGTGTTTTAGATAGATTAAAAAAACTCTATTTTCTTATAATATATATTCATGTGAAAATAAGAACCTTAAGATGGTCAAGATTTCTTTAGATTAGTTTTTATTATTATCAATCTTTTATAAGGCATTTTCATATGTTTCTGTGGTTTGACTCTTCTTCCAAGACAATGCTCCTTTCTGATATCAAAATTAGTTTTAACTTTTGTATAAATAGATTTCTTTTTTTTTTTTACTCGAAATAGCACCATCTTTTTTTATAGAGTAAGAATCGTTTCTTTAGGCATTATAAATACTTGAGCTGTGCCTTTTTTACAAATTTTTTAGAGATTTATTCTGTATTATTGGTGTAATCTTGCCTTTCATAGATTTTACTTTTCCTCGTTGTTGTTTTTTTTTTTTTTTTAATTCTCGGATTAGTACCTCTTTTTGTCATATTGGTTTTCTTCTACTAAAATTAGCGTGTTAGGGATGGTTATCAAAAAGAAGAATCAAATATTTTTTTTCTTCCGCTTCACTTTTTAATGTAAGAGATTTTATTTTATTTCATTCCTTTACTACAATTCTATGATGATGTTTCTACTGCAAACTTCCCCTTCCATTCCCCTTATTCTGAGCTTTTTATTATTATTATTATTTTTTTTCACTCTAACGCTTTCGTCTTCTGTTAAAACAAAGACCCCAGATGGCATCATAGATTGCGTTGGTATCTATAATCAGCCAGCCTTCGATAATCCTTTGCTTAAAAACCATACCATCCAGGTCAGGTCTACGTACTCTTTAATTATCTCCCTCTTCCCTCCTTGTCTTCCTTCCAACTTCTCTCCCCATCCACTTTAATTAATTTTTATTATGCTTGACGGTTTCTTTATTTTTCATCCTCATATATCACTCGGTGTAAAATTAAAATCTTCAGATGCGGCCATCTTCCTTCCCATTTGGCGTCAATGATGACAAAGAGAAGGGAAGTACTGGCTCCATATTTCAGCCTTGGCATCGATATGGGCAGTGCCCTAAAGACACCGTCCCCATCAGGAGGATCACGAGGGATGATTTGTTGAGAAGACCTCGGTCGGCTGGAAGATTTTCGAGGTTGAGTCACAGGACCGGCCTTGATGCAACTATTGTCGAAGAGACTGCACCTCCTGAGGTATATATATATATATATATAGTTTTTAAAGTAAAATATATGGGCAAATAATAATAATAATAATTCCATTTCCTTCCTTCCCATGAGTAGCACGCCCGTGGTCAATTACTTGGAGAGGGGTACCGTGGAACGAATGCGGTGATGGATGTGTGGGCTCCCACGGTCGACTACATGGATTTCAGCAAGTCTTTTGTTACACTTTCGAGTGGTTCTGGTGGTGATCTTAATTTGATCGAGGCTGGTTGGATGGTATGTTATTATTTTGATTTTTACCAAATTAACAGAAAGCGGTCTTCTCTCTCTCTCTCTCTCTCTCTCTCGTACGTTCTCTCTTCATGCAATATTATTATTGTTAACTTCAGCTGGCTGGTTGCTCTTTTCATGTTGGGAAAAATATCATCAACAGGTCAACCAATTATATTCTGTAGATCTGAAGCCAAAATTTACTGTTTTAATTACTGTAAGTTAACCTACCTTCATTTTCTCTTAATTAGCCTCCTCCTCCTCTACGAATTTCATTATTTTTAATTTCCCTTCTACTCACTCCATCATCCTCTTCGGTTTTGCCATGAAAATTATAGACGGAAAGCTATAACAAGTCGTGGTGCTACAACCTTCTATGCAATGCTTTCGTTCAAACGAGCGAAAGGATCTTATTGGGTGATTCAGTCGAGCCCGTTTCTGCTTACGGTGGTGACCGATATGAATTTCCCGTAGCAATTTATCAGGTGAAAATTAACATGCATGCATGATTTTTAAATACAAAGGTTTTTTTATTACCAATAATTATAAATGTATGTTCATACGGTTGTTTTTTTTTTTTTTTTTTTTTTTGGGCCCGGGTGCGGAAAGGAGCCCACAACGAAGGATTGGTGGCTCCAAGTTGACGATGAGCCGGTGGGTTACTATCCTCAGAACCTCTTTAAGAAGTTGAGTGACGGTGCCGACTCTTTGTTTTGGGGAGGGACGATTGCTGATTTCCGTCCAAATGCATCTCACACAAGTACGACGATGGGCAGCGGCCATTTTCCGGAAGAAAATTATCTGTTTGCAAGCCAAATCAAAAACATTAAGTATCTTGATTCGGCCTGGGCTCCGCAAAGTCCTACCAAATTGGACAAGAATGTTGACAATCCCAATTGTTATAACTTGACCATTGGCGATAATTTTGGTGGCAGCTCGGGCGTTCACTTGTTATACGGGGGTCCTGGTGGAAATAATCCCAATTGTCTGTAGAACCAACCCCGTTTTATATCTCCTCCGTACTCTTCTTAATTAATAATATAATATATCTTTTCAATAGATGTGGTAGAGTTCTGCCTCACTCTTGCAAATATCAACCATTTAACTCAGAGTAAATTCTAACTAGTTGATGGCATATGACAAGAACATTACATTGCAGAAAAAAGATTATAATATTTAAAAAATAATTTTATATAAGATAAAAAAAAAATCAAGTTCATCGTACGTGCTAGCGAAGTTAAGTGGTGAAGCGAAAATAAGCACAACAATAGTCTTCTTCTTACCATTGTTAAGTATTTTTTAATTAAAGAGTACTTACTACGGCAAGTAACCGGACATCGATCAGAATGTTTTTTTAAAAACGGCTTTTTTTTTTTTTTTTTACTGCAAGGAGACTTGATGTTCTGATTTGACCAGTATGCGTCGAATAAGTGCTGTATAAACTACCCAGAACCGGTGGATCCGGCCAACTTCTCCTTCGTCTCTTGCTAGCTTGCGGCCTTCTACAAAATCTAGCGTCCATCGATGCGTCTTGGCTTTTAATGTCATGCCCATTTGCTTTTGTTTTCACTTGCTTTTTATGACCTGGTCTGGGGCAGTCATCATTCATGACTTTCAGCAGCATTTCATTCATTGGTTCTTCTGGTCTCTCCAAAAGAAACTCTATGATATTTGATTGCATCATTTCTCGACGCCTCAAGCGGACAGCGGAAATCAATAGAGAGATATTCTTCTTACTCTTGCATGAAAAAGGTCACCATTTACTTACCAAAATGATTTTTCACCTATAGTTGTTGTCATCAAGACATCCCCTCAATCGTCAGCGAGCATCCGATCGTTTTTTTTCGATTGACCAAAGATCTTTCGATGGGCTTCACTCGATTAAAAATCTGTAAGAAGTCTCTGGCTGAAAATTTTGATGGAAACACTACGATGCTTAAGTCAGTGCTTTGAGTAACAGCCGTAAGCTTGAAAGAAAGCTTGAAAGCCTAAGAGCGAGATGCTTCGTGTGAATGTATATATCTCCTACCTTGTCGAAGGTCCCTCCTACCTATTTATAAAAGTTTGTAGAGCTCGCAACGTAACTGAATGCCAGAGCATGCATTATAGGGTTAAAATGGCCGCAACTGAATTTTTGCTCGGACCGGACCTAAGCGACCGTTGCAGTATTCACTACAATAATTTTTTAATTAGACTACGTCTAAAAAACGTAGTCCTTTATATAGACTACGATTTCTAAACCACAGTCTAGGTGAGTGTAGTTAAAAGTGTTAGTGTAGTTAAAAGTTTCTCGTTTAGATTACGTTTTTAGACGTAGTTAAAAGTCAAAAAAACGTAGTCTTTAAATATATTTAGACTACATTTTTATCAGAAAAATGCAGTCTATAACTATAAAAAGGCTACATTTTTATTAGAAATTATAGTTAAAAGTCAAAAAACGTAGTCTTTAAATACATTTAGACTACGTTTTTATCAGAAATTATAGTTCAAAGTCAAAAAAATATAATCAGAAACTGTAGTTAAAAGTTAAAAAAATGTAGTCTTTAAATACATTTAGACTACATTTTTATCAAAAAAATGTAGTCTATAACTGTACATTTAGATTACGTTTTTATATTGAAAACATAGTATAATATCCAATCCTATCATACAAACATATACTTTTAATTTTAAAAAAATTAAAAATATTGAATTAAAATATCCAATACTGTCATATAAATATCCAATACTGTCATACAAACATATACTTTTAATTACATAAAACTCCAAGTACATTGAATTGAAATATTCAGTCATATAAACATCCATAACATTTTTAGATAATCAAAAATTCAATAAACATTTCCATAACATTTCTTCAAATGAAACCTTGCAAGTACTCGACCCATTCTCCATGCATAATGTCGATCTCTTCTTGTTTATAAGTTTTTTTCTCGCCAAACTACATATATATACATAAGTTACTTAGAAAAAGAGTACTAAATAACACATGACATAAAAATTTAAAATTATAAAAATTACTACTTATATGAATTACGTACGCAATAACAACCTACCTTTTTATTAGTTGAAATGATATGATTCTTATTGATCTCCTTCATATACATGATAACATAATAGCCATATTCAACACTTGATGGTTGCTTAAGACACTTGAAAAATAAATTTAAAAGTTTTTATAAGATTCAAACAAATAAGATCTAATTTTATGAATTATAAAAAAGAATGTGCAACTCAATATACCTTAACTAACTCCCAAGTAAGTGTTTTTCTTGTAACTCGGTTAACTTTAGCATTATATTTTGAGTGCACTGATATAAAAAAGTATAATAAGTGTGAGACTCAAATGATATAACTCAGGCAAATTATTATAAAATTATAAAGAAATAAATGCTTACGTATTAATAATACCTTTTAATTCTTTTCTCGCTAAATGTCCAATAGAATTACAAAAACACACTTTGTCCCCATGAAGGTCAATAACCACCAAGAGCCAGTGATCCCTTCATAAATATAATAATAATAATCAACAACTTAATATTAAAAGTATCAATTTTCATTAAAAAAGTACTTACCTAGAGTTATAAGGAGCTAAAAATAATTGATCCATATAACAATGCTCTAATCTTTTAGCAATCAAATCTGATCATGCTCCAGCCGATCCACATTGTACAAAGATCTATCCAGGGTCTACGAAGCCATACATATTGAGCAGTCTTGATTTCTTGAGTTGATTGTACAAATAGCTATTTCAATAGGGCAAACACCGTAAGAGAAGACATCGGAGTAGTAGCGTTGAGCAGCCTTCTATGTGAATAAGCGCAGGAGTGAAAAATATATGATCACCCAACACCAATCCCTAAAACAAAACTTCACATAGAGGCCTTTTTTTTTTAAAAAAAAATGTTCAATAATAAACTAAGAAAACCACTTTGTGCATCTGACTGCCTTCCCATCTTTATGTTCTCATGAGACATGTTATAGCATAGTGGGTTCTCATCTTCTCTAGCATTTCGGTACAAAGGACACGCAATGGATAGTAGATTTTACGAAGATTGATAACCATTTTTCTCATTCATGATTTAATATTTTTTATAAACTCAACATGAGCATTATCCATATTAAAATATTAATAAAATTGGTGTCACATTAATTCAGATAAATTCATCCCCCACGAAACTGTTTTACACAAATTCGGTCCTACCCTAGGACATAAAACATGATCTAAAACCAAGCAAAGCAAAGGCCTATATCCAGCCAAGAGCCAAGAGCCAAGAGCCAAGGCTTTTTTTTTTTGGATCTCATTATTTTCACTCTCCATAAGTACTACTATCACCATGAGCTTTTCCAAATTTTATGAATTGGAAACACATAGTAGAACTTAAATAATAAAATTTAATGGAGTTTATTACACTACAAAAATCCAGTGTGGCAACCCTTTTTTTCGACGCTATGGTGTAGCATCGGGAAAATGCGGAAGCTCGTGACGCTTTTACAAGCGTCAGGGAGCGGCGTCGGCGTCGCAAATCCAACCCTTTCTCTGTCTCTCCCACGGCGCCCTTTCTCTATCTCTCTCCCGCAGCGAACCCTAGCCACCTCCGATCGAGCCCTTCTCAACCCTTTCTCCATCTCTCTCCCACAGCGAACCCTAGCCGCCTTCGATCGAGCCCTTCTCAACCCTTTCTCTATCTCTCTCCCATAGCTAACCCTAGCCGCCTTCAATCGAGCCCTTCTCCATTTCTCCACCTAGCTTCGAGCCTTTCTTCATCTCTTCGCAACGAAGCCCTAGCCATCTCCGAGCGCTTCTCCGTCTCTCCGCAACGAGACCCTAGCCACCCCTCTCTCCGATCCCTTCTCTGTCTCTCCTAGCCCTTCAAAGTGTAAGCCTCTGTCTCTCATCCTTTCTTTGATTGCTAGGGTTTCTTTGTCCACGTTTAACCCATCAATTTCATCTCAGTTTTAGCATCCCCGAGGTGGCGCCCTTCACTGCGGTGCTGAAATTTGCTGCGGAGGAGTTCAAGGTCCCTCTCCTCAAACCAGCACCATCATCACCAACGGTATGGTCATCCTTCGTTTCTTTTTAGGTTTTGATTGCGGGTGTTCTTGATGTGAATCTGTTGATTCCAGGGCCGGCATGAGAAACAATAGTTTAGATCTATCACTGAATAACATCGGTCTCTTTGTTCTTGCTTTTTTTCTCTTCTCCAGTTGCCATTAAAGAAATTGATTTTAGATCATTCTCTTATAGTTATCTTTATTGTATATACCAATGATTTGTTCGATCTTGGCTTTTTTAATGATATATTAGTTTTGACAGTATCTCCTTCCTTTCTTTGATTGCTAGGGTTTCTTTGTCCACGTTTAACCCATCGATTTCATCTCAGTTTCAGCATCCCCGAGGCGACACCCTTCACTGCGGTGCTGAAATTTGCTGTGGAGGAGTTCAAGGTCCCTCTCCTCAAACCAGCGCCATCATCACCAACGGTATGGTCATCCTTCGTTTCTTTTTAGGTTTTGATTGCGGGTGTTCTTGATGTGAATCTGTTGATTCCAGGGCCGGCATGAGAAAGAATAGTTTTGATCTATCACCGAATAACATCAGTCTCTTTGTTCTTGCTTTTTTTCTCTTCTCCAGTTGCCAATAAAGAAATTGATTTTAGATCATTCCCTTATAGTTATCTTTATTGTATATACCCAATGATTTGTTCGATCTTAGCTTTTTTTAATGATATATTAGTTTTGACAGTATATCCTTAGAGTTACTCAAAAATATGTTCTCATAATCTCAATAATATTTGGTAAAGGATTGTATTTTATAAGATCATAATGTAGTTTTAAAAATAGGTATGCAACTATTCAGCTATCTGGTTTTTATCACCATCAGTCATGATTTTCTTAGTATTTACTAATCCATCACAATCATGGTAACAAATCCATATTAATCTTGAATTTAACCTCTACATTAATTATACTAAATTTTAATAATTCAACCACGTACAGCGATTCAATATAGAACAATTTATTAAACAGGTGTCTAAATCACTACATTGAGATCAAAATTATTGTCACATCCTGCACATGTTATTCATCTTGCTTCCTTAGATCGTAATCTTAGATAAAAACAATAAATATTGTTCAATATCCAATCAAACAGTCTTTTACTAATTTGGTGAACAAAACACCGCAATCCATCTTTTTTAAAAAAAAAGTTCAATGAGTAGACTAGTTATGTCATTAGCATCTCTTTCTATTTGTAGAGAAGAGACTCCTAACCATCAATTTTAGTAAAATGAAAGTTGAATGAAAGGCAATGCTATATCAGTTACAAGATGTGTCTTAGAGAAATTGAGAGAGCTCAAAAAAATTCAGCATTAATGAATTTTTAATCAAGTAAAACCAGAAAGTTTAAACAAAAAAAAAAAAAAACAAAAGAAAAGAGAAATGAAATATTGAGATAGCTTTCTAGGAATTCTTTCAAAGAGAGATTGGGGTGGAAGATAGTGCATGAAGCATATTAAATTTGTAACAATTTGTTTATTTGTGATGATAAAAAAACAAGATTAAATCTCATTCCAATTTCTATCCTTGTCTGGTCTTGATCTGAAATTGCATTTTGGTCTGGATCACAACCTCCATATCAATATATAAATGCCAATTCCACTCTTGATGCCAATCTTGCTTTCTTGCTCTCTTGATGCTGATCTCTAGTAAGAGCAACGACTAATCGCCAAGAATTGGAAGGGGAGAAAGGGAGGGCCTGACTAACAATGTGCCAAAGCAGCTCAGTATGTGTTAGAGCTCATCTAAAATTAGACTAAAATGTGTTGGTCTGTAAAACTCCTTTTGACAACTAGCTCTTTAGATTCTGAAGCAGTATGTAGACTTTATGAATATTTGAGAGCAAATTACACTTTCATAAGCATGTGTGCAACATTGTTAGTCAGGTTAACAAAGAAAGCTGAATTTGATGGATTTATTTATTTATTTATTCTTGAGGATTTGAATTTGCTCACATGATCTCTAGCATTATCCTTTTAGAGATTTGAATTAAATGGCATAGTTTCTTCGTGGGTATTTAATTAAATGGCTTGCTCGTGAAACAAGTTACTTTGGTCAGATCAGATTACCCAGTTCGGTTTAGGTATCAAATGCTTTGCTATTATATATTTTGCTTATAATATATCATGATTCATGAAGGATCTTTTGAGGCTCACCACACCAAAAGATAGGAACCTGTGCTTGATGGAAAAAAATTGGTAAACCGTATGTCTGAAAATTGATTCAAGGGAGTGCCAGGTTAGGAGTCCGAGTATAGATGATATTTGACCTGTTTTCTTTTTGGAGTATAACAAGCTTGTCATTCAAGATGAGTTTTGTTCCAGTGCACAAGACAATTTGTGGATCCTTCTAATGGACAAGTGATCTAAAAAAAAAAAAGAATGAAAATTCAATGCTTAAATTCAACCTTGCTATGAGTTTTGTGCCATGCTTATATTATTTCTGTCAATAACAGAGCACATAGACAAGAATCCCAATTTATAAGCTCATGCTTGCTTGTCCTGAAACTCTCTCTGTGTGTTTTGCAACAGATAAGATGGATATAACTCCACGTACCATCATCATCCACATATTAGAGATCTAGATATAAAGTCAAGAACACTCCATTAAAGGCATAAATATTGTATATCAGAAGAATAATCAATGCAAATTAAGGAAAACTAGAAATGTTTATGATGACAAGTTGATTTACATGAAATGAATGCAAAATATACACTACAACAAATATTCAGTGTAGCAACTATGGCATACCATGATTTGAAATTATTCAAGGTAAAGGTTCCAAATGCTGGCATTATGTGATGCATTGCCTTGGCTGAATGGTGCTGTTAAATTGGTATTGCTTGATTGTCAACTGGTATACTTTAAGCTGAATTTGGGCATGGTGATTGATTTAAAACATTGAGGAAGGGTGCCAAAAGAAAAGGAAGAAAAATGAAGCATATTACAGAGTATAACGCACTGAATGTTAAACACATGAAAATATCTAGCGCAAGGGCTCAGGTAATTAACTATATTAGACATAATTAAGAATGCATTCCTCAGTACATTGCCATGGTGATGCGTCGGTGTTAACTTTGATGTCGGGGATCGAGTATTGTACCATGTGTTGCTGCCATATGGTATATATTAATATCATACTGTACTAGTCCCTGACTGGTATGGCTATGGGCATGGGTAATTCAGAACTTGTTGCGACCATTTTATGATGGCTGTCAATATTTCCAAACCTTGAAATTAATGCTATACTGGTTTACATGTTAAAACCATAATAATATCCATGTTGGAACAAAGTGGTCACTTTGTGTCCGTTCCTGATCTTATTTGATTTTGTGCTTGAACCAAATGTGATTACATGTGAAGTAATTTTGTTTGACTGTTGGAGTCTAAATGGAAAAGTTGCCATATTACTGCTAGCAACATGAATATAGAACTTTTTTCTTGAGGTAGCTTTTCTATCGATTCCTCTACCAGATATATTGGCATTCCGAATGGTGAGATGTCTGATTTGGCTTGAAAGTTTGGTGTATGCTAGTAATTTCCTAAGTTTGATATCAGTACTTTTGTAAAAGTTGATGGATGTGTATAATACTTAGCTAATAAGTTCACAAGTTTTGGGTCTGGTGGTACAGTTTGCTGTACTTTTCCTTAAGTGATAGCTCAAATTTACTCTTTCTGGATTGGATTGAATACATTGTGCTTGTTGTATGCAGGCATAGAATTTCTCATCAGATTTTCAAAAGCATCTACTATATGTTGTTCTAAGTTTGTTGGTCAGCAGGCACATCTTTCTGTTTCAAAGAATGTTTTTCTTAAGAAACAGATGCAATAATTGTACTTAGGCATAAGAGCCGTTCATGTATCTCAAGTGATTCTTAAACTTGTTCACTGTTGAAAGTTGTTGTTTGACTTGCTTCTGTCTTTATCCTTCTTCCGGTCTTTAAATTGATTTGTTAAGAATCACACCTTATCGTGACTACATGTATCTCCCATTTCATTCTATTAATCTATCATATACCAGGATCACATCACTTAATACTCTTAAATTTTTTAAGTATAGTTTCTTTTATCATATTACTATTTATTTCGATTTCATTCTATCATATTACTATTTATATTTTGAATTGTTGCTGTATCTAATTGTTTAGATATTTGTAAATATTGAACACTTATGATGATGAAATACATGTAGAATATTAGATAAAATTGGTTGTTTATCAATCATTTATCCTAAAATGGATAAAAGTTGGATAAATAAACCAAGAAATACTAAAGAATATTTTGATGGAGTTCGTGATTTCATTAAATTTGGTATGGATAAAAGTAGTTTGAATGAAAGATTTTATGTCCGTGTCGACGATGTGTTAACAATTCTTTTCTAGATCCACAAACCGTTGAAGAACGTTTGATATGGAATGGTTTTGCAAGAGGTTATACTGAGTGGGTTTTCCATGAGAATGTATGTTGCCAATATCAAGTAATCAACCCTCCTCGTCTGATCTTGGTCTGGTAATATGCAAGATAACCTTGTAGGAGATGATATGACAGGTTTGATCACAAATGCTTTTCGACATGGTCTTCAAAACTTTGAAGGTTCAATTAATATACATGGAACGGATGGAATATGTAATAGTTCTACATTTATGGAACAAACATTTGTTGAGGAGCAGATGCAATCATCAACTACTGAGTCAGCTCGGTATCATAATTTAATTAAAGATGCAGATGAACAATTATATCCGTGTTGTTTGAAATTTTCTAAGATCTCTTTTCTTATATATTTATTTCATATAAAATATATGAATGGATGGTCCGGAAAGAGTTTTACCATGCTTCTCAAATTACTAAATGATGCATTTCCAGATGGCACCGGTTTACCATCCTCTTATTATGAAGCAAAGAAAGTTGTCAACAAATTGGATCTTGGATATCAAAAGATCTATAATTATCCAAAAGACTGTATGTTATATCATGGTGGAAATGCTGATCGAGAGTCATGCAATGTATGTGGATCTTCACGATGGACAACTCATGAAGAGGATGAGGATGATGTAACGAACAAAACAAAAAAACTGGCGAAGGTGTTGCATTACTTTCCTCTTATTCCTCGATTGAGAAGGCTATATTCATCATCGAAAACAACTTCATTAATGAGATGGCATGATGAAGGACGTATAAAGGATGGAATGTTGAGACATCCAGCAGATAGTCTAGCATGGAAAGCATTTGATATTAGGCATTCTGATTTTGCCTCTGATATTCGTAATGTTTGGTTGGGTTTAGCTTCAGATGGCTTCAATCCTTTTCGAACTCTAAATTTTACATATAGCACTTGGCCAGTTGTTCTAATACCATACAATTTACCACCATGCTTGTGCATGAAACAATCCTCATTGATCTTGTAAATGGTTATTCCAGGTGATAATGGTCCAGGAAATGATATTGATATTTTTCTACAACCTTTAATAGAGGAATTGAAACAATTATGGGAAGGTGTTGATGCAATTGATGCTTCAAATGGTGAAACATTTAAACTACGAGCAGCTTTGCTGTGGACTATTAATGATTTACCAGCATATGCCAATTTATCTAGCTGGAGTACAAAGGGAAGGGTTGCATGTCCTCGTTGTGCAGATTCGACACATTCAATTTGGTTAAAACATGGAGAAAAATTTTATTATATGGGACATCGTCGATGGTTAGAACCAAATCATCTGTTTCGTTTTCAGAAAGATTTATTTGATGGTACCATAGAATTGGGATATGCACCTGTTTCACCTTCTGGAACTAATGTTTGTATACAAATGGATTCCATCAGTTACACATATGGTAAATTCTCAAAGTCTTCCAAAAAAAGAGGAAGGAATGATCAAGGATTGTCACAAGAAGTGACTATTGGTAGTATGGATGCACCAGTATTTGAAGATCCAGATAACTTTTGGAAAGAGAAAATGAGGAAGATGTATAGATAGCTTCTACAAATCAGCCTAGCAAACATATATGGAAGAAAAGAAGTATCTTCTTTGACTTACCTTATTGGGAACATAATCTTATTTGGCATAATCTTGATGTCATGCACATAGAGAAGAATGTTTGTGATAATCTACTTGGAACATTGTTGAATCTTGATGGAAAGATGAAAGATAATATGAGGGCACGACTGGATTTAAAAGAATTGGGTATCCGACCAGAGCTTCATCCCATTATGCTTTCTAATGATAGAAATTATTTTCCTCCTGCATCTTATGCAATGTCTCCTTAAGAAAAAACTTATTTTCTTATAGTATTGAAAAATATTAAAGTACCTGATGGATATGCATCAAACATTTCAAGGTGTGTGCACCTTAAAGATATGAAAATTTTTAATCTCAAAAGTCATGATAATCACATATTGATGCAAGATATCTTGCCATTAGCTTCAAGATAATTAGTGCCTAAACAAGTTCTTGCAATTATAATTCGGTTATCATCATTCTTTAAGGCATTATGTTCAAAAGTTATTGATCCTAGAGAGCTTGATCAGTTGGAGTCTGATGTTACTATTACACTTTGTCAGATGAAAAAGATTTTTTTCTTCTGGATTTTTTACTATTATGGTACATGTACTCATTCACTTAGCTTCGGAAGTCAAGCTGGGTGGATCAGTACATTATAGATGGATGTATCCTATTAAGAGGTACACTATAGAGTATGATGTATTGTATTGATCGGTACACTAAAATTTTAAAAGTAGCATCAAAATTATGCTATGCTTATAAAATTATTTATATTGTAGGTATCTTGTGTGATTGAAAGATTATGTACGAAACAGAGCCTATCCAGAGGGTTCGATTGCGAAAGGATATATTGCTGAAGAGTGTTTGACATTTTGTTCAAGATATCTTCAAGGTGTAGAGACAGTGTTTAATAGACCTCAATGGTATAGTGATTTCGTAGATAATGCAGAATTGTATAAGTTTTCAACTGCAGGTAAAGTAATGGGAAAAACTAAAACTATTGTATTGGATCATAAATCAATGGCACAAGCACATCGTTATGTGTTACTCCAAAGTGAGATAATATCTGACTATCGTAGGTTAGTATGATTTATTGCATTTCAAGTTTAAATATCATATTTTTTATTCAAAATGAACAAAGTAAATATTATGCAGTAAATTTTTAATGTCTCAGCGACAAGCTAATCATAGGACTCGACCTAATCCAAGGATTGAGCAGCGATGGTTAGTTGAGTTATTTCCTACATGGCTTTCAAAACAAGTTTGACATATACTTAGAGAATATATGGATAGATTTAACATCAAATAACTTGTTAACATTCCTTATTATGTTCTAGGTACCAACGATGATGGAGAAAAATTTTTTAGCTGAATTAATAGCCCTGGCTCAAGGACCTAACAAAGTCGTCAATAGATATAATGGTTTTATAATCAATGGTTTTAAATTTCATACTAAAGATCGTGAGAAATTTAGAAGAACACAAAATAGCGATGTTATGATGGAAGCAGATGAAAAAACTTATTACAGTGCACTAAAAGAAATTTATGAGTTAGATTACTATGGAATCTTTAAAGTCATATTATTTAGATGTTATTGGGTAGATATAAACTCATCAAGGGGTTTGAAAAAGGATGCAAATGGATTTACACTTGTAAATTTTACAAGGTTGATACATACTGATGCCTTATTGAAAGATGATCCATTCATTTTTTCTTCTCAAGCTCATCAAGTATTTTTTGTACAAGATGCACTACAAGGGGAAAAAAATATTGTGACGCTCAAATGCGTCGCAATTGCATCGCTAAACATGCTATTGCGACGCAATAGTGACGCAATGACAGCATCGCTCAGATGTCCATCGCAATCTCCATTTGTCGCAATTGCATCGCAATATTGCGACTCTCTGCGATGCATCCAAATGCGTCGCTAAATTTAAAACTAATTTTTAATATTTAAAATTATTATTAAATATTGCGATGCATTCAATTGCGTCGCAATATTGCGATGCATTTAGTTGCGTCGTAATATTTAATAATAATATTTTTATATAATAGCGACGCAATTTGAGTCGCTAATGCATCGCGAAGAAATTTTTTTTTTAAATATTACGACGCAAGGTCATTGCGTCGCAATATTTAATAATAATATTTTAGATATAATAGCGACGCAATTTGAGTCGCTAATGCGTCGCTATTAATTTTTTTTAAATTATTGCAACGCCAGGTCATTGCGTCGCAATATTTAATAATAAAATTTTAAAAATATTAGCGATGCAATTTCAGTCGCTAATGCGTCACTAATTAAATTTTTTTAAAATATAAAATATTAAAAATTAAAACGATTAATACAATTTCATTACATTTAAATATTGATAGAATCATTCTTCACTCATATTGATCCAAACAATAATCATTCAATTTCCAAAAATAATTAATATATTAAAATTTTGAAGTTTTCATGTACAACATATAAAAAGAAAAAAATATAACAAGAATCTGAGCGATCATGTGGAGGCTAGAGACCATGTGACAAGCGGCTAACCATATCCTGCAAATGACGCATCTGATCTCGCACGTCTGCAAGCTCCTGATCCCAGCCTCGCATACGCTGCTCGAACTCGTGCTTGACCTCCTGCCGAACCTCCTGACGAACATCCTGCCGAACCTCCTCCGCAATAGATCTCCGAATGTCGTCTAAACGCTCGGCAGGAATATCACCAAAAAATCGCGAGCTGGAGGCATGATGGGAAAAATATGCAGAAGCTCTAGTGCCCAGACCATAGACCCTGCGATCTCGCGGCTAGGCACCAACAGCCTCCAAAAACACACGCCGACTCTCCTCTGCTGAGAGTTTGACGGGCGTCTCCCCATCAGTGGAGTCGACCTGCGATGCCTGGGAGCGAAGCTCCTCGACTCGTGTCTTTGAATTATAAAATCAACAATAAATGAGTTAATAAATTTCTCGAAATAAAATTTTAGAAATTAAACAGATACTATATAAAGCTAATTTCTTACCGCAACCTCCCGTGATCGCGTGTCGACCCAGGAACCGTCCCTCCTGGTGTGTGTCGCCCTGAATAGACGAAACTCACCAGGATCTCCGCCCTCCTGCTCAGACTATAACAATAAAAAATTGATATTAATACAAATATTTGTAAATAACTAAATTAGTAATTAAATTATTTATGTTTTCTTACCATATGGCGTCTGTGCTCCTGAATCGAAATGGAGCCCGAAGTATGGCAGGAGAGACCCGTGCCAGGACTGCCCTTCTCGGATCGGCGGTTCGTGCTGGCTGATGTGGACCTCCTGTGCCAGCCGTCGGACTGCCAGGCCTGCTGCCACTTTTGCCAAATATCCTCTAGCACATGCGCAGGATGCTGACCCGATGACCTCCAACGATGAAGCATGTCGGAGTATCAGCGTCCCGTAAGAGCCTCCCATGCTGCCCTAATGCAACTGAATTTAAAGGTTTAGTGAATATGTCAGCTAATTGTTCTTCTGTGTTTACATATCTAAACAAATTTCATTATTAGCTACATGTTCCCTTATAAAATGATATCTAATTTCTATGTGTTTAGTTCTTGAATGTTGAATTGGATTTTTAGTTAAGTTGATTGCGCTAGTGTTATCACATCTTATGGGTGTTTTATCAAGTGTGATACCATAGTCTTCAAGTTGTCGCTTAATCCATAGGATTTGCGCACAGCAACTTCCAGCTGCTACATATTCAGCTTCAGTAGTTGATAATGCAACTGAATTTTGCTTTTTGCTAAACCATGTGATTAAGTTACTACCTAAGAATTGGCATGCACCACTTGTGCTTTTTCTATCTAATTTACATCCAGCATAATCAGAATCTGAATATGCAATTAGGTTTAATGTGGAGTCTCTAGAATACCATAAACCTACATTTTTAGTTCCATTTAGATATCTTAGTATTCTTTTAACAGCTATTAAATGTGATTCTTTAGGTTCAGATTGAAATCTAGCACATAAACATACTGAAAACATATATCTGGTCTACTTGCTGTTAAATAAAGAAGGGATCCGATTATACCTCGATAATACTTTGGTCAACCTTTTTACCTTCTTCATCTTTGTCCAGCTTGCATGAAGGACTCATTGGAGTTCCGAGGGGTTTCATTGTTTCCATACCAAACTTTTTGAGTAGTTCTCTTGTGTATTTGGTTTGGTTGATAAAGATTCCCTCTTTGCTTTGTTTGATCTGGAGTCCAAGGAAGAAGTTGAGTTCTCCCATCATGCTCATCTCGAATTCTCCCTGCATCAACTTTGCAAATTCTTGACAAAGAGAATCGTTAGTAGCACCAAAAATAATGTCATCTACGTATATTTGTACTACAAGTAAATCTTTACCTTTTCTTTTCAAAAACAAAGTTTTATCAACATTTCCTCTTGTAAAATCATTTTCTATTAAGAATTTACTTAACCTATCATACCAAGCTCTAGGTGCTTGTTTCAAACCATATAAAGCTTTGTGCAATTTAAAAACGTGATTTGAAAACTCGTGATCTTCAAAACCTGGTGGTTGTTCTACATAAACTTCTTCATTAATAAATCCATTTAAAAATGCGCTTTTTACATCCATTTGAAATAAGTTAATGTTCATATGACATGCAAATGCAAGTAATAGCCTAATGGCTTCTAATCTAGCTACAGGTGCAAAGGTTTCATCAAAATCAATACCTTCCTCTTGATTATATCCTTTAGCAACCAATCTAGCTTTGTTTCTAATTACAATGCCATTTTCATCTAGTTTATTTCTAAAATCCATTTTGATCCTATTACTGAATGATTTTTAGGTCTTTCAACTAAGGTCCAAACATTATTTCTTGTAAATTGATTTAGTTCTTCTTGCATAGCTAACATCCAATTATTATCTTTTTCAGCTTCTTCTATAGTTTTAGGTTCAATTTGTGATACAAATGCAAGATGATTACTAATATTTCTCATGTATGATCTAGTCCTTATTCCTTGAGATGGATCGCCTATAATCAATTCCTTAGGATGACTATGAGCATATCTCCAGTCTCTTGGAAGATCTACATCATTATGATCAATATTGACATCATCGTCCTTATGTGAATCATCATCTTTAGCTTCTTGTTCATGATCAGAAGATACTTCAATATTAAGTTTTTCAAGATCTTTTTCAATTATGTTTGTATCTTCCTCATCATCAATCTTTTCAGATCCAGTTGCTAAAGATTCATCAAAAACTACATGAATGGATTCTTCAACTACTAAGGTTTTCTTGTTAAAGATTCTATATGCCTTACTAGTTGTTGAATAACCTAGAAAAATTCCTTCATCAGATTTAGCATCAAATTTTCCTAAGTTGTTTTTACCATTATTATGAATGAAACATTTACATCCAAATGCATGAAAGTATTTTATATTTGGTTTTCTTTCATTCCATAATTCATAAGGTGTTTTCTTTAATATTGGTCTTATTAAAGCTCTGTTTAAGATGTAACATGCTGTGTTAATTGCTTCCGCCCAAAAATACTTTGGTAAGTTGCTTTCACATAGCATGGTACGGGCCATGTCTTCTAGAGTCCTATTTTTTCTTTCAACTACACCATTTTGTTGTGGAGTCCTAGGGGCTGAAAAATTATGATTAATTCCATTTTCAGTGCAGAAATTTTCAAATAAGTGATTTTCAAATTCTGTTCCATGATCACTTCTTAGAGATACTATAGTAGTGTTTTTCTCATTTGTGACTTTCTTGAAGAATTTCAGGAAATCGAGAAAGTCTCATCTTTGTGAGCTAAAAACATTACCCAAGTATATCTAGAATAATCATCTACAATCACTAGACCATATTTCTTTCCTCCTAGACTTGTGGTTCTAGTTGGTCCAAAAGATCCATGTGAAGTAGCTCTAGTCCCCTAGAAGTTGAAACAATGTTTTTAGATTTAAAAGAACTTCTAGTTTGTTTTCCAAATTGACATGCATCACATATTTTATTATTTTCAAAATCTAGTTTAGGTAATCCTTTAACTAAATCCATTTTAATTAGTTTTGAAATAAGGTGTGTGCTTGCATGACCTAATCTACGATGCCACAACCAACTAATTTCATTTATGTTAGCATTGTCAGCAATTAAGCAATGATCACTCAAAGATAATTTTTCTAAGTCAACTAAGTAAACATTGCCATGTCTATAACCAGTAAATACAATGCTATCATCAATAGAATTAGTTACAGTGCATATAGAAGATTTAAATGAAACATTAAAATTTTTATCACATAATTGACTTATGCTAATTAGATTATGCTTCAAACCATTAACATAAAGTACATTATCAATAAATATAGATGGAGTTATGCGAACTTTACCAAGGCCCATAATTTGACCTTTACCGTTGTCGCCAAACGTCACAACTCCACCTTTCTTTTCTTCCAGGGTGATGAATTCATCTTTGTCACCCGTCATATGTCTTGAGCAGCCACTATCAAGGTACCACTTTTTCTTTGATCTTTTGGCTACAAGACATTCCTGCAATATATCAAACTTTATGCTTAGGTACCCAAGCTTTCTTGGGTCCTTCATGGTTAGCAGCAATAAAAATTGTTCCTTTCGGAACCCATATTTTCTTAGCTTTAATATTTAACTTGTTGTTATTCTTTAACGTTTTGCATTCAAATGATTTATGACCTTTTTCATTACATTTAAACAAGTTATATTACTTTGGTTGGCTTTTACAAAAATATTCTTTAGAGATTTCTGTTTCCTTAATGTGTTATATCCTAAACCAGCTTTGTCAAAAACAGCTTTTTGACTATCTAGGATCATGTTAAGTTTAGTTGAACTTAAGGTGAATTTCTCAACAATGTCTTTATATTTTTTAACATCTTTCTTAAGAGAGTCAATTTCTTTAGCTTGCTGTTCTTTATCTAAAGCTAAAGTTTCTATTGATCTTTTAAATCTTTAGTTGAGTTTTTAGTTTCAGATTTTAATAAATCTTTTTCTTGATTAAGATTATCTCTTTCTTTCCTAAGTTCTTCTTTTTCATTAGTTAAGTTCTTAACTTCTAAAGCTAATTCATTTTTACTTTTAGCTAAACTAATATTGTCATTTTTCAAAAACTTATACTTTTTTTTAAAGGATTTAAAATCAATCATAAGTTCATTGAAAGCCTCAAACATTTCATCAAATGTAAAATCATCATTTGAGTTTTCAGAACTTACCTCATTGTCGTTGTCGTCGTCGTTGGCCATGAAACAAATATTGGCAACTTCCTTTTGCTCTTCTTCTTCGACGAGGAAGATTCTTCAGACCATGTTGCCATATAAGCTTTCTTCTTTTTCTTGTAGGCCTTCTTTCAGTAAAGGACAGTCATACTTGAAGTGCCCTGGCTTTTTGCACTCATAACATACTAAGGGCTCTTTTTCTTTTCTTTCTCCTTGTCCTTTTTCTTATCCTTTTCTCCTTCAAATCTTGCTCCAAATTTCTTTTTATGAAGGGCCTTTTTCTCATAAACCTTCTGAATTTCTTGGCCAAGAGAGCAGTTTCCTCATCATCTTCATCATTACTTTCACTGCTGCTCTCTTCCATTTTGCAGTCTTGAGGGCAAAAGTTTTCCTTCTTTTTGTTTCCTCCTCAACATGCTGCTTCATTGTTAGCTCGTGGGTCATTAAGGATCCTAGAAGCTCCTCTAAAGGTAGTGCATTGAGGTCTTTGCTTCTTGGATGGCAGTGACTTTTGCTTCCCACGATCTTGGTAGTGACCTAAGAATTTTACGCACAAGATCAGCATTAGTATAAACTCTACCAAGACTTTTCAACCATTCACAATATCAGTAAATCTAGTGAACATGCATGTGATGGTTTCAGTTTGTTCCATAGTAAATAATTCATATTTGTGAACCAAAATGTTTATTTTTGATTCCTTTACTTGGTTTGTTCCTTCATGAGTAATTTCCAACCTATCCCAAATTTCTTTTGCGGAATTACAAGTTGAGATTCGGTTGAATTCATTTGAGTCTAAGGAACAATATAAAATATTAATGGCTTTAGCATTTAATTGTGCCATTCTCCTATCATTATCATTCCAATCCCTTTCGGGTTTAGGAACAATAGTGCCATCAATAAGTGTGTGGGTGTACTAGGTCCATTAATTATAACACCCCAAAGCTCATAATCAGAAGCTTGAATGAATATCCTCATTCTAGCTTTCCAATAAGAATAGTTTGAGCCATTAAAAAGTGGAGGTCTATTCGTAGAATGACCTTCAGCAAAACTTGAACCAATTTGTGTTGCCATATGGATCTTTAGCCCTTGATCGTGAGATCAAATTCTAAATGAGCACTTGCTCTGATACCAATTGTTGGCCCAGATGGCAACCCAAGAGGGGGGGGTGAATTGGGTTCTTAAAAATTTAAGACTTTTTGACTTAATTGATTAGTTAGCAAGATGTGCAAGTGAGATTAACTAATAAGCAATGAACAAGCAGTTAATAAAGAGAGATAGAGATAGAGAAAATTAGGCACGGCAAACACAAGTAATTTTATAGTGGTTCGGCGCAACCAGCACCTACGTCCACTCCCAAGATTCACTTGGGTCCACACTATAATCTCTCTAGATTACAGCCGAGTTGTTTTCCAAGCTCACAACTCAAACTTGTTGTTTTACCGGGTGCACAACGAACCCAGCTGGTTTTAACTCGGGCTTACCAGCACAAAACCCTACACGTTGTTTTTCTAGGGCTCACAACTAACCCAACACAAGCACTCCGGCTTGTAACGAGGTATACCAACCTCCACTAATTCAATCCACTGATTGAATCAGCAAACAAATAATAAAGATTGTGTTTGAACAATAAAGTGCTCCCCTTGAGCAGATATACAAATTAAGTACAAAATATTAAAAGGTTAGAAAAGCCTGATAATTTTGCAGATGGTAGATGCTTGGGCTTTCTCCCTTCTTCTCTTCAACTCCTCTAGAAGTGTTGAATCACGCCTCAGCTAGATTCTTGACCGTTGAAGTCTTTGGAGTTGAGATGAAGCTTTTCCCTCTTTTGAAAATCCGCAGATTTGACCTTTGAAACGCACTTGGATTTTCTTCTGGCTTTTGTGGAATGATGAGAAGGAGTAGACGAATCTTTCACTTGGATTTCACTCCTTTTGAAACACTCTCTTTGAGCTAAAAGATTTTTCAATAAGCTCTGTTTTTCCCTCTTTTCAAATGATATTCTTTTCTCTCTTTTTGATTTTCTCTGGTTGTTTTGATTTGAAAAGAGCTCCTCTATTTATAGAATCTGCAAAAATATATCCGTTAGAGACAGGAAAAAATAGCCGTTATTCAAAAATCTTACCGTTGGGGCTGATGTGTCAACGTTAAAAATCGCGCCCAGAATTCGCGGAGTCGACTCGAGCTCTGAGGGAGTCGGCTCGAGGTCGATTACCAAAAATAGAAACATTTTAACATTGAGGGGTCGACTCGCGAAAACATAAGTGTCGGCTCCTGAAAGTCGGGAGTCGACTCGAGGAAACTGGGAGTCGACTCGAGAAGTGCTCAAAAAACATGGGTTCTGTTGTTTGAGCGGAGTCGGCTCGCAAGAATTCAGGGGTCGACTCTTGAAAACCAAGGGTCGACTCGAGAAACTCAGGCAAACTGGGGAGTCGACTCGGAAACTCATGAGTCGGCTCGGGACCGATACAAAAATCAGAAAAATGTTCTGATTGACTTTAAAACTTGTCCCAATTAAATTTAAAATATAAATTTGACTTGAATACATTAAATATGACATTTAACATGGATTCAAGACATGTTTCAAGAATTCATTGATTGAAATATAATGTATAAAAATTTCTTTTTGAAATCCTTTGAGCATACAACTTGAAACTTCTTTTTCTAACAGTTCAAAATTCATTTGATATAACCATTGAAAGTTCATTCCTTTCAATTTGAATAAGCTCAAGGTTTTTGATAAATAAACATATTGTATTCTTTAAGATACTCATGGCTTTTGGAATCATCAAAATCAATAAAGTTGGGGCATTTATGTTTCAATAATTTCTCAACAGTCGGCCTTGGAGCTATCGGCCATGGAGCTCTCAGCCTTGGAGCTGTTGGCTTTGGTGCTGTCGGCAATGGAGCTCTCGCCTTGGAGCTGTCAGCCATGGGGCTGTCGGCCTTGGAGGCGTCGGCCTTGGAGCTCTCGGCCATGGAGAAATTGGGTGCGCGTGGCTTTGAGGCCATAAACGCTACCGTGGCCGAAGGGCCTTTTGGAGGCCAAAGGGGGGCTCCGGCGGTTTCCTTCACGGTTCTCTAACGGCGTTGGATCAGCCATATCAATTAGGTTTCATGTATATTATATGATCGATCAGTACGTATGATCATATATATTAATTATTAATTATAAAAATAAAAATAAAAATATTAATTACTAATGTTGAATTTTTTTTTTTGCTTTTCCTAATTCAAAGTCCAAGTCGTGTCTGATTAAAATTTCAATAGCTTGATTGGTGGAATTTCTATACTTTAAATTGCTACGGACACCATCCAATCTTGAATGGAGAACAGGAGTTTCTTTGGAGTTTAGCTGATGTCCGATCGAGCATTGAAAAGTCAATCGACCAGGACTAGGTATTTGATGGTTGGGACTTGGGACGTTGCCAAAGCGGCCCTTAGCGGAGAAGAGCTCGAACCGTGTGGAGATTGGTGCGGTGCTATTGGCAAAGGAGGCCTGTTAGGAGGAGCTCGAATTGTGTAATGGTCCGTCATCGATTGGTGCGCAATTGGCGATGAGCTGGGGAGCACAAATAAGAAGTTTTTTTTTTTAATAATATATAGAGATGAGAGATCATACCATTCATGTATGAGTCAAACTCATGATATCAAAAAATAAAAATAAACATAAAACACAAAGAAGGACAGGAACTCCAGTGGTTCAAGACTAGATTCCCGTATGATGGACAACGAATGAAGCCACCCAATCAGCAGTGGAATTGGCTTCTCTATAAACTGACGATAGTAAACCTCATCAATCAGCTGGAGTGCTGATCTGATATCATGGATAAGAGGATTGACTGGAGAACAGTCCTCAGCATCCGGTCTAATCCAATTAATGACTGTAGCAGAATCACCCTCAATATATAGTCTTCGGGCTCCAAGGCTACCAATAGCATAAGTGATGCCCGCCCAAGCCGTATACAGCTCTGTCTGTAGGACAAAAGTATCAATAAGGCTCCATCCACCAGCAGCAAGCATCAAGCCATCAGGATCCCGGATAACAAATCCCGCAGTAGCCATCCTCCCTTTGACACTCCCATCAAAATTGACCTTGGCAAACCCGGAGGTGAGGGCTCCCAAGAGATAAAAACCGTAGAACGGTTCGCTACCGTGGTAGCAGAGGAGCCCCAGATGCCGGGTCTATCAGATCGGTGGGGAGAGTCATACTGCCAATACTCAGCCGCCAATGCTGTCGCCCGCCTAAGAACTCTGTCAATGGGAGGGAGCTCATCCTCAAAGACGAAAAGATTCCTAGATAACCATATCTGATAAGCTGTGTACGTCCAAAAAGCTCCTCTTCTCCCTGACGTGTTGCTGAGGCCAACCTGACGGAGTAAGTGCAAAAAGGAAGCTCTCGAAAGCCCCTCCAATGGGATGTCTCCTAAAGCCTGCCAGATCAATCGAGCACGAGGACAAAGGAGGATGGCATGGTCTGTCATCTCATCCTGAATATCACATACCGGGCATAAGGAAGAAATTCCCATACCCCTGCTACGGAGAGTCATGCAAGTTGAAAGGTGATCCCAGGCAAGCTTCCATAAAAAGATTTGAACCCTGGGATGGACATGAAGCCGCCAAATCCAAGCTGCATCAATCGTACACTCAGAATCAGGCCTGAATATCTGAACAAGATCACGGATCAAGCACAGGGTAAGCATGAAGTCCTCCAAATCATGGTATCCGGGGCATGGTCTCTCGAATAGAAAAGATCTTGCATGCAAGATCAAACCCAAAAAGGTGAGTGACATTGGAGGTCTGCCACTTCGAGGATATAATTGTTGACTTCTCAATGTCATACATGTAGTATACTGCAACTAATTCAATCTATTGTACATGATATATTATAGTAAACCTACGCAGCATTATTTGCTTTATTTTACAACCAAATTAAGGCCATATAATGTAATGGGCGGTTTTCAAATTATTGCATGATTAGTATAAAATTATAATGGATGGCAACTTAAATATATTTGGTTCCTCTCCTTGGTCTTCAGCCCCTCCGTAAAATCTTACGTCAAAAAAAAAAAAAAAAAAGAATTTGAAATCTTAAAAATAATGCGTTTACATGAACAACGAAGATAACGCAATAAGAGGAAAAAAAATATTAATAATATTATATAACAATTAACAACAAAGCAACTCTATTTTTTAATAAAATAATACGATTCTCTGCCATATTTTTCCCTTTATTACGTTTTGAAATTTCAGCCTTATGGAGCTGCTGGCAAAAAGCTTTAAGAAAATGTTATTTTACTGTTTAATAATTATATTATAGTATGTTATTAAAATTATGATCATTATTATCGAATAATATAGCGTTATAATATTATAATATATTGCTATAACAATATTATAAATTTATAGCAAAATATAATATAATAATATTATATTTATAACATATCTAGTATTTTATACTATTATTATATTATCTTATTTTAAACTAAAATATATTATTGTTATTATATTTAGATATATTGCATTATATTGTTATAATCATATTATATTATTATAATATTAAATGTTATTTTTTGGTTTAAATTTATAATTTTTAAGTTCAATAAAAAATAATTTTGTGATATTTATCAAGTAAATAGTAGATCTTTTAACTGTTTTTGAATCATTTTTGATAAATTTATTTAGCATATATATTAAAAATTCTATTTTTTAATCCATGCGCCATTCCCTTGTGACCTAAGCGAAGACTTTCGAAAACAAAAAGCTTGGCCATACTAATATGTGTCATTATATGCCGATGCTAAAAAGCATCGGCATCTTCGTCGTTATATGCCGACGTTTTTTAAAGCATCGACAGGTTATGAAAGCTTTCGACGCTTCATCCTAGCGTTGAAAAAAAAGAGTTGCGAGATTAGGTTTTTACTATAGTGCATTTTCTTTTGTGTATAAACATGATGTCTTTTAAATTTACTTATAAGTGGTTAAAATATTCAGAACATAGTAAAATACATATAATTATTTAAAAGCTACATTACCCTAAGTATTTGATAAATTGTTCTTCACTATATTTATTAAAATATTTTATTTGTTATCTTGCGCAGATAATGCTTCATGATGAATGTTGATGTAGGAATCTAATGTGGGGGAATGACTTAGATACCATATTTTGGATTCATTCCTGCCTAGCTTTTCTTTGGCCTTTGACACCCTAAAAACAAGCCACATCTTTTTATTATAGGAATGTTGTTTGAAGATTGTCATGGGCTTCATTTGGAAATAAACAAAAAATTGAAAAGTAATTGAGTTAAAATGGAGTAGGTTGGAGGGAAAAGGGAGGTTTAACCTATTCCACCTTTTTAAGCTATTCCTGGATTAAGTGGGGTAAATGATTTAGAGGAGGGGGAAAAAGTATTATGGTGTCACTTTTTATGAAATACCTACTTTGCCTTTATGAAAAAGTGGTTTATTCCTCATGCTCAGAGTGACTGTTTGGCTCAAAAGAGGTGAAATAAATGGGTTAAGAGATTTTTATTCCTCTTTATTCGACTTCCAAATTTCAGCCTTCGTACGACAATTTTTTCGTTTGGCCATTTACCCGATCGGTATCATTTTTAACGGGTCGAGAAATTCCTGATCTAAACGGTTTAATGGATAATGTGAATTTTTCGTTAACAGCTAAATGGGTAAACGGTCCAAGAACGGTATTCTCCATCCCATCCCCGTTTATCCATTCCCGTCCCAGTTAACTTTAATATAATATATTTAATATATTTAATATATTAAAAATTAAAAATAAATAAATAAATAAATAAATATATAGTAAAATATGTTTGAATTTATTCTTTCTGACTCTTGCTCTTGCTCTTCCTTTTTTTCATGTAGCCGTCTCTTGCTCTTCCTTTTTTCACGTAGCCGATCTGAAGTTTTGAACATCACAAGAACCTAGCTCCATCGTCTATCTTCACCAATTGTTCCTCCATCGACACCCTCAACACCTTTTTCTTTCTCTAATACGCTCATCTCTTTTCTTTATTTTTTAAGAAAGATATCTTTTTTTTTTTTCTGCTTCTTTATTTTTAAAGAAAGATATCTTTTTATTTTTTTACTTTGAAATTTGAATGTATTCTTTTTTTTTCGGTTCTTTTTTATGGTTGTTTCATTGAAAATCTTGATTTTCTATCTGATTTGTTACTGTGTTAAAGATAATATGCATTTCTTAAGAGGTCTAAATCAAACCATTTTAGAAATCGGAGAATCTCTTATATGTATCAATATTATCATTTGGTTGTTCTCGATTAGTCTTCATCTTATCCTAATTTTTTTTAATTTTTAATAAATTATAAATTTAATAAAATAATTTTAGTTTTTTTTATAAACGGGCAAACGGGACGGGGACTGGTATAGACTATCCCAAACCATTCCCGGACCGTTGCCAGCCCTAAGCCTTATTGTGAGGTGAAATAAATGGGTTGAAAGATTTTATTCCTCTTTATTCGACTTCCAAATGCAGACTTAGTGTGTTCACAAAATATTATAAAGAAAAATAGCTCCTGTTTTATGTTCACCAAAAAGGCATCTCTGTGGAAATGGGTCAGGTCATTCTGAATGCTTGGCCATGCCAACTCATTTCCAAGTAGTAGACAACCTTCATCACATTCAGACATACATGTGCGCATGTGCACTCCTTGTCCTATGTTGCATTCAGTAACTTGCCCAGCTTAAAAGCACTCCACATTACTTTTATTGTTAGGACCATGCAGAATGGAAGTAATCATTTCTACTGTAAATTTCAGTCTATACACAACCATGATACCTGAATAAAAATATGCTTTGGTCTATATTGATTCTAATTTTGAAATTTCTGTTGATCCAACACAATCTTTTACTACTTGAAGAAAGCCCTTTCAAATCCTTTGGTTTGGACAACATATCTGCATGACTTTTATGTCTCGTCTAATTTTGTTTCCCTAAAAGTATAAGCTATACTTTTAAGATGGTGCTGCTGGCAGTACATAACTGTTGCAAGGGGTCCTTAGCCTTGAAGATCTTATTTTTCTATGAACCAATTACTTTTATCAAAAGAAAATCCATGTATATGTTGGCAATTTGGTTATAAAATTTTGCCTTTTGGCATCTATTTTAATATCCAGTACTGACAATTTTATTTTTTATTTTTTAATTCTTTGCAGGCGTTGTAGACACCATTTAGAAGCTATCTTAAAGATATGTTGGCTCTTGTATGTGTTTCCATGAACAAATTTTACCTTGAGTTTTTCCCCCCTTTTTTTATCTTTTTTCAATTAGCTTCTGCAATAAAACATGAATGTCGACCCATGTAGTTGGGAAAAGGATTAGATGAGTTAAGTTGAGTTGAATTGAGAATTAGCTTATGCAATAACTTAATATTTAAGTTTATGTGGTATTTTTCATTTATGTGTATGATATCTTTTGCAATTTGCCTCTTGAAACCTTCTAGATATGTAGTTCTTACTATAGATTCTAATTCAATAGTATGCTAAGATTCACATAGGCTTTTAATTTGCTCAATCTGCTAGAGGGATGTGTGGCTAGTCAAATTGAAAACTCGGTGCGCTTAATGTTCTTTATATTTGATTATATTAATATATAATACCCAATAGGCTAACTGCCATGATAATGAATAGATTATATTTTATTACATTTAGTAGTTTTGTCTGAGCTTCGAGAGTATTATATGATTGACACATTCTATTAAAATTTTTTAAAAAAATTATATAACTGCTATTAGGCCAGCTATGCTATATGGAATGGAGTGTTGGATAATACTAAAACAACATGTGAATAAAATTAAGTATAACAGAAATATGCATGTTAAGATGGATATGTGGTAAAACTTTAAAAGATAGAATTAGAAATAAATATATACGATAAGTGATAGGAGTAGCCTCAATTGAAGATAAAATGAGAGAAAACTGATTACGGTAGTTTGGACATATACAACGAAGACCTTTAGATGCTTCAGTTAGAAAGAGTGATCTTTTCAACAATCCATGGTAATGATAGAGGTAGAGGTAGACCTAAACTAATATGGACAGAAATAATTAAAAAAGATATAACTATTTATAATTTGAGTATCGACTTAGTCATGAATAGAGTAGAGTGGAGGAAGCATATTCATATAGCCGATCCCATTAGTTTGGAAAAGGCATAGTTGAGTTGAGTTTAGTAATTTTGACTAAAAATTTGGCACAATGTGCTGCATTTAAGGTAGTGTTTGATAGGAAAAATGTTATTCATGGATAAGTGTACGGGATAGAATTTATCCCCTGGCTATCCCTAGGGATATCCCTTGGCTATCCCATTGATCATATCAAATGCAAAAAGGTAAATCCATGGGATAACCTTTTTTTACTCTTATTTGGAGGGATAACCAGCTATTCCTGCATTCTCTAGGGAATAAATTGAGGGGATATCCCATGGTTAACCATGGATTATCCTTTTGGTTAACTTTATTCCCTGCTATCCCTTATAGTTATGGCTTTTGGGAATAAGAGGGGATATCCTCTGGATATCCCCTCTTATCCCCTATTTCAAACACTACCTAAGTATGCCTAACCATGTTCTATACTTTTTCATTATTAAATATTCACCTGAAACTAGCATTAGACTGTATTTCATGTCAGCAAAATGCTTTGGTTTCTCCACTATTAAAAGCAAATGTACAGGTTGTGGTATGCCTACCACACCTTTCCATTGAGTCTAATAAGAGGAAATGAATTTAATGCACGCCTCATTTTGTGATATGCACTTCATCTCATTCTTTTTGAAAAACTAATAAGAAATGCAATTAAATAAGAAAAAGTCTATATAATATAAATTTCTATAAATAAATTTCATCATATTACTAACAGCTGAAATCATTTATTCCATTTGCTTGAACATGCCAGATTCATGGCGAAGAAAAGCCTCTCTGCTCTCTCAACTGCAAACTAAATGCTTTCTAGTTGTCCCTCTTTCTTCCCTCAAGTCTTTTTATCTTTGACAATTGGAATCATCATTGTCTTCGTGACATCATAAAGACCCAACGATTGAGCAACTTGCCATTATATTTGAAATTGTTGTTAGAATTCGATTGCAACAGTCTGGACGACCCTAAGGTAGTGTTTGATAGGAAAATGTTATCCATGGATAAGTGTACGGGATAGAATTTCCCCTGGTTATCCCTAGGGATATCCCTTGACTATCCCATTGATCATATCAAATGCAAAAAGGTAAATCCATGGGATAACCTTTTTTTACTCTTATTTGGAGGGATAACCAGCTATTCCTGCATTCTCTAGAGAATAAATTGAGGGGATATCCCATGGTTAACCATGGTTAACCATGGATTATCCCTTTGGTTAACTTTATTCCCTGCTATCCCTTATAGTTATGGCTTTTGGGAATAAGAGGGGATATCCTTTGGATATCCCCTCTTATCCCCTATTTCAAACACTACCTAAGGGAGTGTTTGATATGATGGATAAGGGGGATATCCCCTGATATCCCTCCTTATCCTAAAATGTTATAACTACATGGGATAGTGCTAAAAAAGTTTAACCAGAGGGGATAACCTATATTTAACCATGGGTTATATCCTGAACTTATTCCCTAGGGAACCCATGAATAACTAAAATTATCCATTGATGGTAGAGTAGTACTTTTAAAAAGGTACTTATTCCCTTAGCTATCCCCTGGATAAATGCTATCCTGTACATTTATCCAGGGATAGCCAAAAAGTTATCAAACACTCCCTAAATTTCCTTTAAACTATGATACTCCTAGAAATCAGTCCATGTGATGTATTTGACTGATATAAATGCAGTATCTGATGAATGACTGGTTAAACTGCTGAATCTACTAATTTTCTTTTTGAGCTTGTATACTTATGCTATTAACTGGCACTTTCATATTGTTTGCAGGTGAAAAAGGAGAGGGCAGAATGAGAGGAATTGGGAGCTCTTCCTCTCTATCAGCGAACCATTCCTTGAGATCTCTTGCAAGGGTGGTCCTTTTTGTCTTATTAAATTGCAACAAACATAATAATACACCATCGATGACAATGGATGCTGATTTTGGTTTATGTAATCTGCTTCTTAGAATGCTTTATTTTTTATGTGCTTTTTTTTTGGTAAATATCAAGCATTTTCAGACATCAATATTGCAACTGCTTGGTTTGTCGAACCTGATTAATGGAGGGAAATAGAGAACAAGCAATTTTTAGTAGTTATAAAATAGACTTTTGTATCACAGATTGTGGTGGTATCATGTTAATTACCTATTGAAGATGGATCTCTTGACCAAATGGCACAATCTCATGACTGGTACCTAAGAGTTCTCTTTATTCTGTTAATTTTTAGCATGACTGACTTAAAAGGGATGGTAAAGGATTAATGCTTATCATCAAACATGTTGAGGGGTAAAATCGCTGTGTGTCAATAATCGTGCACATGGCTAGAGCTAGCCCTGATTTCTGTCCACTATGCGACGCTCGCCCGAGATAGGTCAGCCTCGATAGATCGGGGCGCTTTAGCCCCTCGCCGAACCAAGGACTCCCAAGATGCGAACCACCTCTCTCAGCCCTAGACGAGCTATATCCTCTCTCGGCCCCAGCCAAGCTATGTCGTCTCTCGGCCCCAGCCGAGCTATATCCTTTCTCGGCTCCAGCCGAGCTATGTCGTCTCTCGGCCCCAGCCGAGCTATATCCTCTCTTGGCCCAAGCCGAGCTATGTCACCTTTCGGCCCCTCTAGCCGATCTCTCCCATCGCTCGGCCTAGCCCGAGCGATAACTGCGCCTCTGCAGAATTCGACACGGGAGAACTTGAAATCGTGAGATTCCAAACAGAAATCATATCCGGAAGTGACCTAGGACCCACAAGAGTGGCCTAGGGCCCTGGAGCCTATCTCCTTACCACATCTCGAGACATCAACGAGCTCTCCTAGCCGTCGATCCTCTAACCAACAAGATACGAATCCTACCGGCCTCATAACAAACTGGATTCAAATCCTAACGACTTTCGGACCCACGACGCCCCCAGGGAATCAGTGATCCTCTATAAATAGAGTCGTCTGCCGACTCCTCAGGTACGTTCACATTCGCTCACTGGAACCTCTCTCTCTCCTTAGCTTCCGCCATTAGCGCTATGCTCTGCTCAGAACCCTGGAGGGACTCTTCAGCGAAAGCCTTCTCCCCATTTCTGTTGATTGCTGATCTTCACTGACTTGAGCGTCGGAGGGTCTTCTGCAGAGGGCCACCCCCAATGCCTCTTGCGTGAGGACTGTTTTGCAGGTCCACCCAGGAAGAGAGCCCATGCTGCAACCCGACCGCATCCGGATCGGAGGACAGATTCTGGCAGCAACAGATTGGCGCTAGAGAAAGGGCCCTCAAGTCCCATAAACTTGTGATCCAGGAGATAAGGATCTCGATCTGAAAGAGAACTCCTCCCATGGCCAACCGAAGAAAAGCTACTTCCGAGGCCTGAGATCAGGTCGCCTCCCAAAGACCTGATCCGGCGAGCAGTGTTGCGCCGCTATCACCGCCAGTTGAGACTCCATCGCCACTGGTGGCCCCAGTGACCTAGGACCAGTTCGCCGCACTGGTCCGCAAGTCTAGGCACTGCCTACCTGATTCAGGGGCCCCGAAGCCCCCCATCCGGCTGCTCCTGCTCCTCATCCCCCCGAGGAGGATGCAGCCCCCGCTCATCCAGCGGCCTCTTCTTCTGGCCCGCTTGAGGTTGCGACCCCCCTCGCCGTCCCAGAGAAGCTGAGCTAGCTCCCCAAGGAGTCCACAGCAGATATCTCCTAGATCTCGGTAGGCCCGATCCCTCTCCCGGTGTTCTCTCGCCATGATTCAATACCATCTCAGTATCCTCCTCGTCCTGCCTCTTCTGCTTTTCTTGATAAAGATATCCGCGCTAGCTCCAAGAAATGCGTCAAGAGCTAGACGCCGCCAAGCAGGCCTATCCGCTTCAGAATAAGGCGGAGCAGGGCATCCCCTTCTCTAAGAAGATTATGGAGGAAGTGATTCCCTTCCACGTCAAGCTGCCTGCCATCGAGCCTTATCATGGCTCCTCTGACCGACGATCATCTCAGCAGCTTCCGATCGATCATGATGTTCCACGGGCATCAGATGTGATCCTCTACCGTGCTTTCCCTTCCACCCTCAGGGGATCTGCTCGAACCTGGTTCAATGCTTTGAAACCAGGTTCCGTTAATTCCTTCGACGAGCTGAGCGCTTCTTCATCAGCCAGTTCGTCAGTAGCCGCTGTCACAGACGGAGGTCCAACTCCCTCTCTGAGGTTAAGCAGAGAGAGGGGGAGTCTTTAAAGAAGTATCTCGGCCGTTTCAACACAGCCATGCTGGAGGTGGACCACCTTAATCATGAGGTGGCCATGTCCGCCCTAGCGGGCGGAGTATTGAAGGAAAGTGATTTTTTGGCGCTGGAGGTCAGCTACCCTCCGAACCTCTCCGACATGATGGCTCTGGAAAACAAATATGCAAGAGTCGAAGAATCACGGAGAGCTGCCCGAGCCGAGCTTACGAAGAAGACGGAGCCCAAAGGCTCAGATAAGCGACGACCTACCGTCAGCCAAGCCTGCCTCGCCACCAAAGGATTCCTCAGCCGCCGCCAAGGAACCACACCCGGAGCCGCCTAGGAGGTTCAATCGATTTACTCCGCTCACTACCCCAAGAGCGAGATCCTTATGGAAATCGAGCACCAACTCCCTCCCTCCTCCTTCGAGGAAATGCTGCCCGAGAGACCCGCCAAGTATTGCCGCTACCACCGCGACCATGGCCACGACACTGAAGAGTGCTGGTAACTAAAGAACAAGATCTAAAGGCTCATCCAGCGGGGTAGACTGGATCAATTCAGGAGAGCCCCCGAGCCAAGAAACGGGGGCGATCGCCGGCCTGAGCCCCAGCAGTAACTCCTCCTCCTCCAAATCCTCCGGTCGCTGGCCACATTAACATGATTGAGGCGGTCGGTAGTCCTTCAGGCGGGAGGGACGATGAAGAAGGTCTGGCGCCAAAGAAAGCATGACCTGATGAGATCTCTTTCTCCAATGACGACCTCCAGGGGATACAGTTCATGCATGATGATGCGCTAGTTGTATCTCTCAATTTGAACAACTATGATGTAAGCCGAATTCTAATTGATAGTGGAAGCTCTGTCAATGTTTTGTACCTTGATGTGTTTGTGAAGATGAAGCTTCTCATGGAGAGTCTCCGAGCCGGACTCCACCCTAATGGGGTTCACCGCGATGTCATTATTCCGGAGGGGGTCGTCACCTTGACGGTCCGTGCGGGGACCTGGCCCCGCATGCCACTGTGTATGCAGATTTCCTGGTGACCAAGCTAGGTCGCCCTACAATGCAATCTTGGGAAGACCCGGCCTAATGTCTCTCAGAGCCGCCATCTCCATCCCCCATCTTGTTATGAAGTTCCCTATCGAGCGATAGCTCGGCAGTGTTTCATCACCAACCTGCAATCCAGACTGCCCGAGGTTGATGGACTAGATGCTCGGGAGGATTTCTCCAAGCAATGAGGAGAACCAGCCGAAGAGCTAGAGGAGGTGCCACTGGACGAAGCTCGGCCTGACCGAACCATAAGGATCGGTCGCTGCTGAAAGGGAAGCCCGGCTGGAGCTGATCGACTTTCTCTGAAGAAACGCTGATGTCTTCGCTTGGTCAGCTTCCGACATGCCTGGGATCAGTCCGGACGTCCTCGTCCATCTCAATGCAGACGAGATGTCCCGGCCGTGAAGCAAAAGAAAAGAAGCTTCGCCCCTGACCGGCAGAGAGCAATTGAAGAAGAGGTGGACAAGCTCATCAAGGCAAACTTCATTCGAGAGGTGAATTATCCAAGCTGGCTGTCCAATGTTGTTATGGTGAAAAAGTCGAACGGCAAATGGTGAATCTGCATCGACTTCACCGATCTTAATAAAGCATGCCCGAAGGATAGCTTCCCTCTCCCCCGGATCGACCAGCTCGTGGATGCCACTTCCGGCCATCAGATGCTGACCTTCATGGACGCATATTCAGGCTATAACCAAATTCGGATGGCACCCGAGGATGAAGAAAAGACCGCCTTCATAACTGACCGAGGTACCTATTGTTACCGAGTCATGCCTTTCGGTCTGAAGAATGCAGGCGCCACCTACCAAAGGCTGGTAAACAAAGTCTTCAAGGAGCAAATCGGTCGGAACATGGAGGTATACGTTGATGACATGCTGGTCAAAAGCAAGGAAGCTTCCCAGCATATCGAAGACCTCTCAGAGAGCTTCGCGACACTCCGAAATCTGACAAAGTGTGCTTTCGGCGTCACTCGGGAAAGTTTCTGGGCTTTATGGTTTCTCAGCGAGGCATCGAAGCCAACCCGCAGAAGATTCAAGCCCTTCAGCAAATGGCGCCCCCGACATCTGTCAAAGAAGTCCAGCCTGACCGGAAGGATTGCGGCCCTCAACCGCTTTGTGGCTCGGTCGGCCGAGAGGAGCCTCCCTTTCTTCAAAGCTCTCGATCCGCCAAGAACTTTCAATGGACTCCTGAATGCCAAAAATCATTTGAAGACCTCAAGAAGTATCTCGGCTCACCGCCTCTCCTCGGCAGCCCAAATCCGGGAGAGATGCTATTTTGTACCTGGCAGTTTCAGAAGGCGCAATTAGCTCGGTCTTGGTCAGAGAAGAGAAGAAGACCCAAAAGCCGATCTACTATGTCAGCAAACTGCTCCGGGACGCCGAGACAGGTACACCCGAATTGAGAAGCTAGTGTTGGCCCTGATAACGTCGGTTCGGAGGTTGCGACCATATTTCCAGGCGCATTCTGTAACAGTCCTCACCGACCAGCCCATCAAGGCGGTGGTCCACCGCCCCGAGACATCAGGAGAATGGCAAAGTGGGCCGTTGAATTGAGCGAGCATGATATCCGATATCAGCCTCGTCCGGCCATCAAAGCGCAGGTTCTAGCCGACTTCCTCCTTGAATGCACTATCCCAGAAGATGGCTCCGCTCCGACTCCTCCGAGCATCCAAGATCGAGCGCCCTGGTTGCTCCATGTCGACGGATCCTCCAACGCCAATGGCTCCGGTGCTGGTTTAGTCCTCACCAGCCCAGAGGGGGCGACCTTCGAGTATGGCGTTAGATTCTCCTTCCCAGCCTCCAACAACGAGGCCGAATATGAAGCTCTGCTCGCCGGACTCCGAATCGCCCGTGATCTGAAAGTGAAGAAGCTAAATGCCTTCACCGACTCTCAGCTGGTAGCTGGTCACGTGCGGGGCGAGTTTGAGGCCCGAGAGCCAAACATGATTCGGTATCTCCAAGAGGTGCGGAACCTACTCTCTCACTTCTCTGAATTTGAAGTTATCCAGATCCCCAGATCCGAAAATGCTCGTGCCGACCTATTATCCCGGCTAGCAACTGCGGAGTCGATGGACTCCGAGCGGAAGTTCCCCTTGGAAATCCTGGAAAGGCCTAGCATCGCGGAGGCAGACCGAGTGATGCAGATTGAGGTCGAACCATCTTGGTTCGACCCTATATTAAAGTATCTTAAAGAAGGGTCGCTCCCAGCCGACCGCAGGGAAGCAAGGAAGCTGAGACTGCAAGCTACCCACTATGTGCTGATCGACGACCAGCTCTATAAGCGGTCCTTTTCCATGCCGCTGCTCAGATGCCTCCGCCCGTCTGAAGCTGATTATGCTCTTCGGGAGGTGCATGAAGGAATTTGCGGCAATCATCTAGGAAGTCGATCTCTATGCCACAAGGTGCTTCGCCAGGGATATTACTGGCCAACCATGCAAAAGGATGCCGATAATCTCGTCCGAGTCTGTGACCCATGCCAGAGGCACTCCAACATCCAGAGGCTCCCCTCTGCCAGTCTGGTCCCTATTTCCTCCGCTTGGCCCTTTGCTAAGTGGGGGATGGACATTCTTGGCCCTTTTCCCCTCGCCACTGGACAGAGGAAGTTCTTATTTGTCGCCATTGATTACTTCACTAAGTGGGTCGAGGCTGAAGCAGTTGCCCAAATAACCGAAGCTCGGGCCAGGGATTTCGTGTGGAAATCCATCATTTGCCGTTTTGGTCTCCCGCATACCATCATCACCGACAATGGCAAGCAATTTGATAATCCCAAATTCCGGGAGTTTTGCGAGGATCATGGCATTAGTCATCGCCTCACCTCAGTAGGGCATCCGCAAGCTAATGGAGAAGCCGAGGTAACAAACCGGACCCTACTTCAAGGGATTAAAGCCCGGCTCGCCAGAGCCCGAGGCAGATGGGCGGATGAGCTTCATCATGTTCTATGGGCCTACCGCACCACCCAGAGAATCCCCACGGCGAGACCCCGTTCCGGATGGCCTTTGGCACGGAAGCCGTCATCCCTGTGGAGATAGGCCTTCCCTCTCCGCGAGTGGAAAGCTACTCAGAAGAGGCTAACGACGAGCAGCTCCGCACCAATCTCGACTTGGTGGAAGAGATCAGGAAAAAGCTCGAATTAGAATGGCCGTACCAGCAAAGAGTGGCCCGCTATCATGCCTCCAGAGTCAAGGGTAAATCCTTCTCGCCTGGCGACCTTGTCCTCCGAAAGCATCCGTCTCCAAACCGCTAGAGCAAGGAAAGCTCTCGCCAAACTGGGAAGGCCCCTACCAAGTAGCGGAAGTCATTGGACCTGGCACCTACAAGCTCCAGGATCTAAGCGGGAAATCCATTCCCCGGACGTGGAACTCGGACAATCTCCGCGTATACTATCAGTAGGGTACGCCTCTTTGACTGCCCCATTTATAACTTTGGCATAGTATTCCTATTATCTACGACATGGTCGCTTCTTTGGAAAAACTGTGATGAGAAATGGATACCTCTAGCTCACTCTCGGCACAACCGAGCTATTTCTCCGAGCTTTCAATTGAATCTCCGAACCTCGGCTGGGTCAAGTCCTACTTTATAAAGACTCGGTATGGCCGAGCGCCCCAGTATGATTAAGAGCCGAACATCTCCAAAATTTAGTTCGGATTCGGGCAGCTTACAAGCCCCGGCCGACCAAACGTTCGCTCGGATTCGGGCCGCTTACAAGCCCCGGCCGACCTAAGCGATCTCCAAAGCTTAGCTCGGATTCGGGCTTACAAGCCCCGGCCGACCTAAGCGATCTCCAAAGCTTCGTTCGGATTCGGGCCGCTTACAAGCCCCGGCCGACCTAAACGTCTCCTAAACTTAGCTCGGATTCGGGCCGCTTACAAGCCCCGGCCGACCTAAGCGATCTCCAAAGATTCGGGCCGCTTACAAGCCCCGGCCGACCTAAACGTTCCAAACTTAGCTCGGATTCGGGCCTTACAAGCCCCGGCCGACCTAAGCGATCTCCAAAGCTTCGTTCGGATTCGGGCCGCTTACAAGCCCCGCCGACCTAACGTTCTCCAAAGCTTAGCTCGGATTCGGGCCGCTTACAAGCCCCGGCCGACCTAAGCGATCTCCAAAGCTTCGTTCGGATTCGGGCCGCTTACAAGCCCCGGCCGACCTAAACGTTCTCCAAACTTAGCTCGGATTCGGGCACTTACAAGCCCCGACCTAAGCGATCTCCAAAGCTTCGTGGATTCGGGCAGCTTACAAGCCCCGACCGACCTAAACGCTCTCCTAAGCTTTGTTCGACTCGGGCCATTTACAAGCCCTGGCCGACCTATCGGTCTCCAAAACGCAGAACATTGTTCGATGGAGACAAACATCTTAGGGATGGCAGCGAAAAAGAAGTTGCAAAAAACCTCCCTTATTTATCATAAAGAAACAACAAAGAGAAAGAAAAGATAAAAAGAACCCTCACAGGGGCTTATCATCTTTCCCAGGAGCCACCGAGCCCTCCTCACGCCGAGCCAACTCGGTGACCTGTTGACGAAGGATGCTATTTCCCCTTCCTGCCAGCTGATAACATAGCGAAGGAGCTCGACCTCCCTCAACGAAACAATATCGCTCGATCGTGAAGCTCATGGCTCGCGAACGTCGACGCCATAACCACTCCATCAATAGTCACTGCAATGCGACTCCCTCGGGAGTCCTTGCGGCCGTTAGCACCGCTGTTCGGCCCTTGAGTCGATCGCCTTTCGCCGCGGAGGCCATATCCACACTCAAGAGTCGTTGGGAGACTAGCTGAAAGGATGACCGGCACAAGCATCCCTCTCGTCCATATTTAAACCACTCCTAGCGAGTATTTCGATCACTCAGTTTAATCTTGACCCGTGGAAACTCACCATGCGTCATCGCTCAGTAGGCACTTACGGGAGACAAGGGGTTGCGCCCCCTCATTGGGGAAGATCGAGAAGCATCGACGAGGTGCGCGGGGAATCCTCTTTTTCTAACCAGGCTCCCTCCGGTTTGCAAACCCTTCTAAAATAAATGTCCTCAAACCTTCCAGACTCCCTCGAATTGGGCATCCTTGAAAAGACGTGAAAAAACATCAGCAATCAGCGCTAGCGCCTCCCTTAAGGATAACCAAGTCATAAACTTCGGACGCCCCCATGCTCGACAACCCTCATCTTCTTTGAGCCCGCACCAAATCTACATTTGCTGCAAGAGCCAAATAAATATCATACCTCGGCAACACGAGTGATATCCTTCATACCTCGGCAACAACCGAGTGATATCCTGAAGATTCGGCTTAGTCGAGTAATCTCTCCATCGCTCTGATGCCTAAGGCATCCTATTATACCTCGGCGGAGGCAAACGACCTCCCATTACTCAACAGCAAAGGCATGTCACGAACTCTTTCCCTGCCGAATGCCTGCCTCTATAAATAAGATCATGCCTACCTCATGAGTCCACAGGACACCCAGGTCCCTCTTTGACTCAATCATGGATATACACTATCTCCGCTGAGGACCGACACTGGCCTTAGCAAGAACTAAGCCGATGACGCTGCCAAAATGCTACAGCATAAAAAGTGTAATATGGGAGTAACAACTCTCAGCACAGAAGAGGCAGAGACTAAAGAAAGAAGGAATGAAAACTTTCTTTATTTCTTCATCAAAAGAAAAGTTACAACATCTACGAGGGTTACAAGTGCATCAAAGCACAGGAAATAAAAATGAGTACATAGCTCGGCCGAACTGCTTCAGTCAGTTTCGTTAATAATGACATTTCGGCATCTGACCCAAGAAATCAGAAAATCAGCTCACCCCGAACCGTCCGGATAAGGCCGATCCAGCACTCCACGGGTCCTCTGGATGAATTAAGGGATCCAAAAAGAGACGCAGACCCGGACGCTGATGCTGAGGAAGCTTCCCCCCGGGTGGAATGCTGGGTTGCAGGTCGCCGCCTGATTGAGAGAGCTAGGGGACCATCAGCCCCACTGCTCTCAACTCCCTCTCCACGGGGCAAAGGATTCCCCTTAGAGAAGAGCCGAGAATCCAGCCCAAGGGAGAGGGGAGTCCATGCGTGCTATGGGGGTACATGTGCACTTCCTACCCTACGACCCCCGTAGCAAACCACAAAGGACACACAGGAAGCGCATATGTGCGCTCTCTGTGATCTCTGCGGACCTCCTGTGCGCTCTCCATATGATCTCCGAAACTCCTCCTTAAGACGAGCCGCTTTTCAGCGACTCCTTCATCACCCCAGCTATCCGAGGGGAAGACCTCGCAAAAGGAAAACTCAGTCCCTCCGCTCTAAGCCTCAGGGATACAGGCATCATGAAAACTTTCACAGTTCACAGAGAAGAAAACTTTGGGGATGGCCTAACACGGCCCCTTCCTCCCCTTCTTATAGGCAAATGAACCGGGAGCAGATATTAAAGCAGAAAGCCCCGATTCAAAATGCCCAATCCACGCTGCCACATGGCCTCCCAGGATGAAAAGAGCGCCCTTCTATGCGCGCCAAATGTCGCTCAGTCCATGACGTACGCCAGAGGATCTCCTCTGATCCCGGATCATGGGTCATAATTGCAGAAAATCGCCCGCTGATCTTAAAGATATGGGCAGACCTGGAAATCGCCCGGTGAAAATGACACCCTCAATGGCAAACGAGCGCCTGCGTCGTACGTTGAAACGACCCGCGTTGGGAAAGATCGACGAGATAAATGCCTGAAAGTACCGAGGCAACCTTTTGCTGGCTACAAAGCCGTATTATCTACTTCGGCAAAATGAAGGTCGACTTGCCTTGAAAAAGGACAAGGCACTGAAGAGTAATAAAGAGGCGGGAGGCCAAGTACTCCTCGATAAAGGTGTTTCAATATTCTCGCGCCCAACTGCCTGTTGTATCCGGGCATAAAATGGACATCGCCTTGTGCTTCCATCCAAGGCAAAGCCACTTTCATACTTCGGAACAAACCGAAAGTATCCTTTTTCAGTCCAGCATGACTGAGTGTTATCCTACACTCCTATCCGGACTAGATAGCTGCCTTTATCTCAACGACGACGAAACACTCTTTATACATGACTGAGGTAGATGCCTTGAACCTTACCGAGGTGGCCAAGAATCCCCCAAGAGAGTGGCTCACTTATAAGACTTGCATGGTGAAAGCAAGCATTTCAAAAACAGCAGCAACACAAAAGCTACGAAACTTTTCTCTTCATTCATCATAGAAAGCGACAGAAAAGAAAGAAAAATACATCGGCCCTCACGGGGCTTGTCATTTTCTCCAGGAGCTGCTGAGCCCTCCCCTCGCTGCAGAGCCGGCTCGCCCACCAGTTGCTTAAGGGATGCCACCTGCTTCTCCAATCGGCTATTAGCCTCGCGAGGAGCACAATCTCCTGGTAGAGACAACCATGTATTGCTCGACCTTTTTGGAGTTGCTCGTGACTTGTAAACGATGATGCCCAGACTTCCCCGTCGATGTTTATCCTAGTACAGCCCCTGCGGGTCCCCCAACGGGCATTGACGCGTCGACTGGTGCTCCGGCTGATCTCCTTCATCCTCGAAGCCATCTTGCTATCACAAGTTTAGATAAACCAACAAAAGATTGGCATAGGAAATGGTTAGCGATAGCCTACCACCCACTAGTATTTAAACTACTTCGGGCGAGTACCCTAATCGCCGAGTCATCAGCTCCAACGCCACTATAAAGCCTCGCCATGCGTCGTCGCTTCAGTGGCTGCTCACGGGAAGCGAAGAATCGCTCCCTTTTCGAAAGGACAAGTAAATGATGGTGGAAATTCAACAAACCCCCTTTTCGGGATCAAACTCCCTCCAAAGGCGCGTCCACTTTCTCGCCTTGATCAGACCAACTATCTAACTTCGGCTCCAACCGAGCTATTCTCATATCTCGGTCCTGCTCGATCTACCCTTATACCTCGGCCTTGACCGAGATGTTTATTCAGGTCCGAGCTAAATCGACCAAAAATGCGGATAGGCCATGAGCTCCCGCGGTCGAGAGAAAACTTGAGACAAAAACCATTCAAGAAAAAAACATACAGAAGAAAAAGGTCCATTTCTTGAAAACGTCAACTGGGTTACAAGTTTGAAAGACAAAACATACAGATAACCCTTAAGAATCAGGGTTGGGAATGGCCCCAGGGGCCTCGGCAGCTTCCTCGGTGACGTTTGGGGAGCTTGACTTGTCTCACCCTTTTCAAACACTGTTGTTTCCCCGGTGTATGACGAGTATGCCCTTTGGGAGCCGCGCCACACTAACATCTGGAACAACATCGAGATCGGTGTCCGAAACATCGATATATTCGTCCTCTTCATCCCCTGGGGAGCAAGCCTCGAAGGTTCAACATCCAAGAATGAGAGGTCCCATTCTGGATGCTCCTTGGATATCTTACTTCGAGTTTTCTCTACACCAAGCTGGTAGGCGTCGACACAGGTGCATCTTGTTCGCCCCTGAGTAGAGCGAGCCGCATTTCAGTTTCAGCAACTTGACCCCGTAGTAAGGCAATCTACTCCTCGGTCTCACTGACCCACCTCTCGAGCTCTGAGTTCCTCCCTCGGCTAGATGCCAGTTCCCCTTGCAGGGACTGCGTCTGACTTCATCCACCTCGCCTTCTTCATATGTAAAAAGAATTAGCCGATGCCACGATGAGCCAGTAAAGGAAGCTAAAAAAGGGGTAGTACCATACCTCCTCCTCCTGCCAAGCTAACTTCTTGGTCAGCTCCTTGGCCTCGCCAATAGCCCTCTGTTTATCGGTTCTGATTTGCTCGATTCTGCTCTTGAGGTCATTGATCTTCAACTGCCTACCATCGGCTTCCCCCCAGCTTGGGAGAGCTCTCTATCAATTGGATTAGCTTTTCCTGGTGCCACTTGATCTTGTCGTCCCTGTCGGCGATACCACGGTTAAGTTGCCGCACCTTCTCCTCCAACTCGCCAAGCATTTTATTCAAGCGGTTTCTCTCCTCGACGGCCTCTCTCCTCTGCCTGCCCAGGCTTTTGCTAAACTGTTTCTTGATAGTTTCATTTCTCCAGGAATGCCTGATTTGATCTGCGATAACTCCAAGCATGTTCATCGAACTTCGCCAGGAGCCCGCGTAGCTCTTTCACTTCAAGCCTTAGCTTGGACGCATCATCTAGGGCAGCCTGATACAATACCTTCATCATCGCCAAATTTTGTTGCTGTTGCCTAGAAGTTGCTCAAATGTATCAGATGCCTCCGCTCGCGATCGAAGCTCGGCGCTGACTCTCTTGGCCTGAGCGACGGCC
>UESW01002084.1:0-178928 GCA_900491605.1 Calamus simplicifolius | reverse complement strand
ATATTGTCTAAGCGATTAGAGCCGACTCTGGCTTTTGTGGAGCCGACTCTAATTCGAGCGCTGATAGATTTTCTGGTTCGGAGCCGACACCCAGTTTTTGGGAGTCGACTCTAAGTCGAGCTAGGTCAAAAATAAAAAGGCGGAGTCGAGCCCTAATCATTCCATTCGTCTCCAAAACCTAACCAAAAAGTCCAAAGCCTTTCCAACTTCCCCAATCTACTCAAAACCTTTGATTAATCTCTCCAATCTTCTCAATGGCACCTAAGAGGCGCGGATTCGTCGGTGGAGCATCCGTTCCAAGAGGAGACGCACTGTTCGGAGGCAACCCTCGCCTTCCTCCTCTTCGGCCACTCAAGAGGATTCCCCTCCTTCACCATCTTCACCCAAGTTGATCATTTAGCCGGTAAGACCATTACAACTGGGGAAAGGTGAATTTGATTTCTTTGAGTCGGAAGGATTCACTATAGGAAGAAGTTTGAAGGAAATGGGATGGGAAAAATCTGTTCACTTGATATACCCACATATCCAGCCTTAGTGAGAGAGTTTTACAACGGTTTAAGCAGAGGAGAGGTGGATTAATAAGTATAGTAGAGGAACAAGAGTGACAATAACCTCTGAGATTCTTGGAAACTTATTGGAAATGCCACAATCGGTTTAATAGAATATCAACATGAGGATAGAAGTGGAGCATTGACAAGAATGCTAAGGAGATGTGACTGAGTTTGAAGAAATCCTTGCAAATCAATTGAATCTAGAACTCAGATTACTACATAATATCTGTGGAAGAATCTTGTTTCCAAAAATTGGTAGATTCGAGTATGTCTCGGAGCGAGACGTTCTGTTAATGGACTGCATAATTACTGGAAGGCCAGTCACTTAGCTGCATGATGATTGGATACATGGCAGAGGCAGCTACAAAGAAGAGATCTACACTGCCATATGGTATGATTTTAACACTAATCTTTAGAAGCCAAGGTGTGCTCATTATGGAGAATGAACCTTTAAAAATTGAGACACACTTACTACTATAGCATATCTACTATTCATCGGATGGGCTTCAAGAAATTGAATGGTGTTTGGATGAAAGGAGGAAGAGAGGAAAGAGCAGAAGAGATAGAGCAGAAGAAACCAGAGTAGAAGAAATCCCGGACCATCCACTGAGGGACCATCTGTTCCTGATCCATCTATTGCGGGACCTTCTTCAGCTGGACTTCAGAGGCCGGACCTAGTACTATTCCCTCACCTCCACATCAGTCTATAGCAAATTCTAGGAGATTCTCTGATGAACAATTGGTCAGCTGAGAGCTTTGCTTGCTGAGTATGATAGCCAGAGATCTCAAGAAATTTCTCAATTAAAAGAAGACTTAATCAGTTGAAGGAAGAACTTAATTCGAGACTGGACATGATCTCCTTTACCTTAAGCAATTCAGTTGAATCCTTTGGGGCTGATCTTTACAAAATCTTCGAAAGGTCAGGATCTTATGTTCATGCAACTGGTCAATTGAAGAAGGACATTGACCTTGCAGTCTCACAAATTGAAGCTTGCCTTGAAAACTTTAAAAAATCACAAAGGATGATGTAATGGAAATCATAGGTCATTTGAAGAAAATTGTATTCAAAACATATCTGACCTTGATTTTGCTTTTGATAGTTTGTACTTAGGAAGTTTTTGAATATCTAATGTATTTCATTTTGGATTGTACAAGAATCAACTAATGTAATGCTTCTTACTTATGAAATGCAATTTCACATTTTCAAATATTGACTGCTTGAATTCCTATGTTTTATTGACTTTCTTTATCTAAAACTCTCCTTATTGCTGATACAAAAAAGGGGGAGAGATGGTTGAATATATGCAAAGAAAGAAAGTTGAATATGATGTTTGAAAATGAATATTGAATGATATGCCAAAGAAAGAAAGACTTGAAAATTTTAATGAAAGTTGATTGTATATGCATAAAGAAAGAAAGAAAGGGGAGAAATAATTGTTTATGCAAGATAACTTAAAATTTTAATCAGTTAAAATTCGATGCTTATATATAGGGGGAGCTATTCAATGCAGGGGAAGCTTAACAAAAAGCTCAATGCAATTTTATGCACATTAAGATTAAATATTCATAATTGATGAATTATTGAACTCATGCATAATTTTAAAGTTTACGTTGAATATTGGCATCAAATCCTTAATCAAAAATGTTAAGTTTCAAAATGATGATAATCTTTAGTTTGAATGAATTTTTGAATGCATATACTCAAAGTTTTTGTTATCATAAAAAAGGGGGAGATTGTTGACCCAATTGATGATTTTGATGATTAACAAAACTATTTGAGTAATATTGAAGGACCTAATGATTTTGATTTAGTGTTTCAGATTATAAATCTATTGAATGATCAAAATCAGAGTTAATAGTGTTCTGGATCGAATCTAATGTCTAGGTAAGAATTGCAGACATTAGAGTCGACTCCGAGAATCACAGAGCCGACTCCGGAACTGGCACGGAAGTTAGAGTCGACTCCGAGACTGTTAGAGTCGACTCTCACAGAAGAAGCAGAAAGTCGATTTTTCTGACCTCAACCTAGAGTCGACTCCGGGTAAGTTAGAGTCGACTCCGGAAAAGTTTCTTGTCGACCCCAGAAAAGTCAGAGACGACTCCAGAAATATCGTTTTGAAATGCCTCGAGCTAGAGCGACTCCAGAAAAGTTAGAGTCGACTCCAACCCACCTGGAACAAAAATTAAATTTCCAGATCAGCTCTAACAGTAATATTTCTATTTTACCTTATTTCTAACGGATATATTTGCTATAAGGTACACTCCAACGGATAGTTTTTTCCAAAATGGTTTGAAAAAAATCTATAAAAAGGGAAGACTATTGTTCAAAAAGAAGAACGGAAACAACAAAAATAGAAAGGAAAATCAGAATAGACAAATCCCATTTCAAAAATCCGAAAAAGAGAGCCTGAATCTCAAGAGGAAAACCTTCTAGCTCAAATCCACTCAACTCCAAAAAGCTCAAGAGGAATCCAAGGCATTCAAATCAAGTTTTGTGGATTTCCCAACTTGGAGAAAGAAGTTCAGATTCTTGCTTTCAACCCTTCTCAACTGCTTCAACTGTGAAGAATCGGAGCTGAGGCTTGATTCAACCTAGCAAGGAGAGAAGAAAAGAAGAAGAAAGAAGAAAAGCTCAAAGTCAACCACCTTCAAATCAGGCTTTTCTAACTTGTTATATTATTTGATTATCTGCTCATTAAGGAGCTTTGTATTTGAAAAACATATTTCATTTGTTTGTATCTAGTTCAATCTGGGGGATTGAACTAGTGGAGGTAGTCTTACCTCAGTTCAAGCTTGGTTAAGCTTGTGTTAGGGTTTTTGTGCTGGTGAGCCCTTGAAAAACTAGCTGGGTTCGTTGTGCGCCCGGGAAATAACAAGTTTGAGTTGTGAGCTTGTAAAACACTCTGCTGTAATCTAGGGTGATATAGTGTGGACCCAAGTGATCTTGGGAGTGGACGTAGGTGCTGGATACACCGAACCACTATAAAATCTTTTGTGTTTGCCGTGTTCTATTGACTCTATCTCTATCTCTATTTTATTCACTGCACTTTATAGTTACTTTGCATTTGCCTTCATTAATCTCAAGCAAACTATTTTAAAAGGCTAATTTTTTTAAGAACCCAATTCACCCCCCCCCCCTCTTGGGTTGTCATCTGGGCCAACACTATGCCATTTTTATCTAATTTATTTTTAAATACCCATTTAGATCCTATTACAGAATGACCTTTGGGTCTATCAACTAAGGATCATACATTATTTCTAATAAATTGATTTAATTTCTCTTGCATAGCTAACATCCAATTATTATCTTTTTCAGCTTCTTCAATAGTTTTGGGTTTTATGTGAGACACAAATGCAAGATGATTATTGATGTTCCTTATTGATGATCTAGTTCTTACTCCTTGAGATGGATCACCTATGATTAAATCTTTAGGATGACCATAAGCATATCTCCAATCTCTAGGTAGATCTATATTATTACGAGTAGTATCAATAACATCATTCCTAGGTGAGTCATCATCTTTAGCTTCTTGTGTTAGGAAATATGTCTTACAGCTAATCGTCTAGCTTATAGACGGTTGTGATTCATTGTACATAATTTATTTGATTAATAAAAGTTATTTTGGCAGTACAACATATTTTTTATCTTTCAATAGGACTCTTATATGTTGTAGTCCTTAAAATTTAGAATTACATTTATTCAAGAAAGGGAAATTATCGAGTAATTCTTAAATGGGTTCGCGACCAAATGATACGTTATTACCTAGGACAATAACGTAGTCAAGTATAGATCATTGTATGCCATATATGTTGGTTTGTCCTCTTAAACCAAGGAGTGTTGACATTAGTTTGGCATGCAGGTGAGTGTAGGAGTACATTCACTGAACAGTGGCTTATCTCTGTTGAGTACTCTACTATCAAGGCTATCTCACAGAAGGGCAATGTGTATAAGTGTCCCTTTGACCTGAGACTATCATGGTGACTTGTAAGCAACTCACTGTACTTAGGCGCTGGACTACCTGGATTTATAATCCGTGACGGAAGGATGCTGGGTACAGTCAAGTACTTATTAAATCAGTGATGAGTCAAGATAAATTATCCACTCTAAGTATTAGAGTTAATACTCAGTTTGTGTTTTAATTTTGCAAAACCTTGGCCAGGGTAATCCATGTGAGGAGTCACAGGATTGTACATGTTGAAACACACTTAGATGTTTTTGGAAGTTGGCAGTGAACTCTAAATTCATCTTGAGTATTTGGACAAGGGGATGAATTATATGGTAACCATAGCCTAGGTTCCTGAATATTGCTTTGCATATATTCGGTCTATTCAAACGTCGGGTACCATTGCTAGATGGTCACATCGATTGGTATAGAAAGTGTTTCTATGCTACCGACTTAGATTCAAACCTATGGAATCACGCACATAGTCAGGTGACCTGGAGACAGGCTTAACCCATGATCTAAGTGGGATTTGATCATATGGGTAATACTGAGTTAGTACTAGCAATGTCTAGCTAGCACTGGCATTAGCGGTAGTACTTATTCTGGGGATGAACTTGAGTTAGTTTGTAACTCAAGTAAATTTTTGGGATTTATTCAAACCCATTGTGGGATAGGACTTGAACCATAGACCAATGGTTGGTTTGACGATAGAGTGGTTTAGATCAGTTTCAAAGTGGTTTGAATCAGATATCCAATATAGCCTCTGATCGTTTATTTATAAATTTTAAAATCATAAATTACTTTAAATTAAAAATTAAATAAGTCCAATGCGAAGTATGATTCGAGATCTTCACATAGGTTCTTTCGGATTTCAATTTGGACTTTAAACGGATTTAATCTGATTATTTTTTATTTATAAATATTATAATATTTTTATATTATTTGCGGGTAGCCAGCGAGACTTTAAAACTTAGAAAATTTATGTTTCTGTCATTTTATGTAAATTATGATTCTGTCATTTCGTTTAAATTACGGTTCTGCCATTGAGATGGCATGAATTTGAAACTTTTTATAAATTACGATTTTGTCATTTCGATAATGTGAATTTAAAATTTTATTTAAATTACGATCTTGCCATTGAATGATACGAATATGTAAATTTGTTTTATAATTTTTTTTATGCGTTGACAATGCGTGGATGCCCGAACCCATCTGCTTTCGAAGATCAGATATTATCGTATCGTAAACAAATTCAAAAGGTTGTTTTAGGTTGTTTTAGGATGGGTTTATTTAAGAAGCTTTTCTCAACTTCGAAGAGTGTAGCAAAGAAAGAAGAGTCCAAAAATTAGAGAAGTCCAAGAAGAGGGTCTCCTCTTTGGAGAAGAGTTCTCCATCCCTTCTATTTCAATATCCCTTGTCTCAAGGTTTTCTGGCGTGCGTACGAAATAGAGGAGTGGCACGCGCGACTCTTGCAAGGCATCAAGAGGAAACTATTCATAGGAGATTAGATCTACATCATTTCTGCATCAGGTACGCAAACTGACAGGTATAAAATTTAATTTTAAATTTTGCATACTTTCAATTAGATATACATGATGTATTTTATATATTTAATATTAAATTTAAATAAAATACATGCATACAAATAAACTTGAGATCCTGGGGCATCGTAAAGTCAATTTTTTACTACAAATGGTATCGGAGCCTCCCAGGTTTAGGAATGCATAGTAAATCTGTAATGATCAAAGCATGTTTTAAAGTAGATCTAGTGTAGATCTAAATATGATACATGATTATAGCATGTTTATTAATGATCAAAGTATGTTCTAAAGTAGATCTAATATAGATCTAAATATAAAGCATGATTAAAGCATGTTTATTAGTAGGACTAATGTATATCTAGAACCGTATGCTTTGCTATGTTTCTGGAATGGGTGGATTCACCTGGCCGTCAGTACCCTCACCACAGGGTGCTAATTATGTTATGATCCATGAAACATATCTAAAATAAAATAATAAAAAAGGTTAAAATTATTTTACATTTTTGATCTGAATGTCATGATATTTTAGATTAGATCTAATATTAAATTATGACATAAATGTTAATTAAATTAACATTAAAATTTTGGATCATAAATAAAATATTGTAAAATTGTTTTACAAGATAAATCTTGAAATTGTTTCAAATTAGAAAATCAGATTAACTTAATTAAGAATTAAGTTGATGATTAAAAGATTTTAAATCAAATCCATAAATCTGGGTAAATGGGTTAGCTAGGGTCAGGTTCAGTAATTGGGTTAGACCTAAGTTTAGAATGAATGGACCAAGTAGAGAATTAAGACCAATCAAATGTTGAATTAGGTTTTCTTCTCTATACATATCTCTAATTAGTTAGATTGATCAGTCCATACATCTAAATGGACTTGATTTTGGCTCAGTGATGAGCCCGAGTCTCTAGGCTAGTCTAATTGAGTCTGATAAACCAGATGATGTCTAAGGCAAGATGGTTAATGGCATAACCCATCTCTTGATCCCACTTACCTGGCCAATGTGGTCAACCAGAATCCATTGGATAGCTTATTGATTCGAGTTAACCCATGTCAATTAAGGCTTATCAGTCCTGACTGATTTTAGGAGCCCATGGACCAATTGTTCATAAACCCCTCTAATAGTTAGTGGGAGGATTCTTGATTAAGGTTCATGTCTTTCCTCATTTGTCACAATTTGATCAAACCCTAAAATTATTAGGTCCTTAAAAAGATGAAGTTATGGAGATAACTAAGTCTTAGCCTCCCATTAAGTGGATGGTAATGGGTCCAATAGTTGGGTGATCATTGGCAGACCCAAAGGTCAGGTGATCATCAGGCTATTGGAATTGCCATTCATAATATGATGACTTAGTGCAACTCTCTTAACGGTAGTCAGGTGAGCCGGCCAAAGTCGGGCTTGACTATCGTTAGTTAGAAACATTAAATTTTGTCATGTTAATGGTTGGACCTAACTAGGACCTTCAATAGGAGGCCCAAAGGTCGATTGAAGTGCACCCTAGGGAAAAATAGATTACTAGAAATTGCTTGGAGAAGCAATTGGTTAAAGAACTACCTTTAGATGCACATGGGTGGGCCAACCAAAGTCGGGCTCATGTGTTGTCTATTGGATTCTAGTACCCACTGAGGAATTAGGGATAATTTCTTGGATTGAAAGTAAAGACTACCAATCTGAATAATATATAAATTCCATGTCTTTAGGATTAATAAATCATGTAAGCTAATAGGTTTTGGTTATCCTTTCAGGTCATGTCAACCAATTTGTCGCTCCATTCATTGTTGGACAATGACAAACTAACGGGTCCCAACTTCGATAGCTGGTATCGAAGACTCAGGATAGTCTTGGAATATGAGAAGATTCTTTATGTGATAATGGATCCTGAACCTGAGGAGCCAGCTTCGAATGCTTGCACTGCGGTCAGAGACACTTATTAGAAGTGGGTCAATGATCACACCACAGTACGGTGCAATATGCTGGCCTCCATGAATGATGAGTTCAATAGGAAGTTTGAGGAAGCCCAACCTAAAGAGATCCTTCAAAAGTTGAAGGAGTCCTTTGGCACACCAGACGACGTTGAAAGGTACAGAGTGTCTAGTGCCATTTTCAATGCTCGAATGCGTGAAGGGGCGTCGTCACTGATCATGTATTGTACATGATTGAGATGATCGAGCGCCTGGGTAAGCTCGGTTTTCCCTTGCATGAGCAGCTTGGGAAGGATTCTATATTGAACTCCCTTCCTGGTTCCTACTTAGATTTTCTCAGTCATTTTAGAATGACAAAACCTGTAGTAAACTACCATGATTTACTGGGTTTACTGCAGACTTATGAGAAGGATCACCAGCTCCAAAAGGGCTCGATAAATTTAGTAGGAGTTTCTGGAGCAGGTTGTCGTTCCTTTAAGAAAGGGATGAAGAAAAGGAATAAGAATAAAAAAGTGCAAAATGATGGGCATAATCAGGCTAAGAAGAAAGCTAAGGCTGACAAGAACCAAGCGGAATGCTTCTTTTGCAAAAAGCTGGGTCATTGGAAGAGGAACTATCCTCAATACATTGCAACCCTAGATCCTAACAGACCGAGGAAGAAAAAATAACAAGTAGTTGCTGGATAAGGTACTTATGTGATAACGCCTTGTAGTTTCTCTATTTGTGATACTACTAATTGGGTATTAGATACTGGTAGTCCAATTCATATTTGCAATTATTTGCAGGGACTTCGAATTAGTAGGAGATTCAAGGATGGCGAAAGATTCCTGAACGTGGGTGATGGAAGTCGAGTTCCAGTCCTAGCGTTAGGAGTAATAGAGCTATTTTTTGAATCCTGCAATGTCATGCTAAGTGAATGTCACTATTGTCCTAATTTCTTATTAAATGTCATTTTTGTAGGCAATTGGCCATTGAAAGATTTGATTTTTCAATAAAGAATGACGTTATGAATATTATTGTGAATGATACTTCTATAATGTGTGGACAATTGTGCAATGACATTTTTATGTTATCACGACCTATAAATGTGATGTGTACTCCAAGCAAACGGCCTAAAATAAATAATGTTAGTGATTCATACCTATGGCACTGTAGACTGGGTCACGTTAATAAGAACAGGATTAATAGATTAGTCAGAGAGGGTATCCTCAATGACATTGATTGTGAATCAATTCCAATATGTGAATCTTGTCTTCTTGATGAAATGACCAAATCACCTTTTACTGGAAAAGGTGAAAGAGCCAGAGATATTCTAAGTCTCATACATACGGATGTATGTGGACCCATGAATACCACTGCTATGGGTAGGTTTAGCTATTTCATTATGTTTACAGACGACCACTCTAGGTTTGGTTATGTTTTCTTGATGAAATATAAATCTGAGTCGCTTGAAATGTTCAAACGATATCGTAATGAAGTAGAGAAACAGACTAGAAAGAATATTAAAATCCTTTAATCAGATCGAGGAGGTGAATATATTTCAAGTGAGTTCCTGACATATCTTGAGGAGAATGGGATTCTCTCTCAATGGACTCCTCTAAGGACACCCCAGTTAAATGGTGTGTCTGAAAGAAGGAATCGAACCATGTTGGACAGGTTCGATCCATGATGAGCTTTGCCAATATGTCTCTCTCCTTTTGGGGATATGCCCTCGAGACAGCATGTTATATTCTTAATAGGGTTCCAAGCAAGTCTGTTACTAAGACTCCATATGAGATATGGACTGAACGTAAGCCGATACTTTCATACCTTATAGTATGGGGGTGTCTAGCTTATGTCAAATGATTGCAGACAGATAAACTAGGACCTAGGTCTGACAAATATTTTTGTTGGGTATCCCAAAGAGACTAAAGGATATTATTTCTACCATACTGAAGAACAAAATTTGTTCGTAAGTCTTAGAGGTACCTTTTTGGAAAAGGAGTTTCTTGCTAAAAGAACTAAGGCTGCTAATGTTGAACTTGATGAAGTTCGACAGGTAGAAGTACCTATATGCTCTGAAGCCTCTATAGAACCGGTTTTGATTAAATCAAACCCAGAGCCCATTGAGAAAACATTGAGGAGATCTGATAGAGTACCACGTCAACCAACAGATACTCCAGTTACTTGGTCCATGATGGCGATCCTGTTGAGCTCGATGAGAACAACGAGGATCCCATCACCTATATGGATGCAATGCAGAGGTCTGATTCTGAGAAATGGCTTAAAGCCATGAAATCCGAAATAGAATCCATGGAGATCAACAGTGTATGGACACTTATGGATCCACCTGAAGGGATAAAACCCATTGGGTGCAAATGGATTTTTAAGAAGAAATGAGGCGTAGACGGAAAGGTGGAGACCTATAAAGCTCGTCTGGTTGCTAAGGGGTATCATCAACGTCATGGTATAGACTATGATGAGACTTTTTCCCTGTAGCAATGCTCAAGTCCTTTCGGATCATGCTTGCTCTGCTACATATTTTGACTATGAAATCTGGCAAATGGATGTTCGAACAGCTTTTCTGAATGGAGAGCTGGAAGAGGAGGTGTATATGATACAACCTGAAGGATTCATATCTGCAGATGTATCAAAAGTATGCAAACTCCAAAAGTCATCTATGGACTAAAGCAGCATCTCGGAGTTGGAACATATGTTTTGATAAGTGTATCAAAACGTATGGCTTCGTTAAGAACGGAGAAGAACCCTGCATATATAAATGGGCTAATGGTTCTGTAGTTATATTTCTTGTATTGTATGTAGATGACATTCTCTTAATTGGGAATAACATTCCTGCATTACAGGGAATAAAGGTTTGGTAATGTCACAGTTCTCCATGAAGGACTTGGGAGAAGCTCTTACATTCTAGGGATGAAGATCTATAGAGATAGATCAAAGAAGCTGCTGGGATTATCATATCAACGTACATCGAGACTATGCTGAAAAGGTTCAGCATGCAAAATTCCAAGAAAGGCTATCTTCCGATAGGCCATGGGATTTCACTCTCTAAGAAGGATTGTGCGACAACTCCAAATGAGAGGGAACGTATAAGTAGGATTCCATATGCTTCGCAGTGGGTTCTATTATGTACGCCATGACATGTACGGGATCGACGTAGCATATTCACTAGGAGTAGTGAGTAGATACCAGTCTAACCCAGGTGAAGCACATTAAAAAGTGATGAAAACCATCCTTAAGTATTTACGAAATACTAAAGACCAATGGCTTATCTATGGAGAACCTGACTTGAAGCTTGTGGGATATATTGACTCCAGTTTTCAGTCAGACAAAGATGATAGCAAGAGTGTATCAGGGTTGTCTTTACCCTAAATGGAGGAGCGATCTGCTGGAAAATTTCAAGCAACACATAGTGGCGGATTCTGTATGCGAGGCGGAGTATATTGCAGCATCAGATGCAGCAAAGGAAGCAGTATGGCTACAAAATTTTTGGGTGAGCTGAAATGGTGCCTACCCTGGGTGGTCTTGTTCCAGTGTACTGTGACAGCTCTGGAGCAATTGCCCAAGCCAAAGAGCCACAATCTCATCACCACACCAAGCATATATTGCGTCGCTATCACCTTGTACGAGAAATTGTGGAACGAGGTGACGTCGAGCTTTGAAAGATCGATGGAAAAGAGAACCTAGCCGACCCATTTACTAAAGCTCTTAGAGTCAAGGAGTTCGATGAACACAAAAGGAAGATGGGTATTAGATACTATTCCGATTGGCTGTAGTCCAAGTGGGAGTTGTTAGGAAATATGTCCTACAGCTAATCATCTAGCTTATAGACGGTTGTGATTTATTGTACATGATTTATTTGATTAATAAAAGTTATTTAGGCAGTGCAACATATTTTTCATCTTTCAATAGAACTCTTATATGTTGCAGTCCTTAGAATTATTTATTCAGAAAGAGGAATTATCGAGTAATTCTTAAATGGGTTCGCGACCAAATGATACGTTATTACCTAGGACAATAACGTAGTCAAGTATAGGTCGTTGTATGCCATATATGTTGGTTTGTCCTCTTAAACCAAGAAGTGTATGACATTAGTATGGCATGCAGGTGAGTGTAGGAGTACATTCACTGAACAGTGACTCATCTCTGTTGAGTACTCTACTGTCAAGGGTATCTCACAGAAGGGCAATGGGTATAAGTATCCCTTTGACCTGAGACTATCATGGTGACTTAGTAAGCAACTCACTGTACTTAGGCGCTGGACTATCTGGATTTATAATCCAGTGACGGAAGGATGCTGGGTACAGTCAAGTACTTATTAAATCAGTGATGAGTCAAGATGGAATTGTCCACTCTAAGTATTAGAGTTAATACTCGGTTTGTGTTTTAATTTTGCAAAACCTTGGCCAGGGTAATCCATGTGAGGAGTCACAGGATTGTACATGTTGAAACACACTTAGATGTTTTTGGAAGTTAGCAGTAAACTCTAAATTCATCTTGAGTATTTGGACAAGGGGATGAATTATACGGTAACCATAGCCTAGATTCTGGAATATTGCTTTGCATATATTTGGTTTATTCGGATGTCGGGTACCATTGCTAGATGGTCACATCGATTGGTATAGGAAGTGTTCCTATGCTATCGACTTAGATTCGAACCTATGGAGTCACGCACATAGTCAGGTGACTGGAGATAGGCTTAACCCATGATCTAAGTGGGACTTGATCATATGGGTAATACGAGTTTATACTAGCAATGTCTAGCTAGCACTAGGCATTAGCGGTAGTACTTATTCTGAGGATGAACTTGAGTTAGTTTGTAACTTAAGTGAATTTTTGGGATTTATTCAAACCCATTGTGGGATAGGACTTGAACCATAGACCAATGGTTGGTTTGACGATAGAGTGGTTTAGATCTGGTTTCAAAGTGGTTTGAATCGATATCCAATATAGCCTCTGATCGTTTATTTATAAATTTTAAATATAAATTACTTTAAATTGAAATTAAATAAGTCCAATGCGAAGTATGTTCGAGATCTTCGTATAGGTTCTTCCGGATTTCAATTTGGACTTCAAACGGATTTAATCTGATTATTTTCATATTTATATTATAAATATTTTATATTATCGTTGCGGCCAGCCAACGAGACTTTAAAACTTTAGAAAATTTATGTTTCTGCCATTTTATGTAAATTACGATTCTACCATTTCATTTAAATTATGATTTTATCATTGAGATGGTGTGAATTTAAAACTTTATATAAATTATGATTTTCATTCCGATAACGTGAATTAAAATTTTATTTAAATTATGATCTTGCTATTGAGATGATATGAATTTGTAAATTTGTTTTATAAAATTTTCTTTATGTACGCGTTGACAATGCGTGGACGCCCGTAACCCATCCGCTTTCGAAGATCGGATATTATCGTATCGTAAAACAAATTCAAAAGGTTGTTTTAGGTTATTTTATGATGGGTTTATTTAAGAAGCTTTTCTCAACTTCGAAGAGTGTAGCAGAGAAAAAAGAGTCCAAAAATCAGAGAAGTCTAAGAAGAGAGGGTCTCCTCTCTTGGAGAAGAGTTCTCCATCCCTTCTGTTTCAATATCCTCTGTCTCAAGGTTTCCTAGCGTGCGTACGAAATAGAGGAGTGGCACGTGCGACTCTCGCAAGGCATCAAGAGGAAACTATTTACAGGAGATTTAGATCTACATCCAGTTTCTGCATCAGGTATGCAAACTGATAGGTATAAAATTTAATTTTAAATTTTGCATACTTCAATTACAGATATACATGACGTATTTTATAAATTTAATTATATTAAATTTAAATAAAATACATGCATATAAATAAACCTGAGATCCTAGGGCATCGTAAAATCAATTTTTTACTACATCTTATTCATGGACTGAAGATACATCTATATTCAATTTTTCAATATCTCTTTCAGGCAAATTAGCATCTTTCTCATCATCAATCTTTTCAGAACTTGATGCTAAAGATTCATCAAATACTATATGAATTGATTTTTCTACAATTAAATATTTCTTGTTAAATACTCTATATGCTTTACTAGATGTTGAATAGCCTAAAAACATACATTCATCAGATTTGGCGTCAAACTTCCCAAGATTATCCTTATCATTATTATGAATAAAACATCGACAACCAAATGCATAAAAATAACTAATGTTAGATTTCCTATTATGCTATAGTTCATAGGGAGTTTTCTTAAGAATTGGCCTAATTAAAGCTCTATTAAGGATGTAACATGCTATGTTTATAGCTTCCACCCAGAAGTACTTTGGGAGTTGGCTTTCGCATAGCATGGTACGGGCCATGTCTTCTAAAGTTCTATTTTTTCTTTCTACAACTCCATTTTGTTGTGGTGTTCTAAGTGTAGAAAAATTATGATGAATACCATTTTCAATACAAAAATTTTCAAATTGATGATTTTCAAATTCTGTGCCATGATCACTTCTAAGAGACACTATGGTGTTATTTTTCTCATTTGTGACTTTCTTGAAGAATTTCAGAAATATCGAGAAAGTCTCATCTTTGTGAGCCAGAAACAAACCCAAGTATATCTAGAGTAATCATCTACTATTACAAGACCATATTTCTTTCCTCTAGACTAGTGGTTCTAGTAGGTCCAAAAAGTCCATATGTAGTAGTTCAAGTGGCCTAGTAGTTGAAACAATATTCTTAGATTTGAAAGAATTTCTAGTTTGTTTTCCAAATTGACATACATCACAAATTCTATGATTTTCAAAATCTAGTTTTGGAAGTCCTTTAACTAAATCCATTCTAATTAATTTTAAATTAAGTGTATGCTTGCGTGACCTAATCTATGATGCCATAGCCATCCAATCTTATTAACCTTAGCATTATCAGTAATTAAGTAATGGTTACTAGTATACAAATTATCTAAATCAATTAAGTATACATTGCCATTTCTATTTCCAACAAATATAATGCTATTGTCTATAGGATTAGAAATAGCGCAAATAGAAGCTTCAAAGGAAACTTTGAAACCTTTATCACATAATTGGCTAATGCTAATTAGATTATGCTTTAAACCAACAACATATAAAACATTTTCTATAAAAGTGGATGGAGTTATTTGAATTTTACTAAATCCCATAATTTGGCCTTTGCCATTGTCTCCAAAAGTAACAACTCCTCCTCTTTTATCTTCAAGGGTGATGAATTGATCTTTGTCACCCGTCATGTGTCTTGAGCAGCCACTATCAAGGTACCACTTTCATTTTGATCCTTTGGCCGTAAGACACTCCTGTAAGATAATCAAATCTTATGTTTAGGTACCCAAGCTTTCTTGGGTCCTTCATGGTTAGTCGCAATAAATATTATTCCTTTAGGAACTCATATTTTCTTTCTTTTAACCATTAAATTTTCATTAGATTTTCTAAAATTGCATTCATATGATTTATGTCCCTTTTTGTTATAGCAATAACATGAAATTATTTTTTTTATAAAAAAATTATTGACATATTTTTGTTTCATGTGTGGTTTATATTCTAAACAAGCTTTATCAAATACATCTCTTTGATTACTTAAAAGCAAATTTAATTTTTCTGAGCTATATATAAATTTATCAACTATAATTTTATGTTTATCAATTTCCTTCTTCAAATTAATATTTTCATTAGAAATTGATTCCTTTTCTTTTAAAACATTTCATTTTCAGATTTTAGATTTTTAACCTCAAGAATTAGTTCATTTTCTCTTTGACAAGATTTAGGTTTTTAGTTTTCAAAGATTTATTTTCATTCTCAAAACCTTAAAATCACTAACTAATTCATTAAATGCATCATACAATTCATCAAATGTAAAATCATCATTAGGGGTTTCAGTACATACCTCATTTTGTCGTTTTCCATGAAGCATATGTTTGCAACCTCTTTTTGTTCTTTTTCAGATGAAGACTCTTCACTATCACTTCAAGTTACAACATAGGCCTTTTTTGTCTTGTAACCCTTCTTTAGTTGAGGACATTCATATTGAAAATGGTCCGATTTCTTACATTCATAACATGTCAAGGGTTCTTTTTCCTTGTCCTTATCCCTTTCTTTTTCTCTTTCTCCTTCCAATTTTATTCCAAACTTTCTCTTGTGGAAGGGTCACCTTCTTTGCATAAATTTCTTAAATTTCTTAGCTAGAAGAGCTATCTCATCATCATCTTCTTCTTCCTCACTGCTGCTTATTTCCTTTTCTGTAGCCTTGAGTGCTATAGTTCTTTTCTTTTTCATCTCTTCCTCTTGATGTTGTTTCATTGTCAATTCATGGGTCATCAAGGATCCAAGGAGCTCCTCCAAAGGTAGAATGTTTAAGTCTTTGGCTTCTTGGATTGCAGTTACTTTTGCTTCCCATGATCTTGGAAAAGATCTAAGAATTTTGCGCACCAATTCAGAGTTAGTATAAGTCTTACCAATACTTTTTAAACCATTAACAATATCAGTGAATCTAGTGTATATGCATGTGATTGATTCATTTTGTTCCATGCTAAACAATTCATATTTGTGCACTAGAATGTTAATTTTGGATTCTTTTACTTGGTTAGTACCCTCATGGGTAACTTCTAGTCTATCCCAAATTTCTTTGGCTGAAATGCAGGTAGATATTCTATTGAATTCATTTGCATCCAAAGAACAATATAAAACATTCATGGCTTTTGCATTGAGCTGAGCCATTTTCCTATCATTCTCATTCCAATCTCCTTCAGGCTTAGGAACTATTGAACCATCTACAATGTGTGTGGGTATACTAGGTCCATTTGTAATGACACTCCATAATTCATAATCTAAAGCTTGAATGAAAATCCACATCCTTGCTTTCCAATATGAATAATTAGAGCCATTAAACAAAGGTGGCCTATTAGTGGATTGACCTTCAGCAAAAGATGATACAGTTTGTGTTGCCATTTGGATCTTTAACTCTTGATCATTAGATCAAATAAAAATGAGCACAAGCTCTGATACCAATTGTTGGCCCAGATGGCAACCCAAGAGGGGGGTGAATTGGGTTCTTTAAAAATTTAACACTTTAAAACTTAAAACCAAATTTTACAAAGATTAAGTATGCTAGTGAAGTGAAGCAATAATTTAAAGCACAATAAGAGAGAGAGATAGAGACAAAAGCAAGACAACCACACAAAGATTTATAGTAGTTCGGTGTACCACACCTACGTCCACTCCCAAGCAACTCTTGGGTCCACACTATAATCCACTGATTATAGTTGAGTTGTTTTACAAGCTCACAACTCCAACTTGTTATTTTACGCGGGGTCACAACGAACCCAACCGATTTTCACGGGTTCACCAGCACAAAACCCAAACCCAAGCTAAACTAGCTTGTTTTTGAGGTAAACTACCTCAACTAATTCAATTCCCTGATTGAATTAGTAAACACAAAATCAAATTAATATTTACAACAATGGAAAGCTCCTTAAATGAGCAAATAAGCAATATAAGTAAACAAAGGTAAGAAAAGCCCGATGAAGCCAAGTGGATTTGAGCTTTTCTTCTTTTCTTCTTTTTCTCTTCTCTTTTGAATGGTTGAGCAAGGATTGAATCATTGAATCTTTGACACAGCTCGTTGAGGAAATAGGGCTTTTTCTCTTCTTTCTTTCCCTTTTGAAAATCCTTCGATTTTGATCTTTTAGGGCTTTGGATTTCTCTTGAATCTCTCTTGGATTGATAGGCTTGAACTCAGAGATTTTTCTCTTTCTTTTTCACTAGGGATTTCTCTTGATTTTTCCATTATTTTCCCTCTATTTCTGTTCTCCTTTTTAAATGGTCGAATCCTCCTTTTATAGAGTCTTAATCCGAGATTAGGTGAGAAATAGCCGTTACAAAGTACCTTGGATGCTTCCTTACGCAAAGAAAGTATCCGTTGAGAGTTAGGTAAGAAAATATATCTGTTAGAGTCTGATCTGGCAATTTTGAAAATCATCCTTGATAGGTTGGAGTCGACTCCAACTTTTCATGTGTCGGCTCTAGATCATGTTTCCATAAATAGCAAAAATTGATTTGATATAGAGTCAGCTCCGACTTTGCAAAGTGTCGACCCCCGTAGACTAGAGTCGGCTCCCGATTTCTGATGTGTCAGCTCTGAGAATTGCTCCAAAAAACACAGTCTCTATAACTCAGGTTAGAGTCGGCTCCCGAAATCTATGTGTCGGCTCCGGCTTCTAAAGCAGAAAATAGTTTCTCTGTATCTCAAGTTGGAGTCGGCTCCACCTTTTCATGTGTCGGCTCCGAAACTCTAGGTATCGACTCCGAACCATGCCGAAAATATACAACTGCTCTGATACACTCTGGAGTCGGCTCGAATGGTTCTAGGTGTCGGCTTCAAGTTCTGAACTTAAATAAATTCCATTTAAACTTGGTTCAAAACTGATTTATAAGTGCCATTTGAATAAATAACCAATCTTAATTCCTGAAACACTTATCAAATCTATCAGAAACACAATGAATATACTTATGGCTTTTGTTAATCATCAAAATCAATAATTAGGTAAATAATTTCTCAACACCAAGGCTGACTGGGCTCAAGTCCGAAGATAAGGCCGCCTTAAAAGTTGGGGCCGCTTTCGGAGATGAGGCTGCCTTGGGGCCGAATCGGTGCTAAGGCCGACTAGAACCAACTTTGGAGTCTAGGCCAAGTCCGAAGATGAGGTCGCCTTGGCGGTTGGGGCCACTTTCAGAGATGAGACCGTCTTGGAGGCTAAGAATCGCCTCAACTTTCACCGTTAACTCACATGTAGCTTCATCAGCCATATTATATGATAGCTTATCCTTTTTAAAACATGATAGTTAACGAGCCAGGAACCAAAAGTGGCTCTAATCTTTTCACCATATATACGGATGTTGGCGCAATGATAATTTTATCCTGCATCACATGCCTCCCACTTTCTAGTCCGAAGCGTAGGTTTGGACATTGGGAGTAGAGTTTCAAATGGCTTAATTTGATTGCAGAAACTTTTTGACCATACCGAGAATTGCTCGGCCATGCCTGCTGGGTTCCAATCATGCAACGGAAGGCTGGAATTTAAAAAATTTTTAACCTTGAAACCCTAATGAACCGAAACCTTAGACCCAAGACCCCTTGATTATAATAATTAATTAATCATAAAATGTAACATATATGTAGAGGAACATACCTTAGTACTTGGTGAAGAAAGAAGGAAGTTGGTTATCCAATCTTTTCCACTAGGCGCCGCCCTCCAATGGTGATCCACATGAGAATTGGATCAAAGATATGCTCACGAACTTGACTTAAACCTCTTTTTGGCTTCTTGACTTCTTGGCTTGCCTATGAGGACCCTTTTACCCTTTTCTTAAGCCTAATAAAACTTGTATTATGCTAAGAAAAGAGTTGTCCTAAATTGACTAAGGCTTGTAGAAAGGGGAGAGGGAGAAAGAAGACTCTTGTCTTAACAAGGATTGCTAAAAAATATCTGATGCTATCCCATATGTGCCACCCCCTTTAAATAGTGAATGGGGAGACATCAAATGAAGGGATACAACCCATTTCATGTCTTTCTGAAAGGATATGAATTTTTAAATTCATTTCAATTTGAATCAAGGGACACATCGTTATAATTTTCACCCCTTTCTCCCTACGCGCGCCACACCTGATGGGATGCTTTTGGCATCCCATCTTAAATCAGATAGCCTCTAATTTTACCATGTGTTAAGATAAGATTCTCCATGTTTATACGGACTCTTAAACCCCCAAAATATATACCTTCTAGTACCTTAAATCAAAAGGACTTTTAGACATCTCTTGGAAATTCTGCACGCGCACAGTTTTCTTTTCTAGAGTCTCATGTCTCTTAGACTCTATTAATTCAACCTTATCCAATACAATAACATCAAGATAAGGTTCTCCACATCCAATGGACCTATAAATCCCCAAAAAAAATGCACCTCCTAGTACCTTAAATCAGAATGACTCTTAGGCGCCTCTTGAAAATTCTGCACGCGCATAGTTTCCCTTTCGAGAGTCCTATATTTCTTGGACTCTATTAATTCAACCTTATCCAATCCAATAATAGTTGATCAGGTCAAAGATTATCCCAAATTAATTTTAAAATTAATTTAGATCAATTAATTAAGCCGGTTCAAATCAATTTTGACTTAAATTGGAGCGATAGTTAGCCACGTGTGCTAGCATGTTGATTGGCTAACAAATTGAATTAATTAATCTTATTAAAATGATTCTTTGACCAATTTCCTTATGTGTGTGACCCATTGGGTTCTTATCTAGCCAGCAGTAGGTCTAGGTTTAAGTCGATTTAGTTCGATTAGAAACTGACTAACCGAATTAGATCAAATCGTGCTAACCCTAGTTGCCAATTCGAACCATCTTTCAAATTGACTCATGAATTAAATAAATTTAATTCATGAAAACCTACAAGATATGATTGACATCTAGCAATGTATCATGCCTACTTAGAAGATGAGGAATTTGATATAATTACCAAAATACCCTTCAGTGGCAAGTTACTATGCAATTCAATCCTTTGATCTTTCTTTATCCCGAATAAGTGATGGATATGGAAAAATGTCAAACCCTAACATTTTATTCATTTGAATCTTAAATAAATAATAAAGACTCAATAAATGAAAAATTAGAAACCTATTCTAATTTATTTTGCTTTGATCAAAGACTTCTTGAGTCATCATATGATGATATTACATGGGATTACTTTTCCTCTTACTAGGAATGATCGATTCCTTGTTGACCTACTCATAACCTTCATACATAATCCTACATATCCATGAATACCCTATACATGACTTAGCCATGAATGAGTATGAACTAAAACATAGATTCATATGCATAAGATTCTATGGTAATCTCATGTCTAAGGATCACTTGCATAACTTTCACTAAGAGAACTATCTTTTGACAAGTAGTAAGATCTCCATAAGATGTTCTCAATGTGGATCAATTCAGTGAACTCATACCCTAATGAGCACCCACATCCTTGTATTAGTGTCTCTACACAAGTGGCTGTGAGACCAACCACCCTCTTCATTGAGCATACATAGAATGTGCCAGTCTTACCGGTATCATTGATCCCAACTCGATGATCCTTCGACTGGAAATATTTTAGATTAGAGTTTTTAGGAACTTAGGTCTCATCGTTATAAACTTCATCATAACCCTAATTCTATTGCCCTAACCTTATGGGGTTCATCATAATCTTAATAAATATAAGACACAACATATGATGAATCAAAAAAAATACCTTTTAATTGATAAAATATATATGAGTTAGAAAAATTATAAAAATGCCCTTACATGATTGGCTTTTAGGACACTACTCTTTCAATCTTCCACTTGCACTAAAGCCAATTGCCTTTGTATTTAATTCCCATACAATCCAAATGACGATCAAACTGCTGTTGAGGAAGGGCCTTAGTGAATGGGTATGCTATATTGTTCTTTGTGTCAACTCATTTTATAACAACATCTTGTCTTTCAATGATCTCTCGAATGAGATGGAAGCATCTTAGGATGTACTTGGATTTCTGATGAGACATTGGTTCCTTAGCTTGTGCAACAGCTCTAGTGTTATCACAATAAAGTGGTACCAGTTATTGAATCACTGGAACAACACCTAACTCCGTAATGAACTTCTTCATCCAGACAGCTTCCTTAGTGGCTTCATTAGCAGCAATGTACATTGCCTCAGTAACTGGGTCATCTACAGTTTGCTACTTGGTACTTCTCCAACTGACTGCACCACCATATAGAGTAAAAATATACCCTGATATAAATTTACTATCATCCGGATCTGATTGAAAACTGGAGTCAGTATAGCCTTCCAATTTTAAATCTGATCCTCCATATATAAGAAAAATATCCTTAGTTCTTTTTAGGTACTTAAGAATATTTTTCATAGCTTTCCAATGATCCTTCCCTGAATCGGCCTAAAACCTGCTTGTTGTGCCTAAGGCATAAGCAACATCAGGCCTGATACATAACATGGCATACATTATTGACCCTACAGCTGAAGCATAAGGAATCTTGTTCATTCTTTGTCTCTCTTCATATGACTTAGGAGACATCTTCTTAGAGAGATGTATGCCTTGACTCATGGGCAAGTAACCTTTTTTACTTTCCTCCATGTTGAATCTTTTCAATACTAAGTCAATGTATCTAGATTGGGATAAGCTAAGCATCCTTTTAGATCAATCTCTATATATCTTTATGTAGGGAGAAATACTCTCCAAGGCAAGCATATTTTTAAAATTTGATAACAATTGCCAATGCGGAAGCTTAAAGATTAAATATTAATATATCTAACATGCATCAAGATCATATCTTTGTCTTATACTATAGGATCGTTTGATCTAAATTATGCATATAAATAAAATCATCAAGATCATATCTTGATCTTCAAGATAATTGCTATTCTGAATGAATCTCTCTTGGGTTTGTCTATTATTGATAGATAGCTATAATGAGTTAATTCTTTGAATAAGATGGTATCTTTGGTAGAGTCCTTTGCAAATAGGATGATGCATTTTTACTCAAATTAATTAGTACACTTGATGGCTTTTTCCTACTTTAAGTGGCACATTGGAGAAAGTAGTCTTTCCTTATTAAAACTTTTCTTTTTGAGAAAATATATGTAACGATTTAATCGACTATATCATATCACTTTCTAATCCTATATATTAATATTAAGTAGTTTAGCCATTTCATATCATATCACATGCTATTTTATACTTTTATATATTTTCTTTGTTCTAATTATGTCTTTTTTTTTATAAGTATAGTGATGTAATCAACCATATCTCATCACCTTCTACTTTTTTTTTTTTGTTACAAACGGGCGATCATATAATTCTAGAATGAATCAGCCCAGATACATCAGAAAATAAGATCTGCTGTAGAATAATAGGACATGGATCGCCTGGCTTCCAATTCCATGGCCCGCATGTTGAGCAGCAAAGGTCGCCACCCAGTCCGCCGCCGAGTTGGCCTCACGATAAATGTGGCGGATCTGGGCAGAATCAAGCTCCCGCAACATAGACCAACAGTCCCTCAGAATCGGATTTGAGGAACCATCTATATAGCTCTCCTCTAATAACCAAGAAATGACAGTCATAGAATTCCCTCAATCATAATCTTGGGAGCATGGAGGATCTTAACAGCAAACGAGAGCCCTGCCCAAGCAGCACCAAGCTCCGACAAAGGAACAGTTGAATCCAAGGATCCAAAGCCTCCCGCTGCCAAAAGATCACCCATCGGACCACGAATGATGAAAGCAGATCCAGCAGCTCTGTCCCGGACACTCCCATCAAAGTTAATTTTGACATACCCTGGAGGGGGGGCTCCCAAGAGACGAAAACCGTACGACGGTTCACTGTCGGAACAGCAGGGGAGCCCCAGAGGCCAGAGGAGTCAAAATTAACATCATGAAAGGCACGGGCACATTCCAAAGTCAATAATCTGATCTGCCTCACAATCCTGTGAAAGGAAAACCTGTCATCGGAGAATATGATCTGATTCCTCGACAGCCATATATAATAAGCAGTCACAGACCAAAGACCACGCTTGCTCATAGGACCGCTCCGGATGTCCTGAAGGAAATATGAACGGGAGAAAGCCATAACCTCCATATCCCTAGGATAGCCCATAAGAGTCCAGATCCTTCTCGCTCTGGAGCAACAAAATATAGCATGGTCCACTGATTCATCCACCTGCCTACACAGAGGACAGCTCGGCTGAATAGGCATACCCCTCCGAGAAAGAAGGAGGCAAGTAGGAAGACAGTCCCAAAGAATCTTCCAGATGAATAACTGAACCCTGGGGAGAACAGAAAGCTTCCAAATCCAAGCTGCTTCCTCCGTGTGCTGAGCCTGCGGCCTGTATATCCATAAGATCCCTAATGGGAGCCTTGGGAAGGCAAGATCGCTGCCAAATTATTGACTATTTTATGTCCTTCTATATTTTTTTTTTAATGTGAAGTAGGTGAGCCAGCTAATACCATATTATATACTATTTTATGCCCCTCTATATTTTTTTTTTTCATTCCAATTATATTTTTTTCATTATTATTATTTTTTTAATATTCACTGTACCTATGAAATTTTGGATCGTTATTTACGTGGATCCAATCGAGGAGAATAACTGTCGCATCAACTTTAAGCAATGGCAATAGCATATATGCATGGTCATAAAAACTTTCTTAAAGTTTTTTTTATTATTATATTATTAGATCATCTAACACATCGAGATCACATTTATATCATCCTGTGCCCCGGCAGCGGCTAGCGGACAAAGCCTGCCTTTTTATTCAATGCGCTATTATGCATTGCAAGTCACGCCAGAGAAACATAAAATAAAAGCCAACATGTAGTAGGCTAAAAGATATCACGGAGCCCTCCGACCAGCAATAAAGCAGCAGATGAAGCCATAGATAGCTGCGCTGGAGTCCGAAGCTGTCGTTTCTCTTAATTGCTGCGACTCCACACCACTTCGCCCTGTGACAAGAAGTGGCAGATGGGCACCGTCCCGGGTTCACCTTGAGCAACTTGAACGCCATGTGGTTAGGGTTCCACGCCTTTGTGTCGGTGTGGCACACCACCACTGCTTCCACCTTCGTCCTATCCTTTCTTTCTGATATGACTGATCCAGCGCCGTCAAGATAAACGACAACGATAATGACGACTGACGAAGGCTCTCTCACAATCCTTCGAGACTTTCTCTCGGTCTCGGGCTATATGAATAATATTTTAACCCCCGAGACCCCCTCTCGGTCTCGGGCCACATGAACGGTGTCTTCACCCGCGAGACCCCCTCTCGGTCTTGGGCTACATGAACAATATTTCAACCCCCGAGACCCTCTCTCGGTCTCGGGCCACGTGAACGGTGTCTCCACCCTCCGAGACCTCTCTCGGTCTCGAGCCACATGAACAGTATTTCAACCCCCAAGAACCCCTCTCGGTATATCACCAAAGTGACCTCTCTTATGTAGATGGTTCATGAAGGATGTTGGATGTTGTGTATGTGTATGTTTCATGCGGGTATTAATCGGCCCAAAGGAAGGTTAATGCTTGGCCGAACTACACATATGTGTGATGGTAAACACGTAACGATTATAAGGATTTATATGTGAGTAATAAGTCGATCCAAAGATAGATTTATTATTTGACATGCATTATTGTTAGTATTTGATCATTACAACAAGAGTACCACTAGCAGTTAATATTACTGTCCAACGACTTGATATTAATGTTGCACTATGTATCTTGAGATGTGATTTACATTATTTAAATTTATTGATATTTAGTGTTAATTATTATATGAGCATGTTATTTATGTATTGCTTTTATTTTACAGCTAAAGTTGCTACTATTTCTGCTAACCTCAATTTAGTGCCGGTCCTTAATGATAATAACTTCAAGGGCAGGGATAAAGGCAAGAAAATAAAGAATAAGGATGCTAAGGGTCCAGCAAAGAAGAAACAAAATCAGGATAAAGACAGTTGTTTCTTTGGTAATAAGTCTGAACACATTAAAAAGGAATGTTTCAAATTTCATGCATGGCATAAAAGAAAGGTACATTTCTTAATATGGTCTGTTCTGAAGTAAATATAGCTTTAGTACCTAGAAACACTTGGTGGTTAGATTCTGGTGCTACTACTAACATCAGTGTTTCAATAGAGGGTTGCCTAAGCTACCGAAGGCCAACTGATGCTGAAAGACGCATTTATACAGGAGATGGTAAGTCGGTAGATGTGGAGGCAATTGGGCATTTTAGATTGTTATTAAGTTATGGTTATTATTTGGATTTAAATAACACTTTTGTAGTACCGTCCTTTAGACGGAATTTGGTTTCTATTTCAGCTTTGGACAAATTAGGATATTGTTGTTCATTTGAAAATAGTCAGTTTAGTCTTTCGTTAAATTCAAATATTATTGGAATTGATTCTCTTATGGTGTATGACAATCTATATTTGCTTGATACTGTTGCTTCTTATAATGAAACCCTGAATATGGAATCAAGAGGTACTAAGCGTAAAATTTGCAATGAAAATTCAGGAATATTATGGCATAAGCGATTAAGTCACATCTCTAGAAATAGAGTTGAACGACTTGTGTCAGATGGAATTTTGGATTCTCTTGATTTTATAGACTTTAATATCTGTGTTGATTGCATTAAGGGTAAACAGACCAAAACAAAGAAATTGGGTGCATATAGAACTATGGAAGTCTTAGAGTTGATACATACGGACATTTGTGGACCATTTCCTACACCTTCTTGGAATGGTCAACAGTATTTTGTATCATTCATAGATGATTATTCAATATATGCATACCTATTTCTTATTCATGAAAAGTCCCAAGTCTTGGACGTGTTCAAGTCATTTAAAGTTGAAGTTGAGCTTCAGCTCAACAAAAGGATTAAATGAGTCAAATTTGACCGTGGTGGTGAATATTATGGTAGATATGATGGATCAGGTGAACAACGTCCAGGACCATTTGCCAGATACCTTGAGGATTGTGGAATTGTCCCACAATACGCCATGCCAGGGTCACCTAGCATGAATGGTGTATCTGAAAGACGAAACAGGACTCTTAAGGATATGGTAAGGAGTATGATTTATCATTCTACCTTACCAGAGTCACTCTGGGGAGAGGCATTAAAGACAACAGCCTACATTCTGAATAGAGTACCAACTAAAGCAGCTATCAAAACACCTTATGAGCTTTGGATAGGACGGAAGCCTAGTCTAAAGCATTTTCATGTTTGGGGATGTCCAGCTGAGGCAAGGCCTTATAAGCCACATGAAAAGAAATTGGACTCCAGGACAGTGAGTAGCTATTTTGTTGGGTATTCTGAGCGATCCAGGGGTTACATGTTTTATGATCCCAAATCAAGGATAATTTTTGAGACGAAAACTGCAACGTTCTTTGAGGATATTGAGTTTGGGGAAAAGAAATAAAGTTAGAGACTTTGTCTTTGAGGAGGAATTTGAACCTACTACTCTTGTTGAAGAGCAGCTAGTTCCTATTCCTATAATTTCTTTTGATAATGATCAAGTTGCAATTCCAGAACAACAAGAAATTATTGTTCAACCCTCAGAGGTACAAACTCAACAATCTCAAAAACAAGTGCATCAAGAACAAGTGCCTTTGCGGCGATCCACTAGAGAAAGGAAGAATGCTATTCCATATGATTATATAGTGTTTCTTCAAGAACATGAGAAAAATAATTGCATGATGGAAGATAATCCTGTCAACTTCCTTCAAGCCATACAAGGTTCCAATTCAGAAAAGTGGATTGAAGCAATGAAAGAAGAGTATAAGTCTATGCAAGACAATAAGTTTGGGAACTTGTCCCATTACCAGAAGGTGTGAAACCCATTGGTTGCAAATGTATTTTTAAGATCAAATGGGATTCAAAGGGTAATGTGGAAAGGTATAAAGCTCGTCTTATGGCTAAAGGCTATACTCAAAAGGAAGGGATTGACTTTAAAGAGACCTTCTCTCCAGTTTCATCGACGGACTCTTTTAGGACAATCATGGCTCTTGTTGCACAGTATGATATGGAACTTCATCAAATGGATGTCAAGATGGATTTTCTCAATGGAGACATTAATGAGACAATTTATATGGTGCAACCAGAAAACTTTGTGTCAGGAGACCCAAAGAAAATGGTTTGCAAATTAACAAAATCTATTTATGGGTTAAAGCAAGCTTCTCATCAATGGTACCACAAATTTCATCAAGTAATTCTCTCATTTAATTTTGAAGTAAATGCAGTTGATGATTGTGTGTATCATAAGTTCAGTGAGAGTAAATATATTTTTCTGGTTTTGTATATGGATGACATTTTGCTTGCCACTAATGATATAGGCATGTTGCACGAAACCAAGAGATTTCTATCAAGCAATTTTCAAATGAAAGATCTTGGTGACGCCTCCTTTGTATTGGGAATCCAGATACATCGAGATCGTTCTCAGGGTATCCTTGGATTATCACAAAGGAGCTATATCGATAAAGTACTTAAGAGATTTGGCATGCAAAATTGCAAACCATGTGATACCCCTATCGCTAAAGGAGATAAATTCAGTATTAATTAGTGCCCAAAAGGAAACCTTGAAGTTGAAGAGATGCAGAATATTCCTTATGCTTCAGTTGTAGGGAGTCTAATGTATGCTCAAGTTTGTACACGTCCGGATATTGCGTACATTGTTGGAGTGTTAGGCAAATATTTAAGCAACCCAGGTATGGATCATTGGAAAGCAGCCAAAAGGGTTATGAGATATCTGAAAAGAACAAAAGATTACATGCTTACATATAGGAGATCAAATCATTTTGAGATCATTAGGTATTCTAACTCCGACTTTGCGGGATGCCAAGGTAGTAAAAGATCCACTTCGGACTATGTATATCTGTTAGGTTGTGAGGCTATTTCTTGGAGAAGTGCAAAACAGACACTCATAGCTTCTTCTACCATGGCAACAGAATTTATAGCATGTTATGAGGTATCCAATCATGGGATATGGCTAAAAAATTTTGTCACTGGGCTGCGCATATTGAAAGGACTTGAAAGACCGCTAAAGTTATTTTGTGACAATAAGTCAGCCGTATTGTATTCCAATAATAATAGGAGCTCGACCAAGTCAAGCATATTGACATCAAGTTCCTGGTTGTAAAGGAAAGAGTACAAAGTGGTCATATTTCTATAGAGCATATAGGGACAAACTCCATGGTTGTAGATCCCCTTACAAAGGGTGTGCCACCCAAGGTCTTTCATGAGCATACTACTCACATGGGCGTTATAGAGCATGACGATGCTTAGATTCAGTGGGAGTTTGTATTGCTTCTATTTATGCTTTATGTTTGGTTTGTACACACTTATGTGTTTGGATATTTCTGATCAGAAATAAAGTATTTCATTCAGTTCAGTACACTCTGTACAATTATGTTAAAGTTTTGATCTCACTCAAGTTTAAGAAGGACCAGTTGGAAATAGACATGTTAAGATCACATTACATGTAATTTCTATGCTACACATCCACATCATGATCCATGTCATTCAGTTGTGTCAACATACGTGACCATTGATGGGTCGAGTTATGATAGATATAACAAAGGCTGCTTTGATCCTATGTTGGTATGGTTGATGGACTGGATTGGTTATAGATACATTTCAGTAATGACAGTAAAATTGAGCTCATTTGGTTATTTTTGCAACATAATTATAAGGTTACACATATAGCCCAGTAGGAGATTGTTGGATTTTTAATCCAACATTGGGCTTATATGTAAAATAATTATGTGTTGCAGACTGTCAAATAAGGTTAAGCCTAATTAAAAGTGATCAGCTGAGGTTTCAGTGATTTGAGCTTTAATGTATCTGATTAGGTGTGGCCCTTTAATGTGTAGAGACCTAAGGGGTTATTTCTATTTTTATGATGGGCTAAAATAGAAATACCAAAGGATAATGATGAAATTATCTACATACAGCGATTATGGTCCCTGGATCGCATGTACGACCTTCTTCTTTGAATCCCATCATCAGAAAGAATAACAAAATTCTAAAGGGCTTTCTGGGAGTACGTGTTGATATGGAAGGCTAACCGCAGGATTCTGAAGAGCAATCAAGTAATATGGATTCAGGTACGCTTCCGTTTGTCGATTATGGATTCTTGATGATTAAATATGAATAATTCTTAGGCTTCAGAACGATGGTCTTCACCAAAAAAAAATTCGGATCTTATTTACAACAGCCCTTTTGTACAATCCGCCACCGGGCAAGTCACGTACGCCATAGAAACGTAAAATAAAACCCAACATGTAGACTAAAAGATGCGACGGCGCCCTCACATTAACAATAAAGAAGCACATGAAGCCATTGAGAGTTGCACTGGAGACTGAAGCTGTCGCTTCTCTTAACTGCTGCGACTCCACACCACATGGTTCTGTGACAAGAAGTGGCAGACGGGCACAGTCCCGGGCTTCACCTTAAGCACCTTGAACGCCAGGTGATCAGGGTTCCACGCCTTGTGTCGGTGTGGCACACCGCCACTGCGTCCACTTTCGTCCCGTCCTCCCCCACCATCTCCATCGTGTATGCCCTCGTCGTCGTCGTCGTCGCATGGCAGTAGAACACGGCGTACGGAGAAGCCTCCGGGTGACACGCCACCCGCTTATTCCCCGACAACTTCCGCAGAGCGGACGCTGTTATCGTGTACTTCTGCGCCGGCGTCCCCTCCTTCGCCACCGTAGTCGAAATGGCCTTAACGTCATGTGTTCCAAGGCTCGAAGTGCTGAAGTCCATCATGGACTCCAGCGAGGTCGCACAGAGCTTCCTCTCGTCGCCCACCGCCGGCTCCTCGCACTCTTTAAGTGTCTTCTTCACTGCCCCGGCATCAATGGAGTTCGGTTCAATCGAAAATTGATCGAGGATCGCTGGGAGCTTGGATGAAGAGAACGGGATGGAATCGGCCTCTTTGCGGGGGAGGAAGGTAGCGCTGGAGGTGGTTTCAGTGAAGTGGAGGTTCATCTTGGGGCCGGCGCGGAGGTCCTTCTCCAAGAAGAAAAGGGCGACGTTGGGGTCGTCATGGAGTTGGGTGTCCGTGGCGGCATAGCGGTATGAAAAGGGCGAGACGTATCCAGGCTTCACGTTGACAGTCGCCGGCTTTCCCTTTCCCCACGTTGACGCGGACGCCGTCATGGCCAACGCCAACCGTTGTGCCGCCGGTCTTTCCCTTCCCTGTGTTCACGTTGACACCTCTCTTCCTTACGCTGACGGAGGTTCCTGCCTTTTGTCGTTAAATATATCTATAATTTGAAAGGAGTAGAGCAGTTAGTATTACATCAAAAAAGCAACAGCTGTTAGAAAGTGAGAGAGAGAGAAAGACCAGGGCTTAGGCGTTCGCTGATGGCTTTTGGCATGGGAGTGTTGGGGAGAACTGAGTGCCAGTAGAGCTGGGGAGATAAGGCTGAATGGCCCACTGCTGCTGCTAACTGGAAGGGAACATAGTTTCTTTGTGGATATAGATAGATAGAATTTACAAGGGAGGAGAGGATTTCGGTATAGCTTACCAAGAGAATGAAGGAACCGAATATAAAGGACATACCGATAATGACGGACATACCTCAATATCGGTAGCAGCGAAAGCAGGATCGTCAGTCGTCGGAGGCTACCAGGGTCCCCTGTATATCCACGCCCCTAAGCCGCAGCATCGGTGAGGGAGAGGAGGAAGAGCCCTTCGTGACCCTTGGACGTGTCTCTCACTCAGAAGACCTCCTAACGAAGACACCTTCGATCTTCTTTTTAAAGAAGGCTATCACCAGCGGATAAGCCAGAGGGATTACCTACGAAGCGTCCCCCAGAATCCGAAGAGTCGTAGAGTCTCCAGGGACTCTTGGGATATCGTGTGGATGAATTAATGGCACCCAGGCCAACAATCTCCCACTCGTCCACACAGGAACATTATAACCTCAACTCTCTCAACTTACAGTGCGGTGGGGTATGCGACCCGATGAAACTCACACACAGTGACACATAGCGGATAAACTGCATTAAGTTAATAAATAACTAACGCAGTGATTATGAATACAATCCAATCCCGTATGTGTCCTAGATAATCCGATCACACCTGATCAAGCACTCTCAATCCCTCAAGAGATCTACCCTGAGCAGCACTTGAAAAACATAAAGTCATAATGTTGGCATCCATAATCATATGCAACTCATACACATGATTGCCCGGGCAATGGATCACAAACATAAGGTGTGGTCGCGAATAATCTTCCTTGAACACTCATACCAGTCCATCATTGTCCAGTTGACTTCTTAGGATTGTCTCATGTGGCCGCATCAATTCCATGACCCTAGAGGACAAGGCTATGGAGTCATCCTGTACTCCAACTTCATGATATAGGTTCAAGTCCAAGAACACTACATAGTTGTAAGGCTCACACGATAATGGAGGGAATATTTCGCATTACCCCTTACAAGGTCGACTTTAGCACATGCAACGTAATACATGCTACGATGGAGCTCCCACTCAATGGGCCAGGTCATACTCAAACATCGTACGAACACAAGTCCAGACATCACAAAGTTGCCTGACTCGAGCACACACCAATGGTCCCAGTTCGGCTATAACAGGCTTAGTACGGATCTGTGGACATATCACTATTGATACGCTGCACACGCATATATATGCTCCGTACTCAACTCTCCTGAGTCTCATCTCAGTTCAAACTGAGGCGACTTTGATTATAATCTTTTTATTATAATTTATGTAGCACATTTCGTAACCCATGCAATATGCAACTCATGCATTGCTACTCAAGCAACTATAATGGCTACTTTAGTCTCATCCTGCCCACTACAAAAGTGTCAAGGTGATCACCCGTGTGAGTGGGCTGATCTAAGCCTGTGACATTTATACACATATGGGCCTATAAATACGAACACATCATAATAATGAAAATAAACATTTCATAAACTTTAACACATAGTCATTGATGTCCATACAATCCCTGTCTGACAACAAAAAGAACAGACACAAACTCCTACATAAGTCTGAAACATATCACGGTTTGTCACACTTTATACAGACCTAGACCCTCACATGAGCCTGGAACACATCCCTAGGAATAGGCTTCGTCAGAGGATCAGCCAGCATACTGCTAGTGGAAATATGATGTAGGATAACTTCTCCTTGCTTGACCATGTCTCTAATGAAGTGATATCTGATGTCAATATGCTTGGTCCTTCCATGGTATTTAGGATCCTTAGCATATTGTAACGCTGTCATACTATCAGAACTGATCTGAATAGCCTCATGTGGAGTAGCTGATATTTCAAGTCGCCTCAAGAACCTCCTCAGCCACACAGCCTCCTGGACAGCAGCCGAACAAGAAATATATTCGGCTTCCATAGTGGACAGGGCGGTACAGCTTTGTTTCTTACTGAACCAAGTGACAGCTCCACCTCCAAAGATAAACACATATCCTGTGGTGGATCTACGCTCGTCCCTATCACCTGCCCAATCAGAGTCACAAAAACCCTTTAATGTCAAATCTCCATCCTGATAGCATAGGGTGAGATTGGCAGTACCACAAAGGTAACGAAAAATCCTTTTAACTGCAACCCAATGAGCAAGTCCTGGATTACTTTGATATCGGCTAACCAAGCCGACTGCAAAGCAAATGTCAGGGCGAGTGCACAACATAGCATACATCAAGCTCCCTACTGCACTAGCATAGGGGATCCTGCTCATCTTTTCTCTCTCCTCATCAATTCTAGGGCACTGATCGATGCTTAAAGTACAGCCCTTCTCTATTGGGGTATCAATGGGTTTAGAATAGTGCATTCGGAATCGTTCTAAGACTTTCTCAATATATGTTTCTTATGACAAACCAAGAAACCTCTTAGCATGATTCCTTAGGATCCTCACTCCCATCATAAAATTCGCCTCACCCATATCCTTCATCTCAAAGATAGAGGACAACCACTCCTTAGTGGCATTGATCACTCCAATAGAACTTTCAGCAATTAGGATGTCATCTACATACAACGCCAAGATCAGAATACCATCGTCTGATTTCTTAATGTACACACAGTGGTCCTCCTCAATCATATCTAAGCCAATCGATGTAATGGCTTCATGAAACTTGAGGTACCATTGCCTAGATGACTGCTTGAGACCATATATGGATCTTCTAAGGCGGCACACTTTGTCCTCCTATCATTTGGTCACAAAGCCCAAGGGTTGATCCATATAGATCTCTTCATCCATGCTTCCATTAAGAAACGTTGTTTTAACATCCATTTGATGTAGCTCCAAATCTAAATGGGCTACAATAGCTAGGATCAGGCGAATGGAGGCAAATCTCACCACAGGAGAAAATGTCTCCTCAAAGTCTACACCCTCCATCTGGGTATAGCCCTTCGCCATAAGATGAGCCTTGTACTTATCAATTGACCCATCAGCCTTATGCTTAATCTTAAGGACCCACTTATTTCCTATAAATTTATGTTCAGGCGGAAGGTCTACCAAGTCCCAACATGATTCTTGGCCATCAATACCATCTCATCTTCCATAGCAGCTTGCCACTCACTATAGGTGAATTGAGCACCTCTTCAATAGAAGCAGGCTCATCTGGATCCAACGGAGTGCAGAGAAACACATTCCCTTCGATCCCAAAATGTCATCGTGGAATATGACCACATTTTCTTCTCCGTAACTGCATATCTGAACCCTAAGGACCGCTCTCAGGTGGTGCATCAACCCTCATAGGTGAGCTCCTACTAGGCTCAGCTTGTGCGCTCCCACTGTCTGGTGCGATACTCCCACTGGGCCTAGTATTCCCACTATCTGTGGCGATCTCTGAGATAGGTCGAAAATCTCCTCCCTCGCCAGAGATAGTAGGAAGGTCCTCCTGTAACTCATACAGGGACAGGTCCTTTCTAATTTCACAATGCTCGGGAATTCATTCTCTAGAAACTCCACGTCTCTAGACTCCACTTCAGTCAACCCTCCATTAGAATGTGCACCATACATCACGTAACCCTTCGAATTTTCAGGGTACCTGATGAACACCTTTTTGCTGGCTTTAGGACCCAGCTTTCCCAACTTATGGGAGGCATTGTGAACATATCCTGCTGAGCCCCAAGGGCGCAAATGATCCATAGAGGGTAGTGTGCCATGCCATAGCTCATATGGAGTGGAGGGTACCGTTTTACCAGGGACACGGTTAAGGATGTAGGCAGCAGTCAACAGCTCATCTCCCCAAAAACTGATTGGAAGATTGTCTTGCGCATCATCGACCTAACCATGTCTAGTAAAGTCATGTTGCGACGCTCGGCAACACCATTCTGTTGCGGTGTCCCAGGAATGGTAAGTTGCCTGCGTATCCCCTTTTCCTCATAGAGCCGCTGGAATTGCTCAGATAGATAATCGCAACCTCTATCTGTCCGGAGAGTCTTCAAAGACCTTTCCTTCTGATTTTCTACCTCAGCTAAAAATCATCTGAAATAATCCAGCGCTTCATAGCGGTGGGAGATCAGGTACACATACCCAATCGCAAAAAATTATCTATAAATGTAAGGAAATAGGAAGCGCTGTGACGCGCCTTGACACTCATGGGTCCACAGATATTAGAGTGAACTAGCTCTAATGGATGAGAGGCCCTAGTAGCCTTACCAAAAGGCTTTCTTGTTGCCTTTCTACTAGACAAGACTCGCACACAAGTAGATTTATCTTGGTAAGAGGGCCTAATAGCCCTGCTTTAGCCATAAGTGCCATCCTATCTTGGCCCACATGACCAAGTCTGGCATGCCAAAGAAAACTATCATCACAGGCAGGAATAGAAGCACAAGAAAAAGAGGAGTAAGAAGCACACAATTCAACATCAAGTCTAAAGAACCCTTGTGATAAATATCCACAAAAGGACAAAACACCCTTCAGATAGACTGACATACGGTCACCAGAAAAACTAAAAATGTAACCAAGTGCCAACAGGGCAAGAATAGAACAAAGATTACACCGGATAGTTGGGACATACAAAACGTCATGTAGGATCAACACATGTCCACCACGAAGCGTAACACGATATGCTCCTACACCTAAAACTTGCTCATGCAGACCATTCCCCAGCACGACAAACTGGGTATTTACAGGTATCCAGTGAAAATCCACAAAACTAGCTCGATCTCGCACTATATGTTTGTTCGCTCCCGAATCTACAATCCAATTGGGGAGAGTGTCAGCAATAATGTATATGAACAAACATAGAGAGAGCTTAATATGGAGCATACCTTCTTTGGCTCAGTGCAATCATGAGCAAAGTGGCCTTTAGCTCCACAGTTGTAGCACTTAATCTTTGTCACATCTCTCTTGCCCCTCGACGTCCTCTCTTAGGTTTGGCCATAGTTTTTCCTTTATATCCCTGAGCACTCTTGTGACGTGCCTTTCCCTTCTTTTTGTTCTTGGGCCTCGAAGACTCAACAGTAACCATATACACCGAAGGTAGGGAAGTCTCAATACGCTCAGCCTTTAGCTCAAGGTGACGAGCAATATCCTCAAAAGTCTTGATGTGCTCACTATGAGTCATCAAGAGCTTCATCTGACTCCACTAAGGGTCAGGCAGTGAACGAATCACTGCTAGGACCTGTTGCTCATCAGTAAGGTCAACTCCAATAGCCTTCATATCCCTAATCATGTTTTCCATCACACGAAGGTGGGTCGACATGGAATGATCGGGATCCTTGACATACTGTATGAATCTAAGGTTCAAGGCACGTAGCCTTGTGGCCGAAGTTTGACCAAACCTGATCTTGAGCTAGTTCCACATATCCTGAGCAGTCTGGCAATGCTCAAAGTTGCCAATAAGATCATTGTGCATGATGCTCAACATGGTAAAGCATGCACAACGATCTTTCTTGACCCAATTGTCATAGGCTTCCCGATCAAGGCGATGTTGCTCAGTAGTGCCAGGGGCTGGTGGTGTCATACTAGTTGTCAGGTCTCCAAGACTTCTAATTCATTCAGCATGTATTGAATTTTTCTATGCCACATTTCATAGTTTTATCCATCTAGCTTCTCACCTTTGTTGAGATCAGCTATCACAGATTTGGAGGCCATCACTGCATTTAGTCAAGCAATGTATGGACATTAGGCACATATCAGTGTATACTGATATCTAGAAAAATAATTAGATTACAAATATTCTTCTTATAAATGAGATCAAAAATTTTGCTAAGCTCATAATCATCACTTATTTAATAAGATGGAACACAAATCTGATAATTTTTCATAGAACATATCTATATTGTCCACAAAATAATGTAGGAACAAATCCGCAACGCAAACATATGCTGCAACAAGCATATTTTTCATGTCAACTAAAGACATAATTTATAAATAATATATTATTTATGCACCAAGTCATAAATAAACATGCTCGCAGAAAATACATAGCATTTGGCATAAATCCTCTCATGCACTAAGCATAAATAATTATGTCAACATAAATAACATGCAAAATTATGCATAAATCATATTTGTACACTAAGCATATAAATAATTATGCATCCAGAAAAAAATTCACAAGAAAAATCAAATAGAATGGCAATAAAAATATTCATGCATAGAGCATAAACCACCATGCCACAGTAATAAAATTTTTAATAAATTTTCTAAGATATTCTATGAATTTTTATGATATTTCTACAATTTTTTTGATTTTTTTTTTGATTTTCTACGATTTATCACTTAGCTGCCACGTTTTCGCTACATAGCTGCCAAGTAACAGGCACGTGGCCAGCATTGAGCGCCACGTGGCAGACCTTTCAAATGCTGAACGATGCAACAGCACCTCCCTTTTCCCTTTGATTTATTTGTTTTTTATTATTGGTTGTTGGTTGGGTATTGAAATTACCCCTGGATTTTCAACTATTTACTGGTGGTGCAATCAACTCAAAAAATAGGGAAACCATTCAATGGATTCAAAATTCCTCGTAACCGACAGATCATACACTATGACCCAAGAAAATAAAATGCCATCAAATCGTGCTGCAGCCGACTCTACCGCCGCCCACTTGGTGGCAATCAGAGCAGTCAGATCATCCCCAGCCCTCCAGCACCGGGGAAGATGCCGAACGACACGGCGACCCGGAAGACAGACCCGGGATGGAATCCGGCAGCGAACAATGCGTCAGGCCCACAGCCAAGGAAAGAAAACCGTCCGAGAAAGAAGTGGGAAGGATCGGCCAAAGAAGAACATCCCAACCGCCTCCCTGCCTCCCCATGCTTTCCGAGGTCCGCTGCTGCACCCATGGCCACAGCATAACCTCCCCTTTTTTTTTTGAGATTGCAGCAACACCCAAGGCCAATTCCTCAACAACCTCTCTTCTCGTAGGTGATAAGAGGCTCTGATACCAATTGAAGGAACCGAATATAAAGGACATACCGATAATGACGAACATACCTCAATATCGGCAGCAGCGGAAGCAGGATCGTCGGTCGTCGGGGGCTACCAGAGTCCCCTGTATGTCCATGCCCCTAAGCCGCAGCACCGATGAAGGAGAGGAGGAAGAGCCCTTCGTGACCCTCGAATGCATCTCCCACTCAGAAGACCTCCTAATGAATATACCTTCGGTCTTCTTTTTAAAGAAGGCTATCACCAGCGGATAAGCAAGAGGGATTACCTACGAAGCATCTCTTAGAATTGAAGAGTCGTAGAGTCTCTAGGGACTCTTGGGATATCGTATGACAAATTAATGACACTCAGATCAACAAGAAAGAGAGAAGAAGTAGAGAACGATCCATAGCCATACGGATGGGCGGCCAAAGAAGAAATTGTGGACAAAAGAAGGACGCACACTCGCTCGCATAAGCAAAAACGGAAGAAAAGAGGGTGGATGTGGCACATGGGTCTCAATTAGCCACCTAGAAGAAGGGCCGCATTATTGAAGGCTACTCAGCCGTCCCCGGCTCAGGCCATTAAATGCTATTGGCCGATGTCACCGGTGTTTGGTGGCAGCGAAACGTCGCACCAGACGGGTGCGGCTGCTCCTAAATCCTAATGCTTGCACCGTAAAGAGCCCTGTAGGGACCGACGCACGTCGCGCTAAGGGCCCTTGGATATCCGGGTGGGGGTTGTAGATTGATGCAATGAGATGAGGAATGCACCTTTTTTTCGACTTCTTGTCAGTTGCGTGACACCATTCTTCATCACCTTAATTGAGGATGGTGGGGGACGTTGCTTCGCGAAGGTGCCGCAACCAAAAAAAAAATTGGTCAGGAGAAAAAAAAATAATCCCTTTCATTACGAAGATGTTACTCATGATCTCAACAACATAAAAGGATGTGTTTTTGATTCACCGACCTAATAAGAATGAAAGTTAAGATTCTGGTTTCAATCATATTATTATCATTTCAAATAGAATGCTAAATTAATATTTTGGTTGATTGACACTCTCACTTTCATTTGATTTTCTTCTTCAAAGTTCATCTCGTTAAAAATATGCAAAGCATTATCTTTTTTTCTTTCTCATTTTTCTCTACCATTGCATGGATACTAAACTAATTCTACTATTGCAGTCCCTAATGCTAATGATGCCACCACCTAAAGAGGTGGTAGATGAGATGATCAAAAATTAAAGGCCCTCTGACTATAATCCCTAGGAAAAAGAAGCTTTGATTTTAAATAATATCAAATTATATTCATATGATTTGAAATTCAACTCATCTCAACTCATCTCAGCATTTTTCAACTACATAGGGTCAGCTATATGAATATTTCCTCCACTCTGCTCTATTCAGGACCAAATCAGCATTTAAATTATAAATAGTTATATTTTTTTAATTATTTCTATCCATATTAGTTTAGGTTTACCTCTACCTTTATCCTTACTATGGATTGTTAGAATATCATCCTTTCTAACTGGAGCATCTAAAGTTCTACGTTGTATATGTCCAACCACTGCAATCGATTTTCCTCATTCTATCTTCAATTGGGGCTACTCCTATCATTTCTCTTATATGTTTATTTCTAATTCTATCGTTTAAAGTTTTACCATATATCTATCTTAATATATGCATTTATGTTACACTTAATTTATTCACATGTTGTTTCAATATTGCCTAACACTCTGTTTCATATAGCATAGCTGACCTAATAACGAATGTATAGAATTTTTTTAAAAATTTTAATGGGATGCATCGATCATATAATACTCCCAAAGCACTTCTCCACTTAATCCATCCGGCTTTACTATATGATTCACATCTTTACCTATTTCATCTTCTTACTAGATAATCGATTTCAAATACCTTAATTTTTTACTCTTTGATATCTCTTGGCTTGCAATCTTCACTATTTCTTCATTTGTATTTCTACTCCCACTAAAATTACATTTCATATATTCAGTTTTAATTCTACTAATCTTAAAACCTTTAAATTCTAGAACCTCTCTCCAAATCTTTAGCTTAGCATTTACTCTAGATTTAGTTTCATCAATCAACACTATATCATCTACAAATAATATACACCATGAGATATCATTTTGAATATGTTTGGTTAGTTCATCCATAACTAATACAAAAAGATAAGGACTTAAGGCAGATCTTTGATGTAAACCTACAGTAATTGAAAACTTGCTAGTTTATTCTAATATTATTTTAACAATATTTATTATTCTATCATATATATCTTTTATCAATTCTGTTGGTCCAGATAGCAACCCAAGAGGGAGGGTGAATTGGGTTTTTTAAAAATTAAACTCCTTTTAAAAACAAACCCCCAGCGGAAGTGAAAACTTAGATGTATACGAATTAAAATAGAGTGTGCAAAGATAGAGAGTAAGAGATAAGGAAACAATCACTGCAAGCACAAGAAGTTTTATAGTGGTTCGGTGTACTTACACCTACATCCACTCCCAAGTACCTCTTGGGTCCACACTATAATCAATCTGATTACAGCAGAGTTATTTTGCAAGCTCACAACTCAAACTTGTTATTTTCCCGGGTCCACAACGAACCCAGCTGGTTTTCAAGGCTCACCAGCACACAACCTTACAACACAAGCAACAGCTTGCTCAAGGCTAACAGCCTCAACGGAATCAATCCTCTGATTGACCCAGCAAACAATAAATTTTTACAAATTTAAAAGCTCCTCCAATGAGCAAATATACAATAATATAATAACAATAAAGAGATAGGAATCAAAGCCTAATTTGCAGATCTTGGTGGCTTGCTTCTTCTCTTCTCTTGAGTGGATCTTCCTTTAGAATGCTCTTGAAGCTTCGAAGATTAGAAAGCTAGGGCTTTCTTCTTCTTTTGGATTTCTTCAAATAAGACAAGGAATGCTAGAAATCTCTTTCTTTCTTTTGGAGATCAGTATAATCTTTCCTTTCGTATCTTCCCTCTTTTCTCTTTTGATTTTCTAATGAATTTCACTCTTGTTTTTCTGATTGTTCTCTCTTTTTACTTGCTTGTCCTCATCTTTTTTAGATACAATAAAACCTCTTCTTATAGATTCTTCTTAATCCATAAATAGCCAAAACTATCAGTTAGAAACAAGTGTAAGAAGGATTAGAACCAAAAAGGGTAATAGTCGTTGGGATTAGAAAGATAAAGATAAAGTTTAGAGATGTTCTGATAGTTCTGGAGTCATTTCTGACAAACTGGAGTCGACTCTAACTTTTCTGTAGTCGGCTCTAAATCGAAAATCCCCAATCCGCTCGATCTGGAGTCGTCTCTGACTTTTCTGGGGTCGACACGAAAATCTTCTGGAGTCAATTCTAACAGTCCAGGAGTCAACTCTAAGTCATGACCGAAAAACCATCGTTCTGTCTTTTCTATTGGAGTCGGCTCTAACAGTCCAGGTGTCGACTCTAAGTCTGTGCTGATTTTCGGAGTCGACTTTGCGATTCTATGTGTCGACTCTAATATCTGCAATCTTACCTTGACATTAGATTCGAACAAGAACTTAATTTTTCTTGTGATTTTGATTAATAAATCATATCATAAACTGAAAAACTAAACCAAAATCATTAGTAGCTTCAAATGTATACTCAATTAGTTTGTTAATCATCAAAATCAATAATTGGGTCAACAATCTCCCCCTTTTTGATGATGACAAAAACTTTGAGTATATGCATTAAAAATTCATTTGAAATAAGTGTTATAGACATTGTTAAAGCTTTAAAACTTCTTAACAAAGAATTTGATGTCAAGTTTCAAATGATCTTTAAAAAAATACTTGAGTTCTATTATAAACAGCAATCAAGATGATTTGACACAGAAAATCATTTAACATAAAAAATTGTTAAGCTCCCCCTGCATTAAATAACTCCCCCTATGCAAGGTACATATAAATAAACTGAAATATGATCAATTTATAGATTTCTCTTCCCCTTTTTGAGATATACCAATTGATTAAAACATATTGAAACTTACAAATCTTATATTCTTTCATTCTCTCTTATATTCTTTCATGCTCTCTTCTTTAGCATATACAATTTTCTCTCCTCCTTTTTTGTTATCAGCAATAAAGTGAGTTTAAAAATAATAATGTAGGTAATCAGAGCGAGGTTGTTGGTTCATTCAATCATCGAGATAGTAAACTTCATTCATTGTTGTTGGAGGGTAAAATCGTCATTGCATCAATATCCATGCGAGGAGGCTAAGACCGACCTCCTTCCTTCGTCTTTCCCGGGCTTCCATAGCTCGGCCTCCCCGAGCTTCCATAGCTCGGCTTCCCCGGGCTTCCATAGCTCGGCCCTTCCCGAGTTTCCATAGCTCGGCCTTTCCGGGCTTCCATAGCTCGGCCCTTCCCGAGTTTCCATGGCTCGGCCTTTCCGGGCTTTCATAGCTTGGCCTCCCCGGGCTTCCGTAGCTCGGCCTCCTCTGAGCTTTCATAGCTCGGCCTCCCCGGGCTTCCGTAGCTTGGCCTCCTTCAAGCCTTCATAGCTCGGCTCCCCGAGCCCCCATAGCTCGGCTCCCTCGAGCTCCCATAGCTCGGTTTCCCCGAGCTTCCATAGCTCGTCCTCCCCGAGCTCCCATAGCTCGACTCCCCCGAGCTTCCATAGCTCGGCTCCCCGAGCTTCCATAGCTCGTCCTTTCCGAGCTCCCATAGCTCGGCTCCCCTGAGCTCCCATAGCTCGGCTTCACTGAGCGACCCACGATTCGATACTCACCTCCGCGGAACCGACGCGGGAGAGCCTAAGCCTATTGTAAAAACATTCTAGGCAAGGAATCATGTTGAGAGGTGGTCTAGAGCCTACCAAGGCTACCCAAGACCTACACACCTACCAGATCTCAAGCCATCAAGGAGCTCTCCTAGCCGTCGATCTCCTAACAGACAAGATATGGATCCCAACAGCCCCACAACGGCCTGATTCGATCCACCTCCGTATCCTAACAACCTCTGAACCTTCCAGAAGGCGCTCAAGATACAGGTGACAGCCTATAAATATCACGCTCGCAGATTCCCTCAGGTACGCACGTGCGCGCTCACACCCTCACTCCCACTCTCCTGCACTCCTACTACTCGTCGGTGCTCTCGCCCTCTAGAGCTCCCGATTGGCCGCCCTAGGGAGACTCTCCGGAGAGATCCACCTCCCCGTTTTTTGATTGATCGCTGATTTCCTCCCACTGACTTGAGCGTCAGAGGGTCTTCCGCGGAGGGCCACCCCCAACGCCTCTCGCACGAGGACTTGTGTGCAGGTCCGCCCCCTGGAGATCGACTGCGCCCGAGTCGGAGGACGGATCCCGGCGGCAATAGATTGGCGCTAGAGGGAAGGGTCTCAAGTCCCATTAAAACTTGAAGAAAGGAGATAAGGATCTCAATCTGGAGTAGAACCTCTCTAATGGCCAACCGAAGAGAAGCTAGAAAGTTGAAGCTGCAGGCCACCCACTACGTGTTGATCGACAACCAGCTTTACAAACGGTCCTTCTCCATGCCGCTGCTCAGGTGCCTTCACCCGTCCGAAGCAGATTATGCTCTGTGCGAGGTACATGAAGGGATTTGTGGCAACCATCTGGGAAGCCGATCCCTATGCCACAAGGTGCTGCGACAAGGCTACTACTGGCCGACCATGCAGAAGGATGCAGACGATCTAGTCCGAGCCTGCGATCCCTGCCAGAGGCACTCAAGCATCCAAAGGCTCCCCTCCGCCGAACTTGTTTCCATATCCTCCGCTTGGCCCTTCGTCAATGGGGGATGAACATCCTCGGCCCATTCCCGCTTGCCACGGGGCAGCGGAAATTTTTATTTGTCGCCATCGACTACTTCACCAAATGGATCGAAGCGGAAGCGATTGTACAAATAACCGAGGCACGGGCCAGAGATTTTGTATGGAGGTCCATCATCTGCCGATTCGGCCTCTCGCACACCATAATCACCGATAACGGTAAGCAGTTTGACAACTCTAAATTCCGCCAGTTCTGCGAGGAGCATGGAATCCGTCACCACCTCACCTCGGTCGGGCACCCACAAGCCAACGGAGCAGCCGAAGTGACCAACAGGACCCTCCTTTAGGGGATCAAAGCTCGTCTTTCCAGAGTCCAAGGCAGATGGGCGGAGGAGCTGCATCATGTCTTATGGGCCTACCGCACCACCCCGAGAATCCCGACAGGTGAAACCCCATTCCGAATGGCTTTCGGTACAGAGGTCGTTATCCCTGTGGAAATAGGCCTCCCATCATTGCGGGTGGAAAGTTACTCAGAGGAAGCTAGCAACGAGCAGCTCCTCACCAACCTCGACTTGGTGGAGGAGATTAGAGAGAAGGCCCGGATCAGAATGGCCGCTTATCAACAAAGGGTGGCCCGTTACCACGCTTCCAGAGTCAAAGGGAAAGCCTTCCTGCTCGGCGACCTTGTCCTCCGAAAGGCCTCTGTTTCCAAACCGCTGGAACAAGGAAAGCTGGCGCCAAATTGGGAAGGCCCGTTCCAAGTGGCGGAGATCATTGGACCGGGAACCTACAAGCTACAAGATTTGAATGGGAAATCCATCCCTTGGACATGGAACACGGACAATCTCCGCAAATATTATCAATAGGGTACGTCCTCTCCAAGTCCATTTTTATATGCCTCATTATACCTACATGTGGACACATTTTTTCATAATTTGCAACGTAAATCATTACGCACTACATTCTCAAAGATTGCGAAAGAAATAGATGCTGCTTACCAATCCTCAGCACGATCGAGTTACTTGTTTGTACAGGAATTCTCCGAACCTCGGCTGGGCCGAGCAATAAATTCTCTGAACCTTGGCAGGGCCAAGTAAAATATTCTCCGAACCTCGGCTGGGCCGAGCAATAAATTCTCTGAACCTTGGCAGGGCCAAGTAAAATATTCTCCGAACCTCGGCTGGGCCGAGCAACAAATTCTCCAAACCTTGGCAGGGCCAAGTAAAATATTCTCCGAACCTCGGCCCACCTCGGCTGGGCCGAGCAACAAATTCTCCGAACCTTGGCAGGGCCAAGTAAAATATTCACCGAACCTCGGCTGGGCCGAGCAACAAATTCTCCGAACCTTGGCAGGGCCAAGTAAAATATTCTCTGAACCTCGGCTGGGCCAAGCAACAAATTCTTCGAACCTTGGCAGGGCCAAGTAAAATATTCTCCGAACCTCAGCTGGGCCGAGAAACAAATTCTCCGAACCTTGGCAGGGCCAAGTAAAATATTCTCCGAACCTCGGCTGGGCCGAGCAACAAATTCTCCGAACCTTGGCAGGGCCAAGTAAAAGATTCTCCGAACCTCGGCTGGGCTAAGCAACAAATTCTCCGAACCTTGGCAGGGCCAAGTAAAATATTCTCCGAACCTCGGCTGGGCCGAGCAACAAATTCTCCGAACCTTGGCAGGGCCAAGTAAAATATTCTTCGAACCTCGGCTGGGCCGAGCAACAAATTCTCCGAACCTTGGCAGGGCCAAATAAAATATTCTCCGAACCTCGGCTGGGCCGAGCAACAAATTCTCCGAACCTTGGCAAGGCCAAGTAAAATATTCTCCGAACCTCGGCTGGGTCGAGTAACAAATTCAGGCTAAAATACCGGTAGAAAACCAAAGTACGCAGGCCCCGATTAAAGCCAAAGGACTTCCAAATAGTCCCCAAAACTTCGGCCGGTTGAAAAGAAGCCTCCGGTAAACCCCTTAAAGGGTTCAAAAATCCCCGCGTAATCGGCCAAGAGCCCCAAGCAGAGCCAGGGAATTCCCCTCTGCTACTAAAATCTTTGGGCAACGCCCCTATAACCCGTCGAACAAAGCGTCTATCTCAGCGCGTGAACCAGTGGAGCCACTCAGGCTCCCCAACTATTATGCGAATGGCATTTTTGGAGTTAAAAACCCATGAGACAGGAAGATTATCCAAACAGAACCACTTTCATTGATTGGGAAAGGGAGTACAGAAAGAAACAGAAAAAACAAAAACAGGAAGCAAAGGAGGCCCCATCTAAGATTCGGTGTCACTCCCGGACGCCAGTAGGTCCTCCAGCTACTCGGTGAGGTCAGCGACCTGCTGGCGGAGCGACGCAATCTCCTCCCTCTGCCGGTCCGCCACCCGGCGCAGGGCCTCCGTCTCCCTCGTGGAGACGTCCACGTACTCCTCGATGACCCTTACGAGCCGCTGTTGGCTCGCAAGGGTCGAGGCCAAGCCCAATCCATCAATAGTAATCATGGGACGACCACTCGGCGGGCGAAGCAAATCCTTGATTAACGCGTATAACTCCTCAGATGATCGTCCTCCTTGGAAATCCATGGCCGAATGATACTTCAAAGCTTAAACCGAGGGATGACTAAGGCCAACATCCCTCGGTCATATTTATACCCACCAGGCGAGTATCTCGATCGGTCGCACCACAGCAACCGACCTACGAGAACTCACCACATGTCATCACCTTATTGCTTGCGGAATCTGAAGGGCCATGCCCCATCCCGAGAGAGATCGATAAACACGTACGGACTATTCGGGAACCCCCCGAACAGGATATTTTCTGATCTGCCGGCCCCCCATGATAAATGCTCCCAACACTTCCCCAAGCTCTTTTAAGGCTGGCCCCCTTTTCGGGAAGCGCAAAAAAGAAAGAAATTCAGCGCCTGGCGGTGACTCGTCCCCTCGGGAGGGCTAGCGTCATAAATGGAGAGCGTGACCATGCACCGCCCATCCTGACGCCCCTCACCAAGCACCGCAGGATCTAACACTACGGCTCATAATGGCAACTAAGTCATCTCTCCGAAGCCCGAATCTCCGAACCTCGGCTGGACCGAGCTACAAATTCACCGAACCTTGGCAGGGCCAAGTAAAATATTCTTCGAACCTCGGCTGGGCCGGGCAACAAATTCTCCGAACCTTGGCAGGGCCAAGTAAAAATCTCCGAACCTCGGCTGGGCCGAGCTACAAATTCTCCGAACCTTGGCAGGGCCAAGTAAAAAATTCTTCGAACATCAGGCTTGGCCGAGCTACAATTCTTCGAACCTTGGCAGGGCCAAGATTCTCTGAGCCTTGGAAGGGCCAAGTAAAAATTCACCGAACCTTGGCAGGGCCAAGTACAAATTCTCCGAACCTCGGCTGGGCCGAGCTACTAGTTCTCCGAACCTTGGCAGGGCCAAGTGCGAATTCTCCGAACCTCGGCGAGGCCGAGTCGCGAACATTCGAGCGAGACATAAGTCACCGAACTTCGAACCAAGATAAGGAGCGTGTTCCACCGAACAATCTCCAGACCATCGCTTGCGAACCCCGATTAGTTCGGATAGCGCGGGATCCTCGCCTAAGAGCGAGCGGGACGCCTTTGTACCCCACTACCAACGACAATAAACTTGGCACAGAAGAGACAGAGATCGAGAAACAGAATAGAACTCTCTTTATTTCATTGCCATCAAAACCAGTTACAAATGCCTTAGAGGCGTTACAAGAGCATTGAAATGCATAAAATAAAGACAAGTATAAAACTCGAGCAACTGCTCCAAAGCAGACCTGGGCAACCGTGATGCTTCGACGTCCGGCTGCCGAACCAGATAAGCCGCATCCAGTCAGCTCGAGCTGATAATAGCCGAGCATCATGGACCAATAGTTGTGGCCAGCTTCAGTCAATAATGATATCTCGGTGACCCAACCGAGATATCTAGGTGGCCATCCCAGACCACCCAACCGAGGGACCCCCCGGCGAGCAGGTAGGAAGCCAGCGGACCCTGGCGTCGGAATGCTCTCCCAAACCGAGTGTGCGCTGCCCTACCTTGCCATGGCTCAAGGACAAGGTGTCGGCGGGCGGCACACCATCGCCCCCTCCCCATGTGGCAAAAGATTCCCCAGGCGGGCGAGCCCAGGAATCCAAACCGGGGGAGGAGGCGAAATTCACTCAAACCATGGGGAGTCCGCGTGCACTTCCTACCATACGTCCCCGAAGGGGAACCACAAAGGTCACACTGGAAGAGTGTGTGTGCGCTCTCTGTGTGATCTCTGCGCCCTCCTTGTGCGCTCTCCATATGATCTCCGGGACTCATCCCCTAAAGGTGAACCATTCTTCGGTAGCTCCTTCATCGTCCCAGCTATCTGGTGGCGAAGGGCTTATGAGAGGAAAGCTCGGTCCTCCCACTCACAACAGCAGAGAAACGAGCATGATGGAAACTCTAATAGGAAAGAAACTTTGGGTACAACCAAACACGACCCCCTCTTCCCTTTTTTATAGGCCAAAAATGGACCGGGAACAATTACCAAAGCTATAAGCCCCGAGATTCAAACACCTGGGCCATATCTCCACGTGGCCTCCCAGGATGAAAGCGGCGCCCTATTGCGCGCCGAGCCCACCGCCTGAACTATGACGCATGCGAAGATCTCCTCTTGAGAATCGCGGTCATTAAATGCAGAGAATCGTCCACTGGCATTACGGAAATTGGCAGGATCCGAAGATCGTCCTATGAAAATAATGTCCTCCAATGGTAAACGGATGTGTGTGCCGTATGTCAAAACGACCCACATGGGAAAAGAGCACCTTCGAAAAGCACCAAAATAGCTTTATGCTTCCCACATTGCCGTATCATCGATTTCGGTGAAATAAAAATCGGCGTGCCTGCAGAACTGCAGGGCGCTGGCAGGATAGCAAAAAGCACGAAAACCAACTGTCCGACGATTGCTTCCTAGCGAAGTTAGTCGCTCAAGGAACTCGTGCGACAAAATCGGACGCCCCAAAAGAAAATGAGCGTGAAGGCTATACAAACTATCCTTTCATTCAACGAAAAATGGAGTGACCAAAGGAAACGAAAAATACTTCGGCAACCACACTCATATGTTGGCCCTAGCCGACCTACCTTTGCCCGTCGGCCCTAGCCGACCTACCTTTGCTCGTCGGCCCTAGCCGACCAACCTTTGTTCGTCGGCCCTAGCCGACCTATTCTGCCTGTCGGCCCTAGCCGACCTACCTTTGCTCGTTGGCCCTAGCCGACCTACTCTGCTCGTCGGCCCTAGCCGACCTATTCCGTCTGTCAGCCCAGGCCGACCTGCCCTGTCCATCGGTCTTAACCGGCTAGCTTCATTTCTCGAGTTTTAATTAAGACACAAACCGGACCAGATCGTCTATCGGTTCGCCGGTCAAGGCTATCGCCCCGCCTTGGGCCAAGCCAATGCATTTCCTCAATCTTGGAATAAAGATGACCTAAGAGCATCAATGAGCCATAAGTCGCTCGCGGTTGAGGCAAGACTAGACGGCAAGAAAAGCACTTAAATGAAAATAGAGGGTTCATTTATTAAAAGACATCAGTCAGACTTTCAAAAAGCAAAATACAGGGATGGTTCCTAAAGGCCGGAACCACGTCAGTTTGGAGGAGCCCTCGGTTACATCCACGGAGGTGTGACTAGATTCACCTTTCTCTAATGCCTTTGCCCCTTCAGCGGCAGTTTGCGATCGCCCTTCAGAAGCTGCGGCTTCGCTGGGACCCGGGGCGGCACCAGGATCGGTATCGGAGACGTCGACGTATTCTCCTCCTCTTCTCCTTCGGATTCACCGTCATCAGGAGCTTCAGTATCCAGAAAAGAGAGATCCCATTCTGGGTGCTCACTGGATATCTTGTCCTTATATTCTTCCATTCCAAGTTGGAAGGCCTTAACGCCGATAGCGTCCTGCTCCCCCTTGAGTATGGTGAGCTGCACCTTAGCCTCAGCAGCCTGCTTCTCAGCCTCCGCAACTTGAGCCCGTAGAATAACGTTTTGCTCCTCAAACTCGCCGGCCCACGTCTCGAGTTCTGAGCTCTTATTGCGGCTGGACACGAGCTCGCCTTGGAGAGCCCGATTCTCCAACCCTAACTTCGCCATCTGAAAAACCAAAATTAGCCGGCATCACAAGAAATCAACAAAAGAAGATAAAAAGGGGGAATGAGATCGTACCTCCTCCTCTTGTCTGGCCAACCTCTTGGTCAGCTCCTCAGCCTCACCCCTGGCTCTTGTTCTATCAGCCCCGATCAACTCAACCCTCTCCTGCAGAGTATTAATCCTTAACTGTTTGGCTTCGGCCTCCTCCCGGGCTTGGGATAGCTCGTTGTTCACCCGAGCTATCATCCCTTGGTGCCATTTAGCGCCCTCCCTCAAGTCGGCAATTTCGCCATCGCGCCGCTTCAGTTTCTCCTCCATTTCGTCGAGCATTCTAGTCAGGCGCTTTCTCTCGTCGGCAGCTTCCCTCCCTAACCGACCCAAACTCTCACTATGTTCTCGCCGTATCGCCTTCACTTCCTCGGAATGTTTCGACTCAACTCTGGCTAGCTCCAAGAATGCATCGTCATTCTTCGCCAGGTGTCCCTGCAACTCCTCCACTTTGCCTTTCTGCTTGGACGCTTTGGCTAGAGCGGCCTGATATGCCGCCTTCATCCCCTCCAAACCTCTGTTGCTAGCAGCCAGAAGTTCCTCGAACTTCTTGGACACCTTTACTCGCGATTGAAGCTCAGCGTTGTCTCTCCTGGCTTGAATGCTAGCCCCCGTCGCCAAACTCAGACGCCAGCACATTGCCCGAGAAAGTAGGACACTCTGTAGGACAAAAAATGAGTAAAAATCCACGATCAGGTCAATCAGAAAGCATCCACCGCCCAAGAGCGATAACTCACTCGAGAGGCATAGGCCCGCATCATCTTCATGAGGGTCGGATTGTCGATATCGGAGAGAAGGTGGATACTTTCGGCCACTCCTTGCTGTCCGAATGCAGCATCAACCAACTCCAAATCCGCAAACTTGTTCGCCGAGGGATCTGCACCCGGATACAAGGCCGACCTCATTAAGGCAGAAAACGCCTCCTCTACACCAGTGTTCGAGCCACTGGGCTGACCATCTCCGCCCGAGGAGCCAACCTGGGGAACCTCCAACTGGGAGGCCTTCAACCTCCCAGCCTCTTCTATCAGAGCCCTAGCTTGGGTTTCTTCGGACAATTCGGCCAGTCCAAGCGCCAGCCATCCCAAAATCCTTTTCGAATGAGTCCCTATTGCCGGACTCCCACCTTGCTGTGCTTCTCCTCCCGACCCGTCCTTTCCGGTCGCAACCACCTGCGTCTCCTCCGCAGACTCTCCCGAGGCCTCTGCCTGGCCTGTTTCTTGACCCACTAAGGGCGGTCCAACATCGCTACTCCCGGACTCCTCCCGAACCTCTTCTCCAGTGGCATCTCCCCCTTGCTCCCCTGCTGGAGTCGCTAATAGTCCCACAGAGGTGGAAGGCCCCCCAGAAATGATCACTTCCGCCGAATCTATCGCCGGCTCCTCTTTCACAGGGGATGCTGCCGGACGAGCCAACGGAGTTTCATCTGAACTGTCTGTTATTTCCACTACGGGAGGACAAGGGATCGCGGCTGTCCTCCCTAGATCCTCCTTCGCCCCCGACACTCCTGTCGTGACCGCTCCGGCGTCCGGCGGGCTTCTTGCGGAGGTATGAGCCCTTTTCTCGGGCCTACCACTATCCGCGCCGCTGCTCTCCCTTGGGCGCTTTCCTCTCTTCCTCTTGGCAAGGCTCGATAATGCCGACCTCTTGGCTGTAAGAACGGAACATATACGATCAGATCCAAACACATTCATCGAGAAAACACGCAGCAGAAAAGGTAAAAGGGAGGACTCACCTTGCGGGTCCAGGGGGCTAAGCCCGGTGGCAAAAAGGGCCCTCTCTGACAACAGATCGTTGGCCGAGAACACTTGGCCATTGCAGAGGACATCCAAATCTTTCTCCTCCTGCTCTGACAAAACTGGATGCACCTAGGCATTCCGGACAAAATTTTCTCATTTTCGAGGGAAGTCGGAACCAATATTCCCATCGGCGATAACGAACCGACTCTTCCACCCCTTGATAGAGGATGGCTTATCTACAATCACATTGAAGGACCTTTGAGGTCCAATATACGGCCACTCCGATTTCCTTCCTGGTATCAGATGATAACAAGCACGGAAAAGAGGGAGAGTGGCGATAATCTGAATTTGGTGACACATTGAGATAAATCCGATGATGCTCCGCCAGCTGTTTGGGGCCACCATCGTCGGACAGATGTTATAATGAGTCATGATCTCCTTCACCAAGGGATGGAGAGGAAAACGGAAGTCTGCTTTCAAGCTGTCTTCATAAACGAAGACCCCGCTCTCCAGATCTCGCGAGACCCTATGTCCAGGCTCCAGCACTCGTAGGATGACATCTGGAGGCATGCCATACTACTGATGAATTCTTCCCACATCCTCAGCAGCGATCTCCGAAGCTACGTCGTCGGGGCTCATCGTCATCTTAGCCGAAAAAGCACCAGGCGAAATGACGAGCGTTGCGAGGGGGGAGACTCTTCAAGAAACAAAACGAGAGAATACTGCAAACACGTATTTATAGTGTGGCTATCGCTTTGCTTCCCCGCTAAGGAAGCCGCCTTGAGAAGACGAGGCGCCCCGCCCGAGGCATCCGGAACCGCCTCGACAAATGCCATAATGTTCGGGATTCGTGACGTGGCATGCTCCCAACCGTCGCTCTTGGAGGAGCCTTACCCGCGAAGGCACGATGACCCTGCCACATTAATCAGAGCGTCATTGCACGGGCTGTCTAAATCAAATTGCCCCATCCAAAGCGTGCCACCTGGACTTATACTCCCTATGCCCGAACCTACGCTTCGAACTAGGGAGTGGAGGGCATGTGATGGGGGGTAAAATTGTCATTACATCAATATCCGTGCGAGGAGGCTAAGACCGACCTCCTCCCTTCGTCTTTCCCGGGCTTCCATAGCTCGACCTCCCCGAGCTTCCATAGCTCAGCTTCCCCGGCTTCCATAGCTCGGCCCTTCCCGAGTTTCCATAGCTCGACCTTTCCGGGCTTCCATAGCTCGGCCCTTCCCGAGTTTCCATAGCTCGGCCTTTCCGGGCTTTCATAGCTCGGCCTTCCCGGGCTTTTGTAGCTCGGCCTCCTTCGAGCTTTCATAGCTCGGCCTCCCCGGGCTTCCGTAGCTCGACCTCCTCCGAGCCTCCATAGCTCGGCTCCCCCGAGCCCCCATAGCTCAGCTCCCCCGAGCCCATAGCTTAGTTTTCCCGAGCTTCCATAGCTCGTCCTCCCCGAGCTCTCATAGCTCGACTCCCCGAGCTTCCATAGCTCGGCTCCCCCGAGCTCCCATAGCTCGTCCTCCCTGAGCTCCCATAGCTCGGCTTCACTGAGCGACCCACGATTCGATACTCACCTCCGCGAAACCCGACGCGGGGAGCCTAAGCCTACTGTAACAACATTCTAGGCAAGGAATCATGTTGAGAGGTGGTCTAGAGCCTACCAAGGCTACCTAAGACCTACACACCTACCAGATCTCAAGCCATCAAGGAGCTCTCCTAGCCGTCGATCTCCTAACAGACAAGATATGGATCCCAACAGCCCCACAATGGCCTGATTCGATCCACCTCCGTATCCTAACAACCTCTGAACCTTCCAGAAGGCGCTCAAGATACAGGTGATAGCCTATAAATATCACGCTCACAGATTTCCTCAGGTATGCACGCGCGCGCTCACACCCTCACTCCCACTCTCCTGCTCTCATGCTGCTCGTCGGTGCTCTCGCCCTCTAGAGCTCCCGATTGGCCACCCCCAGGGAGACTCTCCGGAGAGATCCACCTCCCTGTTTTCTGATTGATCGCCAATTTCCTTCCACTGACTTGAGCGTCGGAGGGTCTTTCGCGAAGGGCCACCCCCAACGCCTCTCGCGCGAGGACTTGTGTGCAGGTCCGCCCCCTGGAGATCGACTGCGCCCGAGTCGGAGGACGGATCCCGGTGGCAACAATTGTAATTGCTCGTCATAGATAAATTTGCAATAAAAAGATAATTATATTTCATTTCAAGATGCATTACATGTGTCTATCAAAATACATTCTTAGTAAAGTACTATATTAATCAAAAATCCTGGATACAAGCTAACAAAGTATAGTAAACTAGAAATCCTAAGATACAAACTATGAAAAGCTAATCTTAGGTTTCTAAAAGGTTAGGGTAGGATAGGCTTAGATAGGGTATCACTGTAGGAAATAGAAGGTCAATCAAACATGCTTGTAGACAATTTTCTTCAAATGGCCTATCATTTCCATAATCTCATCCTTTTGTGATTTCTTAAAGCCTTCAAGACAACTCTCAACTTGAGCAACAACAATGTCTAAATCTTTCTTCAATTGTCCAGTAGCATCTAGATAAGCTCTAGATCCATCTGCAATCCCTTTCAGCCTTTCAAAAATCTTTTGAAGCTCAGTACTAAGGGAATATGCAGAGCGGCTAATGAAAAATGAAATCAAGTCGAGTCTGGAATTGATCTCCTCCTTAAACTGTCTAATGTCATCTCTTATCTGACAAATCTCATTGGTCCTCTGACTGTCATGCTCAGCTAATAATGCTCTAAGCTGACTAATTTGTACATCTGAAAATCTACCAGATACAAGTGCTATCTAAGGTGGAGGTGAAGAATATGTGCTTGGTCTAGCCTCAGAAGGTCCAGCAGTAGATGGTCCCGCAACAGATGGGTCAGGGACTGATGGTCCCACAACTGATGATCCAGGGATGTCCTCTACTCTGGCCTCCTCAACTCTGGCCTCCTCTACTCTAGCCTCTCATCCTCCTTTTATCCAATTATCATTTACTTTTCTAAAGCCCATACGATGAATGGTAGAGACACTGTAGTAGTCTGCATGTCTTAATTTTCTCAGTGGCTCATTGTCCATGATTAACACACCTTGGCTTCTAAATACCAAAGTCAGAATCATACCATATGGCAATGTAGATCTTTTCTTGGTAGCTGCCTCTGCCATATAGCCTATCATCATCCCAGCTAAGTTTACTGGCTGCCCGGTAATGATACAATCCATCAGCAAGATGTCTCGCTCTGAGACATACTCAAATCTGCCTATCTTTGGAAATAATATCCTCCCGCAGATGTTGTGAAGAAGTCTAGGTTTCAAATTTAGTTGATTTGCTAAAATTTCCTCAAACTCATATACCTCTCTCCCCAACATCCTAGATAGGGTACCACTACGATCATCATGCTGATACTCATTTATCCCAACAGTGGGCATCTCTAACAAATTTCCAAGTATCTCAGCAGTGATCACAACTCTTGTTCCTCTCACATGACTTACTAAACCTCCCTCTCCTCTACTCAAATCATTGTAGAATTCTCTTACGAGGGCTGGGTAGGTGGGAACATCCAAGGAACAAGCTTTCTCCCATCCCATTTCTTTTAATTGACGCCCAATAGAGAAACCCTCTGAAGAAAAGAATCGAAATCAACTTTCCTTCCGGTTGTGATAGCCTTACCCGCTAATTGGTCGATGTGAGAGAAGATGGAGAGGGTGGAGAAGCCTCACGAGTGGCAGAAGATGATGAAGATGGCGTTGCCTCCGAATCGTGAACGCCTCGTGGGAACGGTCAAACCACCAACGATAGCATGCCTTTTAGGAGCCATGGATTCGATTGGAATGAGTAATCAAGGGTTTTGAGGGATTTGGAGGGTTTGGAATCAGGTTTGGAATGGCTCTAAAGAGGATTGGAGACGATAGAATCGAATAGGTGTCGACTCCGCCTTTTATATTTTGACCTAGGTTCCACTTAGAGTCGACTCCCAAAAGCGAGGTGTCGGCTCCAAACCAGAGAATCTGTCAGCGCCCGAATTAGAGTCGGCTCTGCAGAAGCCAGGTGTCGGCTCTAATTGCCCAGACAGAACATCAAAATAGAAGGTGTTGACTCCACAAACTGAAGGTGTCGACTCCACAATAGTTTCAGAGAAAAATTTGAATTTTCAAGGATCTGAAACTGATCAAATTAATCATCAAACTCTAGATAAGTGTTCCTTAATCAATTGGGGAAACAATGAATCAAATTTCTAGATAAATTTCCTTATTGAACATAGAGGATTTTCAAGAAATTATGAAGTCTAGATAGTTGTTGTCCTTAAGAGTTTCAGAAAATTATTCTAAAGGATCACAAACTCCTAATTCTCCTCTAAGATAGCAAAATCTCTCCTCACTCAAAGGTTTGGTAAAAATATCAGCTAATTGATCATTAGTATTAACATATTCAAGACAAACATCTTTGTTGGTTACATGTTCTCTAATAAAGTGATGTCTAATTTCAATGTGTTTAGTTCTTGAATGTTGAATTGGATTTTTCGTTAGATTGATAGCACTAGTATTATCACATTTAATAGGTATTTTATCAAGTGTGATACCATAATCTTCAAGTTGTCGCTTAATCCAAAGGATTTGAGCACAGCAACTTCCAGCTGCAACATACTCTGCCTCAGCAGTGGATAATGCAACCGAATTTTGCTTCTTGCTAAACCAAGAGATTAAGTTACTTCCTAAAAGTTGGCATACCCCACTTGTACTCTTTCTATCTAACTTACAACCAGCATAGTCAGAATCAGAATAAGCAATCAATTTTAAGGTTGAGTCTCTAGAATACCATAATCCTACATTTTTAGTTCCATTTAAGTATCTAAAGATTCTTTTAACAGCAAGTAAATGTGATTCCTTAGGATTAGATTGATATCTTGCACATAAGCAGACAGAAAACATGATATCTGGCCTACTTGCAGTTAGATAAAGAAGTGATCCAATCATACCTCTGTAATGCTTCTGATCTACTTTCTTACCTACTTCATCCTTGTCCAGCTTGCATGAGGGACTCATTGGCGTACCAAGAGGTTTAGCAGATTCCATACCAAATTTCTTGAGTATTTCCTTTGTATACTTTGTTTGGTTAATGAAAATTCCCGCTTTCTCTTGTTTGATTTGAAGTCCAAGGAAGAAGTTTAGTTCTCCCATCATGCTCATCTCGAATTCTCCCTGCATTAGCTTAGCAAATTCTTGACAAAGAAGATTGTTAGTAGCACCAAATATAATGTCATCAACATAAATTTGAACGATTAATAAATCCTTTCCTTTTCTTTTTAAAAAAATGTTTTATCAACATTTCCTCTAGAAAAGTCATTTTCAATTAAAAATTTACTTAATCTATCATACCAAGCTCTAGGTGCTTGCTTTAAACCATAAAGTGCTTTGTGTAGTTTGAAGACGTGGTTTGGAAATTCATGATCTTCAAAACCAGGAGGTTGTTCAACATAAACTTCCTCATTTATAAAACCATTTAGAAATGCACTTTTAACATCCATTTGAAATAAGTTGAAATTCATATGACATGCAAATGCAAGTAGTAGCCTAATGGCTTCTAATCTAGCAACAGGTGCAAAAGTTTCATCAAAATCTATACCTTCTTCTTGATTATATCCTTTTGCAACTAGTCTAGCTTTGTTTCTAATTACTATGCCATTTTCATCTAATTTATTTCTAAATACCCATTTAGATCCTATTATAGGGTGATTTTTAGGTCTTTCAACTAGGGTCCAAACTTGATTTCTAGTGAATTGGTTTAATTCTTCCTGCATTGCTAACATCCAATAACTATCTTTTCGGCTTCCTCTATAGTCTTAGGTTCTATATGAGATACAAATGCAAGATGATTATTGATATCTCTCATTGATGATCTAGTCCTTACACCTTGAGATGGATCACCTATGATTAGGTCCTTAGGATGACCATAAGCATATCTCCAATCTCTAGGTAGATCTTGATCATTTTGAACAGTATCAATACCATCATCCTTAGGTGAGTCATCATCCTTAACTTCAGGTTCCTGATCTGAAGATACATTTAATTTTTCAATATCTCTTTCAATCAAAGATGTATCTTCCTCATCATCAATTTTATCTGAACTTGATGCTAAAGACTCATCAAACACTATATGAATGGATTCTTCTACAACTAAGCTTTTCTTATTAAATACTCTATATGCTTTGCTAGATGTAGAATATCCTAGGAAGATACCTTCATCAGACTTTGCGTCAAACTTCCCAAGATTATCCTTACCATTGTTATGAATAAAACATCTACAACCAAATGCATGAAAATAACTTAAATTTGGTTTCCTATTGATCCAAAGTTCATAGGGAGTTTTCTTAAGGATAGGTCTAATTAGGGCTCTATTTAGAATGTAAGCTGTGTTTATAGCTTCCGCCCAAAAATATTTTGGAAGTTGGCTTTCACATAGCATGGTACGGGCCATGTCTTCTAAAGTCCTATTCTTCCTTTCTACAACTCCATTTTGTTGTGGTGTTCTAGGTGCAGAGAAAGTTATGATGTATGCCTTTTTCAAAACAGAATTTTTCAAATAAGTGATTTTCAAATTCAGTTCCATGATCACTTCTAATAGACACTATGGTAGTGTTTTTCTCATTTGTGACTTTCTTAACAAATTTCATGAATATTGAGAAAGTCTCATCTTTGTGAGCCAAAAACATTACCCAAGTGAATCTAGAGTAATCATCTACTATCACTAGACCATATTTCTTTCCTCCTAGACTTGTGGTTCTAGTAGGTCCAAAAAGGTCCATGTGTAGTAGCTCTAGTGGCCTAGTAGTTGAAACAACATTCTTAGATTTGAAAGAAGTTCTTGTTTGTTTTCCAAATTGACATGCATCACATATTCGATTATTTTCAAAATTTACTAGGAATACCTTTAACTAAATCCATTTTAATAATTTGGAAATTAGGTGTGTGCTTGCATGACCTAATCTACGATGCCACAGCCAACCAATCTCATTCATTTAGCATTATCAGCAACTAAGCAATGATTACTTGGAGATAAATTACTCAAATCAATTAAGTACACATTGCCATAGCGTTTACCAACAAGAATAATGCTATTATCAATGGGATTAGTAACAGTGCAAACAGAAGCTTCAAAGGAGACCTTGAAACCTTTGTCACACAGTTGGCTAATACTTATTAGATTATGTTTAAGTCCATCAACATATAAAACATTATCAATATGAGTAGATGGAGTAATTTGAATCTTACCAATGCCCATGATATGGCCTTGACCATTATCACCAAAAGTAACTACTCCACCTCTTTTTGATTCAAGGGTGATGAATTGATCTTTGTCACCCGTCATGTGTCTTGAGCAACCACTGTCCAGGTACCATTTTCTTTTCAGTCTGATGGCTGCAAGACACTCCTGCAAAACATTTATGTCTTAATTTTAGGTACCCAAGCCTTCTTGGGTCCTTCATGGTTAGAAGCATTAAAATTGTTCCTTTGGGAACCCAAATCATTTTTCTTTTTATGTGAAGATTTACACATATATGATTTATGTCCTTTGTCTCCACATTTAAAACAAGTAATGTTTAATGATTTTTCAGCATGTACAAAAATTTTTCAATGATTTTTGCTTTTTAAGTGGATTATATCCTAATCCAGCTTTATCAAAAACCTTTTGATTTTCCAAAATCATATTAAGTTTGATAGAGCTTAGTGTAAATTTATCAACTATAGGCTTAAGTCTATCAACTTCATTTTTCAAACTTTCTTTTTCTTTTATTAAAAGTTCTTTATCAATAACATGCTTTTCATTTTCTAATGATAGTTTTTGCATTTGAGTTTTCAAATCTTTGTTCTTTGAACTTAGGTTTGCAAAATCATCCATTAATTCATAAAAAGCACTATGTAATTCATCAAAAGTGAAGTCATCAAGAAAACTCGGACTTACCTCATCGTTGTCCGCCATGAAGCATAGATTGGCCATTTCACTCTTTTCTTTTCTTCGGAACTTGTACTTTCCGAATCGCTCCATGTGGCCATCATTGCCTTCTTTTTGAACCTCCGGGTGCCTTTCTTTAGTTGAGGGCATTCAGATTTAAAGTGACCCGGCTTCTTGCATTCAAAACAAATAACTTCCTTTTCTTTGTCCTCATCTTTTCTTGCAAAGGGCTTTTTCTTTTCAAACTTCTTCTTCTTCATGAATCTTTTAAATTTTCTTGTGATGAGTGCCATGTCCTCATCATCACTTTCATCCTCGGATTCATGAGGCTCTTCCATATATTCAGAAATCTTAAGAGCCATATTTCTTTTCTTCTTTGACTCATCTTCATCAACATGTTGCTTGATTTGAAGCTCATGAGTCATCAAGGATCCCAACAGTTCTTCTAGGGGTAGTGTACTTAGATCCTTTGCTTCTTGTATTGCGTCACCTTAGCTTCCCAAGTCCTAGGCAAGGAACGCAAGACCTTTCTCACAAGATCAGAATTATATAAGATTTACCAAGACTTTTTAAACCATTAACTATGTCAGTAAATCTTGTAAACATATCAGCAATAGATTCACATGCATCCATTTTAAACAATTCATATTTATGAACTAGCATGTTAATCTTGGATTCCTTGACTTGATTTGTTCCCTCATGGGTAACTTCAAGTCTATCCCAGATTTCCTTAGCAGAAATGCAAATAGATATGCGATTGAATTCATTTGCATCTAATGAGCAGTATAAGACATTCATTGCTTTGGCATTGAGTTGTGCCAATTTTCTATCATGTTCATCCCATTCCGTTTCCGGTTTAGGAATCTCCATGCCATTAACTCTAGCAGTGGGTGTGTGTGGTCCATTGACTATAATACTCCATAGATCATAGTCAAGTGCTTGAATGAATATTTTCATTCTAGCCTTCCAATAACCATAGTTAGAACCATTAAATAAGGGTGGTCTATTAGTAGATTGACCTTCGGAAAAAGATGAACCAGCTTGAGTTGCCATGTGGATCTTTGACTCTTGATCGTTAGATCAAATCAAATGAGCACTAGCTCTGATACCAATTGTTGGTCCAGATAGCAACCCAAGAGGGGGGGTGAATTGGGTTTTTCAAAAATTAAACTCTTTTGAAAGATAACCCCCAGCGGAAATAAAAACTTAGATTCACAGATTTAAAACTAAGCAACTATAAATAGAGAGTTGAAGATAAAGAGACAATCACGGCAAACACAATATTTTATAGTGGTTCGGTGTACCTACACCTACGTCCACTCCCAAGTACCTCTTGGGTCCACACTATAATCAAACTGATTACAGCAGAGTTGTTTTGCAAGCTCACAACTCAAACTTGTTGTTTTTCCCGGGCGCACAACGAACCCAGCTGGTTTTCAAGGCTCACCAGCACAAAACCTAAAACCACAAGCAAATGCTTGCACAAGGCTAACAGCCTCAACTGAATCAATCACCAGATTGACCCAGCAAACAATTGATTTTACAAAAAAACTGCTCCTTCAATGAGCAAATATACAATAATGAAAAATAATAATAGAGATTAGGAACCAAAGCCTGATTCGAAGATCTTGGTGGCTTCTTCCTTCTCTTCTCTTGAATGGATCTTCCTTTAATATGCTCTTGAGTTCAGAAGATTAAAAACTAGGGCTTCTTCTTCTTTTGGGATTTCTTCTTTTCTCCTCTTTTCTTTTGGGAATCAGTATAATCTTTCCTTTTCTTCTCTTTTGATTTTCTGATGGATTTCACTCTTTTTTTCTTTTCTCTCTTGTTTTCTTCTTGGGATGCAATCCTCTTCTTATAGATTATTAATCCATAAATAGCAAAACTATCCGTTAGAAGCAAGTGAAAAAGGATTAGATCCATAAATAACAATAGCCGTTGGGATTAAAATTGATAAAGTTAAAGTTTAGAGTCGTTCTGACAGTTCTGGAGTCATGTCTGACATTCTGGAGTCGCTCTAACTTTTCTGGAGTCGGCTCTAACTCGAAATAATTTAATCCGCTCGATCTGGAGTCGTCTCTGACTTTTCTGGGGTCGACACAAAATTCTTCTGGAGTCGACTCTAACAGTCCGGGAGTCGACTCTAAGTCGTGGCCTGAAAATCCAACGTTCTGTTGTTTCTGATAGAGTCGGCTCTCACAGTCCGGAGTCGACTCTAAGTCTGTGCCATTTTCGGAGTCGGCTCTGCGATTCCATGTGTCGACTCTAATGTCTGCAGTCTTACCTTGACATTAGATTCAAACCAGAACTTGATTTTTTCTTTGATTTTGATTAATAAATTATATCATAAACTGAAAAACTAAAACAAAATCATTAGTAGCTTCAAATGTTATTCCTATTGACTCCTGATGATAGAGTAGTTTCCTCCCGATCTAGTAGGATTGCCATCTATGAGGTCTCCCTCAGGATAGGTCTTCACTTACCCTATCACCCTTTTTTCCTCAATCTCCTCGACCGATACTCCATGACCCCTTCCAGTTGGTCCCGAACTCCATTCGGACCATCTGCGGCTTCATTGTATTTTGCCACTTCCATGGTATTGAGCCCAGACTCTCCCTCTTCTGTTGCTTCTACACCCTTTGACAACAGTCAGGTTGGTGGCTGTTCCAGCCCCGGCCCGACCGAGTCCTAAAATTTTACCTTCCTTCTTCCGTCAAGGGATGGAAGTCCCGATTCTTTTTGCCGACCTCGAGGGAGTGAAGCCGAGGTGGGGGGATTCGGACTTGAGGCCAAACAAAGACTCATCAGTGATCCCGGGGGATAGGGAGGCACTTGGGCACCTCCTGACGGCTGAGATTCCCGGTGCAACCAACATCTGTCGGAGGATAACCTCCGACTTGCGGGCATTGCCTTCCGAAGCGGTGAGTGGCTGCAGACCCGACCCTTAGCATGTTTCTGCTTTTTCTCCCTTTCCTCCTTTTTTTTTTTTTTCTAACTCCAATCGGTGACTTGCAGTGATGAAGATCCCTAATCATATTATTAGGAAGGCCGCGACAAAGAGGAAGAGGGCCCTCGAGGCGCCGAGGGGCCGAGCAGGAGGCAGCGGACCCCGGCCCCGAGCCAACCTTCGGCACGGTCGTCTCCACCCCAGAAGAGTATAGAGTGGGCGATCGGCCCTTCCGTCAACCTCATGGCCAACACCCCCCCCCTCGGAGGGAGCAAGGGGCTGCAACAGCGGAGCCCATCGTCCCAGCTATTGAGCCAACCCGACCGAAGGTGGAGTCGAGCCCGGGTGAGGGCCCCCTGGCAAGGGGGCCACCCATGGAGGAGGTGCCAGCGGTTCCCAATCTGGTGCACGTTGCGCCTAAGCCAGCCGAGGCTGCCGAGGGAGGTGAGGCCGGGGTGATCCCTTCTCGGCCCTCCATGATGAATCATGGGTGTAGAGCGGAGTGGCTTATCTCCCAAATCATCCTCCCCGAGTTCCAGGAGGAGCTCAGCCAGTTGGGGGCCTTAGCCTTTTTTAGGAAGGCCTTCGTGGCTCTCGTCTGGGTAAGTTTCCTGCATGACTTAGTAGTTTTTTCCCTGCATCCCATTAGCTTTTGTACTAACTTACTTTTTGATGCAGTCGGCAAATTTCTTGGTGGCCACATGGGAGGTCATCAACCAAGGGCAGGCCGTTCTCCGCGAGGCTCAGCGGGAGGTTGCCGAGGCCCGAGCCTGGGCCGAGAGAGCAAAAGAGGCTAGGGAGGCTGCCGAATGCCGGGCGAAGGCCGAGGCTGATCGCGCTCGGGTGGCTTTAGACCAACTGAGGGAGGCCATGGGGGCCGTGACTGCTCGGGACTTCTGTATCAACGCCCTTGCTACTAGAATAAAGGTGGCCAAGGAGAGGGCAGAGAAGGCTGAAGAGGCGGCAAGGAGGTCGGATTCTCATGCTGCGAAGGGGGAAGCCAAGGTGCACGAGGCAGAAGCCGCCGCAGCCACCGCTGAGGAGAAGGGCCGCTGCCGAGGAGAAGGCAATCGAGGCTGAGAAGAGGGCTACAAAAGCTGTGGACAACTTCCATAAGTCCACTAGTTTCGCGGGCGAGCTAGCCGAAGCCTCCGTGAACGTCTATCTGCAAGGGTTCAAGGACTGCTGGGAGAAGGTGGCTAGGGTCTTGGGCCTTCCCGAAGCCATGGAGATAGAGCGGACAAGGTGTTTGAGGGGGCATCGTCAGAGGGTGAGCCTGCCGCAGCCGACCCCTGACCCCTTGTATCTTCTTTCCTTCTGTACTAAAGTCCAACTTGGTCGGTAATTTGTAGACACTTTAAAGTAATGAAGTTCTTTTTGAAATTTGCTTTCATTAGCTAGTGTAGTAACATCCCTCTCAATTCATCGCCATAGGACCCTTAGGGGCTGTGGCGGCACTAAGGGGCATTGTCCGTCGGCTCACCACGAGCACATCCATGACCTAGTTGCTACATAGGACTGGACCCTATTGTGAGCGCCAAGGTTCAACTCGAAGCTCTCCTTGGCAAACCCGAGGCCGATGCGTAGGCACAAGCATCGTGAGGAGCCTGCAACGCCGAGCTGCCATCGAAACTCCAAAGCGGGCCTTGGTCTTGTGGTGCCGCTGTTGCATCGGGCTCGAAGTACCGAGCTGGACTCGAGCTTTTGAGTGCAGCTAGCCTCGAGCTTTTGACTACCGATGGTACATCGGGCTTGAAGTAATGAGTCAGCCTTGGGCTTTTGAGTACTGATGGTATATCGGGCTTGAAGTGCCGAGCTGGCCTCAGGCTTTTGAGTGTCTATGGTACATCGGGCTTGAAGTACCGAGCTGGCATCGGGCTTTTGAGTGCCGATGGTACATCGAGCTTGAAGTGCCGAGCTAGCCTCGGGCTTTTGAGTACCGATGGTACATCGGGCTTGAAGTGCCAAGCTGGCCTTGGCTTTTAATGCCGATGGTACATTGCGCTTGAAGTGCCGAGCTGGCCTCGGGCTTTTGAGTGCCGATGGTACATCGGGCTTGAAGTGCCGAGCTGGCCTCGGGCTTTGAGTGCCAATGGTACATCGGGCTTAAAGTGCCGAGCTGGCCTCGGGCTTTTGAGTGCCGGTGGTACTCGGGGTTTAATCTAGTTCTATGTCTTTGGGGTACTGTATCCCTTGAAGATCTTCATTGCTCAGAAGTGATCTAAGTTCCATATCCCCGAGGCACGATATCTCTTTGATGTCCTCATCTGAAGAGGTGAGCCCTTGCACCGAACCCTTTCAAATCGGTTCTTCTCTTCGCTTGGCCGTACCTAGTGGGCATGGTTAATACTTAATCATTTTAATAGCGCCAGTCGCTAGTAGGTTCGGCGCGCGTAGTTGTCATTGCAGCTCGACATCCTGAATAGTTGAAGAAACGGGACGAGAGGATCACGGCCATGGCGTTGAGTCGTGGCGAGAGAATACTAAAGGTAAGGAGCGGGCCCAATGGGATCTAGGAAGGCTCCTATCTTCTTTCCTTCGCAGTGCTGGTTCAACTTCTCTATGGCCGGGCTATCGCGGGAGGTTGGTGGCTTCTAGTGGATTGGGCAGAGAGACCACCGATAGGACCAGGGTGACTGTTCCACCAGAAAGCTGCTTAGTCGGTGCAGTGGAAAGAAGACCCCTGAGAAGCCCCTGCGTCAGTTGTAGCAGGGCTTGAACTAGTTGGACCAGCATGATAAATTAGTCCTAGGTGACGGAGGCTACTGATGGTGGAGGAACCTCGATCGGTGACGACTGCGAGGTGCCCTGATCAGGAGCATCTGTGATTACTCTCGTATGGTTGGCCATTGAGGAATTGTTCTTTTTGTCAAAACCCTTGCCTTCTTGGTTTCAAGTTTTCAGAGGGACTGGGGCCCTTCCTCTAGCGTCAATCTGTTGCTGCAAAAATCCATTCTCCATCTTGGGGGTGGTGCATGTCAGGATCCAGATAGCGCTCTCCCATCCGGGTGGACTTGCAAGACAGTCTATACGCAAGAAGCACAGAGGATGGTCCCTGTGAAAGATCCTTCGACGCCCAAGTCAGTAAAAATCTCCAACAATCAGATAAGAAGAGAAGGCTCCAGAAAAAAATATACCTCCTTGAGATAATTTTTTAAGAGCAATGACCTTTGCTAAAGTTATTTTTTGGGCTTAGATTCCTTCGGGATCATACCAAAGGGGTCCTGGGACTTGGTATTTGTATGCTGCCAAGAAGGTAAGCCGTTACCTAATTTTTTGGGCACATTTTAGGGAGTTGGCGTTCGATAAGGCCGGATCCTAACAGTTACGGAGATCGGCAGTTGATGAAGCTGACGGACGCTTTATCGAAAATTTGAAATCCCATTGATCATTGACGGAGTGTTGTATTTGGCTCTCGTTTCTGTTTTGGAAAGCTTGTTCTGCGATTCTTGCGATCAGGATGGTTCATTCTTTGAGATATCCAGCATGGTTTAAAGTAGCAATGATGCTTACATTGAAGGAATGAGGATAGATCCTGATAAGGTACTAAGATATCTCAACACTGCTAAGGTTCGAAGACAGCTTAGCCCTTTCAAGGTACTGAGATAGCTCAGTCATGCCGAGGTTCAAAGACCGACTTTGGTGTTGGCGTCGAGACCGATGATGACATCGGTGCTAGCTCTAGAGTCAGTGAGGAGACCGACTAGGTCAACTTTGGAGTTGATGCTAGGGCCGACTCTGGAGCCGAGTCGGTGCTAAGGCTGACTAGGGCCGAGTCAGTGCTAAGACCGACTCTGGAGGCTAAGGCCAACTGGGGCCGAGTCCGGAGACGAGGCTACCGTAGAAGCTGAAGCCACTTTCGAAGATGAGGCCGCCTTGGGGCCAAATCGATGCTGAGGCTAACTAGAACCAACTTTGGAGCCTGGGACCGAGTCCGAAGACAAGGCCTCCTTGGTGGTTGGGGCAGCTTTCAGAGATGAGACCGCCTTGGAGACTGGGGCCACCTCAACTTCCACCATTAACTCAACTTTCACTTTCAGTTCCTGACTCGTTAACTATCTTGTTTTGGAAAAGATAAACTGCCATGATATGGCTGATGAAGCCGCATGTGAGTTAACGGTGGAAGTTGAGGCGATCCCAGCCTCCAAGGCGGTCTCATCTTCGGAAGCGGCCCCAACCGTCAAGGCGGCCTCATCTCCGAACTTGGCCCAGACTCCAAAATCGGTTCTAGTCAGCCTCAGCACCAATTCGGTCCCAAGGCGGCCTCATCTCCGAAAGCGGCCCCTAGCTTCCGAGGTGGCCTCGTCTCCGAACTCGGCCCCAGTCGGCCTTAACCTTTAGAGTCAGTCTCAGCACCAACTCGGCCCCAATCAGCCTCAGCACCGACTTGGCCCCAGAGTCGACCCTAGCACCGACTCCAAAGTTGGCCCAGTCAGTCTTCTCACCGACTTCAGAGTTAGCACTGATGCCATCGTCAGTCTCGACGCCAACACCAGAGTTGGTCTTCGAACCTCGGCAAGGCCGAGCTATTTCAGTACATCAAAAGGGCCGAGCTATCTCCGAACCTCGGTAGTGTCGAGCTATCATAGTATCTCGCCAAGATCGATCCTTATTCCTTAAATGTAAGTGCAATTACTGCTTCAAACCATACCGAATATCTTGGAGGATGAACCACCCTGATTGTAAGAATCGCGGAATGAGCTTTTCAAAACAAAAATGGGAGCCAAATATAACACTCTGTCCATGATCAACGGGATTTCAAATTCCTGATAAAGCACCTATCAGCTTCATCAACTGTCGATCCCCATAACTATTTGGATTCCGGCCTTATCGAACGCCAACTTCCTAAAACGTGCTTGAAAAATCAGGTAATGGCTCACCTCCTTGGTAGTGTACATACTAAGTCCCAGGACCCCCCGGGTATGCTCTCGAAGGCAATCTAAGCCCAAAAAATAACTCTAGCAAAGGTTATTGCTCCTGAAAAATCATCTCAAGGAAGAAGATCCTTCTACTGGAGCCTTCTTCTCTCATCTGATTGTTGAAGATTTTCACTGACTTGGGCATCGAAAGGTCTTTCGCAAGGACCATCCCCCATGCTTCCTGCGCAAAGACTATCTTGCAGGTCCATCCGGACGAAAAAGCGCTACCCGGATCCTGACGTGCACTGCCCCCAAGGAAGAGAATGGATTTTTGCAGCAACAGATTGATACTAGAGGAAGGGCCCCAAGTCTCTCTGAAAACTTAAAACCAAGGAGACAAGGTTCCTGACAAGAAGGATGATTCCTCAATGGCCAACCGTACAAGAGCAACCACAGATGCTTCTGATCAGGGTACCTCTTAAAGGCCTGATTCCACAAATAACACGGTGCCCTCGTAGCCATCATCGACCGAGGTTTCTCCACCATCAGCAGCCCTAGTCACACTAGACCAGTTTGCCATACTGGTCCAACTAGTTCAAGCCCTGCTACAACTGGTGCAGAGGCTTCTTGGGGGTCTTCTTCCCACTGCACCCACTCAGCAGCTTCTTGATGGAACAGTCACCCCAGTCCTACCGGTGGTCTCTCCACCCAATCCACTAGAAGCCAGTAGCCTCCCGCGATAGTCCAGCCATAGAGAAGTTGAACCGACAATGTGAAGAGGAGGAGATAGGAGCCTGCCCAGATCCCATCGGGCCCGCTCCTTACCTCCAGAGTTCTCTCACCATGACTCAACGCTACAACCGTGATCCCCCGTTCCATTTCTTCAACTGCTCGGGATATCAGGCTGCAACGAAACTACGCGCGCCGAACCTACTGGCGACTAGCACTATTAAAATGATTAACCACGCCGACTAGGTATGGCCAAGTAAAGAGAAAAATCGGTTTGAAAGGGTTCGGTGCGAGGGGCTTACCTTTTCAGATAAGGATATCAAAGAGATACTGTACCTCAAGGATATGAACTCGGATCATTTTTGAGCAATGAAGACCGTCAAGAGATACAGTATCCCAATGATATGGAACTACATTAAACCTCGAGTATATTGCTAGTGAAGTATGCTTGAACCGAGCCATTTTGCTCATTGTAATAAAACTTCACTCTTCGATCCAAACATTTCTTATTGAATAATAATCTTCTTTGAGTTATGGATGAAAGGCAGGTCTCACCCAATCATTGACCTATGGGTTCATTTCTCCGAACCTTGGCAGGGCCAAGTAAAAAAAAAAATTCGTACTTTGGTAGGGCCGAGCAACATTTTTCAAACCTTGGCAAGGTCAAGTAAAAAAAATTTCCATACCTCGGCACGGCCGAGCAACATTCTCCATACCTCGATAGAGCCAAGCAACATTCTCCGAACTTTGGCAGGACTAAGTAAAAAAAAAATTTTGTACCTCAGTATGGTCGAGCAACATTCTCCGAACCTTGGCAGGGCTAAGTAAAAAAAATTTCTTCATACCTCGGTAGGGCCGAAAATATTCTTCGAACCTTGGTAGGGCCAAGTAAAAAAAAATTCCGTAACTCGGCAAGGCCGAGCAACATTCTCTGAACCTTGGTAGGGCCAAGTAAAAAAAATTCTCTATACCTCGACATGGCCGAGCAACATTCTCCGTACCTTGGCAGGCCAAGTAAAAAAATTTCTCCGTACCTTAGCAAGGCCGAGCAACATTCTCCAAACCTTGGCAGGGCCAAGTAAAAATTATTTTTTCGTACCTCGGCAGGGCCGAGCAACATTCTTCGAACCTTAGCAGGGCCAAGTAAAAATTTCTCTGTACCTCGGCACAATCGAGCAACATTCTCCTTACCTTGGCAGGGCCAAGTAAAAATTTCTCCATATATTGGCATGGCCGAGCAACATTCTCCGTACCTTGGCAGGGCCAAATAAAATTTCTCCGAGCAACAATCTTCTCACCCTGGTAGAGCAAGGTAAGATTTTTTTGAACCTCGGCATGGCCAAGCAATTCTCGGTACGGCTAAAAAGTTTCTTCAATTGAATTAAGCCTTCTGGAACTCTACTCCCTATGCCCGATCCTATGCTTTGGACTAAGGAGTGGGAGGCATGTGATGCGGTGTAAAATTATCATTGCGCCAACATCCGTGTATATGATGAAAAGGCTAAAGCCACTTTTGGTTCCTACAAGTTAACTATCATATTTTGAAAAAAAATAAACTATCATATGATATGGCTGATGAAGCCGCGTGTGAGTTAACGGTGGAAGTTGAGACGATCTCATCTCCAGAAGCGGCCCAACCACCAAGGCAGACTCATCTTCGAACTCAGCCCAGACTCTAAAGTTGGTTCTAGTCAGCCTCAACACCGATTCGGCCCTAAGGCGGCCTCATCTCCGAAAGTGGCCCAACTTCCAAGGGCCTTGTCTCCGGACTCGGCCCCAGTTGGCCTTGGCCTCCAGAGTCGGTCTCACACTAACTCGGCCCCTCGGCCTCAGCACCGACTCGGCCCCAAAATCGGCCCTAGCACCGACTCAAGTTGACCTAGTCGGTCTCCTCACCGACTCCAGAGTTAGCATCGATGCCATCGTCAGTCTCGACGCCAACACTAGAGTCGGTCTTCGAATCTCGACAGGGCCAAGCTATCTCAGTACCTCGAAAGGGCCGAGCTATCTCCAAACCTCGGCAGTGCCGAGCTATCTTAGTACCTCACCAGGATCGATCCACATCTCTTCAAATAAGTGCCATTGCTGCTTCAAACCACACCGGATATCTCAGAGGATGAATTACCCTGATCGCAGGGATCGCGGAATGACTTTCAAAACAGAAACAAGAGCTAAATACCGCACTCCGTCCATGATCAATGGGATTTCAAATTTTCGATAAAGTGCCAGTCAGCTTCATCAACTATCGATCCTTGTAACTGTTGGGATTCCAGCCTTATCGGACACCAACTCTCTAAAACGTGCCCAAAAAATCAGGTAACGGCTCACCTCCTTGGCAGCGTACAAATACCAAGTGCCAGAACCCCTCAGGTATGCTCTCGAAGGCAATCTAAGCCCAAAAAATAACTCTAGCAAAGGTTATTGCTCCTGAAAAATCATCTCAAGAAGGAAGATCCTTTTGCTGGAGCCTTCTCCTCTCATCTGATTGCTGAAGATTTTCACTGACTTGGGCATCAGAGGGTCTTTCGCAGGGACTACCCCCATGCTTCCTGCGCAAAGATTGTCTTGCATGTCCATCCGAATGGGAAAACGCTATCCGGATCTTAATGTGCATCGCCCCCAAGCCGAAGAACGAATTTCAATAGCAACAATGTCGAATAAAAATCTTGCATACGGTCCCAAAACGTTATGGGTAAGCTAATTAAGAAGCCATGGACGTTCCTAAATGACATGAAACTTTCGTAGCATACCCATGGTTGTAACATTTTCTCCAAAACAGTAACCCTTCTTCTCATGCATCACATGGATTTTATGCAGGCCTTCAGGGCCAAAAATTTGAAGTTTGATGTATCCGGAGGATAGACCCAACTTCTGATGTAACCGGGGCCTTGGCATCTCTATTCTTCAGTAAAGCTGGGTGGAAGTCAAGAATTTTGTGCCATGTCAGTTGTGAGCCAGAAAAAACACAGCGGTGGCAACACATGAACCAAACGGAACTACATACTCTGCATCATCTTCTTTGTTGGTTCCTTAAGACCAAAAACTTGCGTGACATTAATTCATCCTCGAAGTTCAAACGCACAGCATGGCATTACGAAGATGAAAAAAAGCGGCACCGGCAAAATAGAAATATCCATGAGATCGCTACCATGTCGTCTAATCAGCAAGCATCAGGTAAGGCTACTTCTAGGCCCTTATTTTGATTGCAGCCCAATCCCTATGTTATGCACAATTATATCTATTTTTTATATGCTTCTATTTATTTTATATACACTTACACCTTGGTGTATATAAGCCTCATCAAGAGAGAGAGAGAGAGAGAGAGAAGAAGAAGACGATCAAAATTTTAATTTCCCCAAAAACAATTCTGGTAGGCCGGTTGGTGCGCGCCAGTTTTCCCATGGATTTGTCTCATTTGGACCCCACGTATTTTCCTTGACTGTATTCTGGACTCCAAGATCTTTTACGGCAGCTACTGCCAGAGCTAGCTTACACCCAAGCTCGTCATTGTAATCATCCAAGTGCATGGACGTAAGCTGTATCAGCTAAAGAGCATACTGTAGCGGTGTTGACTTTGATTAGGCTTGATTAGAATAAGGATTGAGCTCTATTGATTATTTTGGGCACGGTACTACTAGGGCCTGGTTTTACAGATGTTCAGCCTAGGAAGCAAGCATGCCCAGGTGAAAATTTTGGCTTGAGAAGACCAGGCTCAGGTCATTTGTGGATGATGACGATTGTTTAACAAGAAATTTGGCTAGTATCATCTAAAGGCATGGATCAATGGGGTGAATGAAAAAAAAAAAAAAAAATTTGCACGAATACAAGCTACCAATATCAGAAGCAAACTGTAGCACAATTTCCGACCAGGATCTTGATGACTTAGGACTGCTGCGGTTGTTAGATATCAGCTCGCAGTCTCTGTAAAAATTTTCTTCATTTATGTCTGCGTGAAAAGAACACTGCCTTATAACTTCAAGTCTCAAAATACATTATTTAACGTCAAAGATAACAGTATACATCAACTGGAAACTACTATAGTCTAAAACAAAACAAAAAATCAACAAACCCCAGATGAGAAGACCTCTGATAAATAACATCGACAACCAGAAATTTACAGCACGAACAAAAGAACAATAGCTGTTCGGAAAGAATGTGTCATGGGATGGTGAACACGGAACGAAACAAGTAATATCAGATTCAGTAGTTTAATAAGGAATACTTCACACGAACAACAATCTTTCCCTTCTCCACCCCCAACTTTGCTCCGGTAACTAGCCAGTGGCCTGGCGTATCTTCTGGCCCCTTCGACATCTCTGCCATGTCAACTATCTTTGCAAGCTTACTGATTGGACTTGACTTGTCGCTTGAGGATGATGAATCATCTGGACGTGGCGCGAGGGTCCTGGATGGACTGTGATCCCACACTGATCTCCTTATGGTACACCCAGGAACTTTAGAGAATAATAGTTTGAGGTGTAAGACACTCTTGGCACCAAAGTCCCATACACCCAACTGAGCCCCGGTAACAATGTAGACACCAGAAAGGTCTCCAATGTTGGTTTCGGTGTTCTCTATTGGTGCAGTGCTGACATGGGCAAAGTTCTTCCACTTGATTGGTTCGAACCAGCGGCTGTCTTGTTCTTCAGGGCCTTGCCATTTTGGTGGCCCAATCGCCACATGAGAGTCCCAGTGAGGTAGGAGAATCTTTGGAAGGGAACCGAGGTGCTGTAGATGGATGGCTAGTCGGTTTTGCTTGCTTCCTTCTAGATACAGCCTGAGACCAGTGACTGGTTTCCGACCAACAGAAATCTGCATCCAATTTCCAACTTAAATTAGCTGCTAGGCATGTAATTCCAACTTAAATGGGCTTGACAAGACCTCCAAGATAGACAAGAAGTGGGAGAAAAAAATCCCTCAACCTCAAGCAGAGAACAAATACAAACTATAAAAGACACATCCAAGCTAGCTTTCCATGATTTCTAATCAATTGGTACACCACATGCCTAGGAAGGCATAGCTGAACTTGGGGAGTCCTTACGTACAACTGGATATTTCTATTTCCCTATTTTAATGGCTAGAAAAATTTTGCACATTAATGTTGAAGCAGATTGCAGTATAGGAAGTTGCCATGAAGATCTAGAGAACCTAACAGATATTGGAAAAGAAATACAGGTGAGTGAAGAAAGACATTAAAAAAGCAACTAACCTTACCTCTATTTTCTTTTGAGAGAGGCAGCCAGGTCAAGAAAGAATGTTTTATGGTTGCAGATTCATGGTCATTAAGGGCAAAAATGTTTTCCTTCTTGCATGGCTATTCAACCGGTCGATCAACATTGAAAGAACAATTTCCAAATTCTTACTAATGATAATATCGGTCAGTGCTTCCTCAAAAAACAAAAGGTCATAATGGTGAGAAAGTGAGAGAAACTGAACTCAAAGGGAACCATTAGATTAAGAAATTGAACATGGATCTTTTTATATCTGCATTTCTTACCTCTTCAAGAATAAGTGGTTTTGGACACCCTACAGTTTAAAAGAATTTTGGTTGAGAGCCTCCTTTAATTGAAGCTCAAAGAAACAAGTTCATTAAGTACCGAGTGGCTGGTTAAAGAAGTAAAGATAATGATAAAAAGATTCATCTTGGACCCCTCTAGCCTTCTACAAAAGTATATAATGAAGCAATTGCATCACACCTCTGAAAGAATGGGCATGTTGTTGCAACTAACTATTAATTATAAATTGGAACTGCCATGAAGAACATCACAAACAGGGGGTGTGGATGTTGGACGCTTTGGAAAATATTTCATATTAAAGTTCTTGTCTAACAAGCAAATAGGAAGACTCTTAAGTCTTAATTCATATCTGTTTAGTGTTAATGATTTGCCAGAACATAGAATTAATGAGTTATTTGTTGTGCTTTATATATCGTGAATTTGAGTTTATTCTTATTCATAGTGAAAGTTGATATTTGGTACCCTTATCTAATGTAAATCATTTCTTTGGGGGAAAAGCCACTGTGTGAATATGGTTGTTTTTCATATGCTGCATTGTGAATATACAGAAGCACAGATTTTGGAAGGATGATGAAGGACAATACGGGGCTAAAAGAAGACTGTTTCTGGTATTAGCTACAGTATGCTAAGTCTCTGCAAATGATACAGATGAACTATGCATTATGCAGAACCTATTATCAAGAATATCATAGTAAGCATATTTCATACCTGCTCGGAGCTGATATAGAGCTTGGGGCCCATTAAGCTAAACTGAAGTGAAGGGCATATAGGTTCCTTTCTCTGATGAGCAGGAATACCAGATGGTGCTGGAGCCCAAACTCGTCGCATTTGAAACTCCAAGAAATACTGCAGCTCCTCGATAGGAGGCTTGTCTGAAAAAATGATAACACAGGTATACGAAAATAAAGATGTCATGCCACATGCAATCCAACTATTGATGTGGAAATGAACAGGTTTGCACAGGTTAAAATCATAAACATGTGGATAAGCCAGCTTTTCATGAAAAAGAAAATATCATTGAGCAACAAGATATTATAAGAACACCTACACTCCAAATATAGGTCAATTGCACGTGCCAAATACTGAATTCCAGGCAGTCCATTCAAAAGAGAAACAATGGGTAAAAAGGTCATGTTAATAACATCTGGTGCTGAAGTAACAGTGTTTTCCACTCAGCATGATTTTGAACAAGATCATCACCACCTCTTCTTCTAAAGATTACTGTAACATCCTGCAGAAGAAGTAACAGTGCTTAAGCAAAGCCAAAAGAAAAACCCTCATCATTGAAGAATTTTAGACATTGATATCATTGTTTGCAAAACTACTCAAATAGCTTGAGAAGATCACCATATGACTGTCTGGACAACCACACAAGCAAACAAAGCACATGAGAAAAAATGTGCAGTTAGGCCTATAAACTAGCAAGTTTTTGGTCGGACCAGGGTCAAATCAAATCCAACTTGAAAATTTTTCAAAAAGCCAACCTGATCCAGTCCAGTAATCTGTAGGTTCAGCAAAAAGGCATCTTATACCCAACAGGCCAAGCATCAGATTTTTGTGGCACTATAAACAAGCCAAGCAAAGCTTTAGGTTGCTCAGCCATTGTTTGCAAAACTACTCAAATTGCTTGAGAAGATCACCATACCTCTTATGAGATAGGTGTTTGAACTCACACCAAGGTCAACAAAGATTCACCAAAAATGTCCAAGCTTGCTTCAATTCCAATTCAAACAAGCTTGAATGAGCCCCTTATTGAGCTGAAGAGGGTCTTTCACTCATGTTTGCAACCCTGGACTCTTCAGGCTCAGCTCTTCTACAAACTTAAGCAAAATAAGTTTGAGTTTGCTTGTTTTCCAATGGAACTAGCGCAAATAAACCTATTACAGACTAAGAACAAGCTGTTCATGGATGTCTAATTTGTCTGCAGCCCTAGAAGAGCAACACAATAACCCAACCCAATTCATTTGAACGTCACAATCACAACAGGAAGGGAGAAAGGGGGAGGAGATTGAGTCTATATTGCTGATAAAAAAAGTGCCATATAACTTAGCTCTAGTCTAAATAGACCTAGATACACAAGATTCCTAAACAGCCAACTGAATTCAAGAATAAGGATCATCAAAGTCATAGCTTACAGACTGATACAATGCTTAAATCTGAGCAACTAATAAACTAATTTTTTTTTTTTGTATCATGTACTTCTAGTCTATAACACTCTAAAAATAATCCCATATTGGATAGAAAAAAAGTGTTATGTGCTTATAACTCAAGTCCACTTATTACCCATTAACTTCCACTCGAGTTTTTGGGCCAGTGGTTTTAGGCCCGCTAACGAGTTAATTGGACTAGCAGGTGGGCTTGGGGTATTGCAAATGATATCAGAGCCAATTCGAGTGTGCGGAAGTTGATGGGCACGAGGAAAGGCTACCTATGGAGTGGTGGTAGAGTCCCAAGATAGCGTGGAGCCATCCTTGCAGCACCAACGATACGGCTTAGGATAGATTTTGGTTAGCTTGTGTGAGACGAAGACATCACATTATAAGGAGGGAAGATTGTGATACCCCAAATTTAGTCCTATATTGGATGGGAAAGAAATGTGTTATATGCTTATAACTCAAGTCTACTTGCTACTCATTAACTTCCACTTTTTTGAGCAACATGGTTTCGGCTCGTTAACAAATTAATTAGATTAGCAGGTGGACTTGGGGCATTAAAAATGGTATCAAGCCAATCCGAGTGTACGAAAGTTAGTGGGCATGAGGAAAGGGCTATCCATGGGGCAGTGGTAGAGTCTCACCATGGTATGGAGCTACCCTTGCAGTACCAATGATCCAGCTTGGGGATAGATTCTGACTAGCTTGTAGCATGCAACGAGGACATCACCTTATAAGGAAGAGAGATTATAACATCCCAAAAATAGTCCCATAATTGATGAAAAAGAAAGTGTCATGTGCTTATAACTAAAGTCCACTTGCTAGTCATTAACTTTCACTCGAATTTTTGGGCCAGTGGTTTTAGACATGCTAATGTGTTAATTGAGCTAGCATGTAAGCTTGAGATGTTACAAAATTTTCATAGATTTACGCACAAAAAAGAAAAGATTCCCAACAAATACAAGCCAAATTAACAAGATATCAAGCAAAAGAATAGAACTTCAAACCAAATATAGTTATAAACCTCGAATAGAATAGTGTCATCAATGTTTCATTTCTCTAGCACCAGAAAAATCTGACAGATCACAAAGAGAGTAAAGGAATAAATTATCCTAGATGAGGGGACAGCCTAACCTTTCTCTCAAGAAAAAAGAACCCCACATGGTGGATGTTTAAGGGAATTCAAAATTATACAAGGAAAACGAGATGGATGAAAAAAATATCTTACTTGATCCAAATGAAAAGATATAGGGAGAGGGGGTGATTCATCTAGAAGGTAAAGAGATGTGCATGTTGATTATTTTCTATGTTAGAAGCTTTTGTTTCGCTCCTTAGCCTTTGATTGGCCGATGACAAGATTTAACACAGTGAGGCAGAGCACGTGCTAGCTACCAGCAGGGTCATTAACAGCAAACTAGAAGGAATAAAAGGCAGAGCCAATAAGACATTTGGCTAGGCCTTGAGCCCTAGGAGAGGGATATGAGTAGGAGTCTGTCCCAAGATCTGCCACACCAGTATGGTATGACACCAAGATTCAATTTGACACACGAGTGGAAGCACCAGTCCAATCAAGCAGAACCACCCCATACTGCTCGATTCACTCATATCACCCAGTTTCGATGGTACCATGGCTAGGAGTGAGAAAAATTATTGAAAGTTTGTTTTGATACGAGATGTGTAACATACAAGTACCAACTATATCGTACCATATGGTGCTCGGTACTAGTTTTGCAAGCCTTAGTCTATTCCCCATCTTATATCCTGAAGTCCACAACCTAAACTGTTAGATCAATATCTAAGCCCAACTAAGTCTGCATACAAACTATTCTGTGGCAAGTCATGATCAGGTTGGAGTGACAGAGGGATTGATAGAGCAATTAAAAAGAGGAAAAAGAAAACACAAGAAAAGATTAGCATGAAGAGGAAAGATAATGCAGGACTCACACCGTAGACCCAGGAATCAAAGGTAGGAATTGGGTTTACGCTAAACTCAAGCCTCACATAGGGAACAACCTCTATATAGAATTAGTTCACACCAAATTCAAGCCTCATATAGGGAATAACCTCAATATAGAATTAGTTCTTTGAAACATCGTCCTTTCAATCATCAAAAATACATCCTTCATACCCCTAGGACCCAATAAATAGAAAAATCCTTCATACCCCTAGGACCCAAGAGCACCTCCACATCCCACCTATAGCATGAACATACCTATGACATATGAACATTATGCTAACATAATGGCTGATGTGAAACTTTAGACTCTTCAAAACAGTGATAAGCTGACTAAGTCTCAGCCTAAAAGCTATGACATAAAAGGTCTGAAAACTGAAAATGGGTCTGACTTATCCAATCAACACCAAGATCTAGATCATCTTTTCTTTCATTCGTTTATTTTCTTCCTTATTATTCTTTCAATCACCCTAACTGCTGTCTGTACATTGATTAAGAGAATTGCTCCTGCATCAAAAGTCTTCCTTCTTGGCAATTCAAAAGCCAAATGTCACCAACTGAGCACACCAAAAATATTAGTAGATTGCTGACTGATGAAGTAATTAGCTTGATCAACACAAGATCAGGGATAATGACAAAATCAAGATTATCATGGAAAGGACAAAAGAAAAGGTGGCAAAAAAGGCAACAAAGAAATAGTTAAACAAAGAAAAAGAAGAAGAAGAAGAAGAATTGGCTGTGATGCAGCAACAAAACTAACTAATCATATGCAGCATAAACAGTAGTATTCTATGAAACAGGAACAAAAAACTGCCAAACTGATGAAGAATCTGAAATTCAAGTCCATTACAGCAAGCTGAAAATCACGTTATGAGACAGGTGTAACATAAATTAGATCAACAATGTATTTTGAATTAAATAGGAAGACCTAAAAAGTGACAGGAATGGTTAAGTCTTTTGCATGCTGAAGTGTGTAAGTGAATAGGGTTATCCAAATGAATCAGATACACTCATGTGTCACATGTAAAATGAGGGAGTATATCGCTATCACAAACTAGAATACTTTTGGCCAACGTATGGATGAAGACAATTAAACTATTCTTAATTTTCTGAATCATCTGCATATGAATAAAAAATCATAAATCTTTAACCTAATACATTGTGATATATTGGCTGCTGTATAACACCTTGTGACAAAGTCGCAAGGAGGGGATAAATTGGAATACTAGAAAGAAATACACAGTTACCTCCTTTCCGCTTAGATTTGGAACGCTTGATAGATTTGACTGCATGTCACGATTGTTAAGCAGAGATGGATCTACAATCTGTGCATCTCGGTGGATGTTAGCATTGTACGATAAACATATTACTCATGTCATAATTATGACCTATGCATCTGAAGTAAGAAAGGACACTGACCTTGTCCTTGTAATTAGAGGGAGCAGCACTGGACTGGTTTTCCAAGTTTAAAAATCTCTGGTCGCCAATGTCTTTCACATACTTTTCAATGTCAGATGATGATAATTGAGATGAATGGTGCTGCTTGATATATACTTCATCTTTACCTCCAATAGTCACAGATGTAATAATATGGGTGCCAAAATTCTCAATAAAGCTGAACAATAAACAGGGAAGAGTAACTTGATGATCAAAGAAAGGAGGACAGAGCTAATAAAGGAAAAACTCTACTGATAGATTTGATGCTTTCTTCTTGGGAGAAGTAAGCAGAGACTTTCCATGACTACAAGGTTGTGACAAGTAGCACTGAATGCTAAAAGATCTAGAAATTCTAGAAATATTCCCAATTTGGATATTATATTTCCAAGATTAAACTATGGTGTCAATACCTAAACAAAGCGTGACAAGTTTATTACCTACTAACCTAGCCAAGGATGATGGATCCCAGCTCCGTGGAACAGCATGCCTGACAGCTTCTTGCCACACCAGTTCAGCATTCATAAGTACAACCCTATATAGAGGGATATAATAACCATCCATTGCAAGGGCTTTTGTTGCTGCAGCATCAATTTTCCAGGAGCCAGTATAACTGAACATGGAATTGAAACTGCCAAGAGGTACCTTCTCGCATAAGCCTAACTTCTTATTAAAATATTCAGCCATCTGAGGAAGGATAGAAAGCATGATCATTAGTACAAGTATCAAGGAGTATATCACATGCAAAACAGATACAGGAAATGTAGAGATTGATCAAAAGGAAACTTGTGTAGTATATGAAACAAATATTAGTTTGTCATTGGACTGAACTGCAAAGATCAGCAGACAAAAGTTAATGTTACAAATATTCATATTCATGGTGTCTATAATCAAATGCAAAGCAAACAGTATATACATGTATCCCTTTTCATCTATATGGTCTCTTTGAAAAAGCATCATACTTTCCAGTTTAATCCAGCACAAGATCAAACTATTCATGATATGTTCTATCTTCAAGAAGTTAAGGCCCACATAGACTATAATTATAAAATGCATATTCATTTCGATATATATAAATAATTCTGTTGGAATTTCTCCAAAAAAAAAGCATTATCAATTAAGTAATTGTCACAGTTCATATCAAGGGCAGATCAAGAGGAGGCCATGCCCCAACCTCCACCCCGAAAAAAAAAAAATCCTATATAAGTAGCGCACAGACCACTGAATGCATGATCCAAGGCCCCTCCAGTATGATAAGTGGGCCCCCCTTTGATCTAGGCCATCCAGATTCTATTAGACATGGGAATTCTTGAAATTTATTTTCGTAAAGGTGTGTGAGACCAATTGTGGATGGATAACTTTCTCAATTTCCCCCACCAGAAGTTTAGTTCCTATAATCTGTACAAGTGAGAGTACTCCCCTCTTTACTCAAAATTTGTGGCATCAACGAGGATTTTCAATTTTAAACTGATTTTGAAATTCCTATTTGGTAAGCCTTGTAAGCATGTATTCTTCTTGTGAAAAACCTTTTTTGATCTAAGCTATCCAATGCATGCCCTCAGCATCTTTACAGTTAGAAACATAAGAGCCTATTTACAGCTAGAAGCACAAAGACTTTTTCTTTCCAATGCTGTTAAAAGCATCAGGTGTACTTAAGCACAAAGAACATTTCGAGCCTAAACGCAAGATGCAGGCACATGCTTGAGCAAAATGAGGCTTACAATTTTGAAATAAATAATAGAATAATTTATATAAGCAAGATTTATAATATATAAAAAAAAAAAAATCATAATAGTAATAATATTTAGCTCTCAATGAAAAACTTTCTCTTTCTCAGCTTAATATATTTAACCTGTTTATAGTTAGAAACACGGTCTTTTCCTTTTTAGTGTTGTTAAAAGTGATAGGTGCATTTAAGCGCAAAGGGCATTTGAAGCCTAGGCACAAAGCACAAAGCGTAGGCACGTGTCTAAGCAAAGTAAGGTGAATATTTTTAAAGTAAATGGTAGAATAATTTATATAAGCAAGATTTATAATACATAATAGAAAAAAGTTTAAAAAAAATCATAATAGTAATATATTTTGCCTATTAGTTCAATAGAGAGCCTCTCTTTTATCAGCTAAAATCTATGATCTCTTAATGCCTTCCCTCCTCTTTCTTGTATGGTAGCATAACTTTTGGTGTTTCATCTCTGTTTTTCAATTTATAGCTTTTTTTATAGGTAAAAAAAATAATTGTATATGGGATAGTGCATCATAAAGTCAACACAATCCAATAGATATAATAGACTTACAAAAAATATTACAAACATAGCTTATTAAGAAAGGCATGCTTTTCTTGCGCTTTAAATCATATTAAAAGAATGTGACTTTGTTTTACTTGTATATAGGTGAAGATGCCTCACCTAAAATACAAGAAGCATTGAACCCTCAACAACTAGCACCTTGTGCCCTAGGTGTGGCTTAGGGTATAAGAAGCGCTTGCTCCTTGCGCCTCGCACCTTAGGTATGCCTTTGACAACACTGTTCTTTTCCCATGCTACGAAACTCTACAAGTACCTAATATCATACCACGAGAGAGAAAAAAATATATATATATATATATATATATATATATATATATATATATATATATATATATATAAAGAGAGAGAGAATATTATATGAAAATTTTTATTAGTTGTGATAGCATCAATACACGGCCATCCACTGCTTCAAACTTCGATTGATTGTCAAAACATATGACCAATATTATGAGATCTCCTATTTTTATTGCCATTCTAAAACAATATTAAACTAAGTATATTAGTATTTTTGGAATGATAGACTGGTTATTTAGGACTGGTTGAGCAGAGTTCAGAAGCAATCTGAAATTATAGTAGGACAGGTGGTTGTCGACTGAATATTTTCAGGTATGTCAATGGTTTCACCACTTGTTACGGCTGTTCTCGATAATGTTCTAAAATAACTCTGTATTGTTCATATGCTATCATTGATTACATATAACCATTTAGTAAATTTCATCTCAATCGACATGTTCAATTTCGAACTTATTTATTACATCCAGTATATTATTATTTTTTCCAATATATGCAGGACCATATATCAACATATATGGAATCCTTTTTTTGTTCTTCCTGCAACTCTTGTACAGATATGCATAATATGATTAATATATGTACAATATGAATTAATAGTGTATTGCGCAATTTATATTATTAAATCATGAAGTCAAGTATTATATTTTGGATGTACAGTCATACAACTTGAATACAATACAGCTCTCGAATTTAACCAAATGCGATACTTAGCACTAAATTTAATTTTGAATATAATATGAACCCAAACCTGAATCCATTTGCTTATAAATAAAACTAATTTCAATGAAGGAATCTCTAGTACAACTTTGAAAATTTTAAGGCACTTCTTATCTATATTTTAGTTTTTTATTATGTTTTCATGTTAGGATGCATGTTGTTGCGCCCCACAGGAAAAATCCTGGATCCGCTCCAGGTTCCTATGGCTCTGGATGTCTAACATGAAAACTCTGCTATGCTAAATTTTGGTTCAATTCCTCTGTACCATTCGAAACATTTGAAGTACCAATCAGGTATTAGCATCACAATGCTAAAGTCTGGTTCAATAAGTGTCATAGTTAGAATCTCAATATTATGTTGGCTAAGACATTGTTGATATTAAATAATGAATCAGAAGTTCAAATTTAAGTCATTCTGTAAATCAAAATATGTTCTGCTAAATTTTATTTTCAAAATTAATTTGGTATTTTGGAACTAACAACACATTCTAATGGTTTGAGAATATCATTGTAGTCTTTAGACATTTATATCTTCCAGTATTACAATACACAGCATGACAAAAACTATGATCAACAACATGAACTACAACATTTTGCTCAAACAGACCAGATGAACTCACAAAAGTTAACCAACCAGTTTAAGTGATTTGGTTGAATTTTGGCTCAAGTTTGTATCTATTGGAATGGGATTCTGACACTACTCATTCAACTTGTTCCACTTCCACCCCATACAACTTTAAAATAAGGCCCTTCTCCTTCCACTTGAAGATACAAGGAACCCAAATTGGATAGAGCAACTCATTAAAGATTAAGCAGATTCAAGATATTTTATGACAATCGCAAAAAAAATGATTTAAAAGCATAAACATTATAGATTCATAAGCTCTTTGATTTCCAAGCCATTGCTTATACATATACATTGAATAAAAAACTCAACTCAACTCAACTCAAATTACAAATAGTTATATCTCTCTTAATTATTTCTATTCATGTTAGTTTAGGTCTACCTCTACCTCTATCATTACCATGAACTGTTAAAAGATCACTCTTTCTAACTGGAGCATCTAAAGATCTTCGTTGTATATGTCCAAACCACAATAAACGGTTCGCTAAGGCTGGTCCCAAGCCCAAGTAAAGAAGAAAAGTTGCGTTAGGTAGCTAATAGCCAGCGTAAAACTCTTGTCAGATCTCTTAAAACATGAATATATATAGAATACAATAATCATTCATATTTTCTCAAACTATCTAGAAAATATTTTAAATCTTGAATTACTAGATGACAACTAGCATCTTATAAGATAAAGTACTAGTTTGTGATTTTGTGAAGCTAACTCCCATAGTCATTATTAAGAGAAGCACTTTGGAAAGTTGTTTTGATTCTGCCATTCAAGTCATCCAATCCAAGGTCCTCTAGGATTAATTGTATATAGCTGCACTTGGGGTCACATCTTCAGTATAGCATTGAATAAATCAAACCATCATTCAGCCCATCACTGCAAAGTAGGCAAGCATCTTGGAAGGGTAAAGGATACTCATGGTATGCCATATCGGTGCATACCACTCTGTACCAGGCATACCATACCATAGAGGTACAAAACCGAGGCTCGATTTCGATACGTACTTAGTCTTTGCATACCAAACCAACTCACATACTAGGCATAGTGACACTACACTAGTGTGGTACCGACACAGGATTTGATACCGAGATGGCAAACCTTGAAGACGAGATCCAATATACCTATGATTCTTGACCAAAATTCTCCCCTACCAAGTCAAAAGTCACAACCTAGGAACATATCAAAAATGAAATAGAATGAGTCTCAAGTGGCCTTGTAATGATTATCCATGTACTCTCAATGTTTTTCTCCTTCTTCATGACCATTTATTAAACATGCCTCTTATGTTAATGTAGCCATATGATCACTGCTGCCAGAACTGCCATCATTATAACTGCATAACGAAACAACATTTATCAAGCAACTCACAAGTTCTCATCCAATGGATGAAGTGCAAAATTGTACCCATCAATTCGAAAAAAGCGATTCCAACAATGCTTCAAGCAGGGCTAAAAATGTCATAAAATTCAATCTCTGCACAGCAATAGATCATTCTAAAAGGTGAATAATTCTGTTGCTGAAATTGTATATAAATTAACCTTCCAAAAGAGATTTGTTAGTTCAAACAATGTATCATCAATATTAATCATTGGCTACTAGAGGCTTTGATTATCTTTAATTACTAATTTCTGAATTTGTGAAACAATATCCTCAGCAAAAATCTTAATTGTTGCACTAACCTTTCCTTGATGCAATAAGCCTGCCATTCTAAAATATGTTTTCAACTTCCGCAATATATTGTAGCAAGTTTTCCTTGTATCGGTAAAGCACCAGTACGGAGCTTAGTAAAACATCTAAAGACAAGATTATTCTTTGTCCAGCTCAACACATTCCAGGGCAGGCGATCAGGATGTCTATGGCACTATAACTACATGCACTATAATATTGGTGAGCTGTAACATAAAGCAAATTGCAACCCCATATCCATCTTTTAAACTCTCTTCAAAACCTCAACCGTCAACCCGGATTTCTATAGGAAAATTATCCTGACACCCTGTAAAGTTCTAAAAGCATGATGTCATCTTTACAGCCAAACGAATACAAATCTTAAGATAATCATCTTCAAGCCGTGATGTCAAACCTATATTTCTCCAAAAGAATTCCCATACTATTCACTTCATTCAAATTCTAAGACATCGGCCATGTATTGAGCCTTCTCTGTTCAGAACATTTATTGACTCCTGGAAAGCAAATCTCATCGGAATGAGTCTTTGAACAAGAGCTCTAGAATTTAGCCCATATGTGATGCCGATGAACTCTGAGTGGAGATTCTTGTCCACGTATCTGGAGATCGAACTCATGCTAGGATCGCAACTGCTTGACATGATGTAATTGGCATGCTGTAATTAACAATAACAAAGCCAAAGCATTGCCAGCTGAAATCTAAGTCTGTAGGGCGATGGGAGAAGGGAGGGAAAGAAAGAGCACTTAAACAACTGTAAGCACTAAAACAACTGTGCACACGTAAACAAAAAGGCAGAGATATCCCAAGATTACTATGATAATTTAAACAAAATCAAGGTAAAAAAGGATTAAAATTCGAGACTAGCTCAGTCTGATCCGAACAAAATACTACCGAAAGCGAATTGAAATCAGATTAGAAGAAACCTTCAACTCCATTTCAGAAACTCATCGACCAAAACCCATCAGCATCAAATCCAAGAAAGAACACAGACGCACTCCCATAACTTCGAACCCGGATGAACCCAGATCCCAGATCATAGAGTAGAAAGGGAAAAAAAAGAAACCGAATGACCTACTTGTTGAAAGCTACACACAGGCGTGGTCTCCCGCTGGCTCTGCTCCCCACAAATATCGATATCCCTTGGGACATCGGGGACGACGACGCCGCCGTCCTCGGAGATCACGACGCCTCTGGTGCTCCTCTCGTCGACCAGAACGAGGCGGGAGCCGGGGCGCCCTTGCAGTAGAGGAGGCGGGTGTCAGATGTGACATCGAAGCCCCGGCCAAGGGTCTGAACGGCGTTGGAGAGCGTGGCGATCAGGGCGTTGCTACTCGCCGGCGGCGGCCTCTCCATGCGGGGAGTAAGGAGAGATGGGGCCGGGAAGGGCTTGTTCTCATCTCATCTCTCCGGCGGAAGTGGGAAGCTCCGCATATCTTTTAAATTATTTTTAAAAATTAGTGTTGTTGTTGTGCTCTCGAGGGCGGGGGGAGAAGGCGTGTTTCGATCTTGCTTGTCTTCCTCCTCTCTCTCGTTTTAGAGTCGACGAGACAGCAAGAAGGGGGGATGAGAGCGGGTACAGGCGGGCGCTTTTTGACTGCCGCGATCGATTGTAATAAAGAAACGCGTTTCTAGAGGGGGATTAGGAGTTGACTGGTCTATCGATCGACATGGGTTCCCGTGCGACTTTGGATCCTGTCTGCCTGCGTAGCCGTCCATCTGCCGTTCCCTGGCACGCAAAACTCGAAGTTACATCACTACATTAAAAAAACAAATCATCGTAAAAAATTGTTTATTAATAGGTGAGCCGTCTTCGAGTTGGATTCAATGCCCTCCGCTTCCCGTCGTGATCTCCGCGTATGGCAAAATAATTTTACCGGAAAAGACGGCATGGACCACCGCGTCGGGGAAAGTAGGGCCTTTTTTCACCAATATATATATATATATATATATATATATATATATATATATATATGAGAACCTGCTTCAAGACCGGCTGATCACGACAATCGTTTACAAAATGACGGAGCAAGAAACTTCTTCGTGGGCCGGCCCCACATGCATCACAAAATCATGTCTCCCTTTTGATACGTACGAACGAGGACTTCGCTTTGCACTTGCTGTTCCTATAAATTGAGGCGTTTGCCTAGCTGCACCAAGGTGAAGGATAGCTTGCTAACCTTTACCGGTAGTCTTGCAAGGATCAAGCATTTTCTATAATCTGAGTGCCATGCAAATAAATTTATAATGTTTGGCAAGAAAAAATGAAGTAACAAGCGAGTAAAACATAAATTAGTTCCTGTTTGGAATATTCATCAACCTATTCAGCTCGACGGCCAATTCACCAGTCACTGCTCTGAGCTTTCTGTGAATAAGCCCATTCCACAAACACAAATTGGCAGACGATTCGCTTCAAATTAAACAAAAGTATAGCTCACACTTTATCATGCCGTGTTCTCATACACAACCCAAGAACTTCAACAGCATCCATCCAATCCAGCATTCAGTGTAATAACTCCTTACAACACAAGCACATGTACCCCTGAAAACTCAATTTGGTTTGGCACAATCCACTACATACTATTATGGTCTATCATCAGGAATATATGTTACATTTTACATCTTTCTATAGATAGCTCAAAGGGCCGACCCACAAACCAGAAGCTCAGGCGGCATCATCTTCAAGGTTGTTGACCCGTTCACATTCATCGATCCATTCACTGTATCTGTAACACATGAACTCGTATCAGAACTTATCCCTGCATATCTATAAATCAGACTAAATAAGAATATGGACATAATATATCCTACTTACATGTCTATGGCTCAGTCAGTGCTGCAAAGGAAAAAAGAAAAGATCAATCAGTGCATTCCTCAAAGTTAATAGAAGAAAAATTGACAATATCAAGGTTAGTTTTGAACCATGTGAATCTCAAATATATCTTAGGATGTTTTCCATCCCCATCTATTTTCTTTTTGGTCACCTCCAGCAACTAAGATCATTGATGGAGACAATCCATCCAAGCCTCAGCTAGATTTGGAGTTTGGACTGTGGGAAGGACTGGGAAGGGCATCAATGCCAGACCTATGGATCAGGGTCCAACAATAACATCAGACCGAACCTAAACTAGTCCAACTTAAGAGTATCTCTTTTCCTGCTCCAATTGCATACAGGTCATGGTATGCATTATAAAGAAGATTAACAATAGAAAGCAAGCTAAGCCATCAAAAATCATGACCATCACATGATCAGTCCTTCACTGGTGCATCAAACTGACCCTGTTATGCTTGCTTGGCCAGAACCAGTTTCGCTTCAACATGGATCTGAACCGGCCCATAACCCTACAGTCAAGCAGAACAAAGGATTCCCCTGTTAGAAGTACAACCCCTGGTTGTTATGGGATATTTACAGCCTAGAATGGACAGAAGGCTAAGCATTAACATGCAACAACTGAGGCTGCCTGACCCCTACAACATCCTAGAGAGCTCAGTTAACGCTCATGGTAGAACTTGCAGCTGAAAATGCGCTGACTTTTTCTTGTTCAACCAAAAAAAAACAAAGATGCTGCATCTTATGAAAAAATTATAAGCTAGTCATTCCCAATAAGGAAAAGCATATATAGCTTCTGCTGATACTTAGAACCATGAAATTGTTTGGTGGCGCAAAGTCAAAAGCCTGAACCTTATTAACAGTTAACGGTGTTAACGGTGTGCACCCTGCCAACTCAACTCAACTAAGCCTTTTCCCAACTACATGCACCCTGCCACTATAGTTATGAAAATACCTGTAATGGTAGTGCTGAAACTCTCTTGGCAAATCCTACATGTGGCTTCACCGATCAAATTCTTCATGTCACTGAAAAATGAAATGGTTTCTAAGTGTGGTTGCAATAAAATATACGTGAGATCTTAAACTTCTGACAGAACATCATAAATCTATCTTAATTACTACAAGAAAAATCAATATTCAAGGTAAAATAGTGACTTGTTGATGTTAGGATAATTACTACACTTGAACCGTAGGATGCTTGGATATGCCTAGCCATGAGAGCCAGTAAACAACTCTGCTCCTTGAATCTGGCTCTAATCCCTAGACATATCTGCAAGCGAAAAGATAACCACCATAATTGTTTTACAGATAGGGAAAAATGAATATATCCTGACTGTCAGATTTGTTTTACAGCTTGATGACAACGGTTAAATCAGTAAACAAGGAGGATTTTCCAACTATTCAAGTGTACTCTAGCCCACCACATGGATCAGATATGATGATGCATACATGCGACACTCAACGCTGCTTCCATGGTTGCAGAAAGGGCAACAAAATACGGTATCAAGCTTATCCATTCGCTTCTTTGGAGGTGGCTTTGCCCTTGATTTCCTTTTTCCCATGATTCAGCTTCAAATTTTCAACTGAATCAGTAATTAAAGCTCAATTAGTTAATTCCAGTAAGTATAATGATTAGCAATGACAAACATGCTAAATTCTTATTGTTCATGCAGGCAATATTTCAAAAACAAACAAATAAAAAAGGAACGAAAGAAGCTACAAAAAATTTAAAGAACCGATGAGCAACATTTCAATAAATATTTTACCAGTGAATAAGCTCTTAATTGAATATTTCACACATCTCAGCCTGCGAGACAGAATCTAAAATAGCAGAGTTACCTTCAAGACCTTGAACCAAGGATTCGGAAACCCAACAGTACATACTACTTTTTAAATTTTGTAAATTATTATTTGCTTATTGCTTCTTACTTAGCTAATATATGTATGCAAATAATGACATAGACAATAGAACACATTTATTAACTAGTGTTACATCAAAAAGAAAAGCATGCATGCCTTATAAGACCGTTTATCATAAGAAAATAGCATTTAATATGAATACCTCATTTTGAGAGTTTAACTATTTAAACATAAAGCTTGCATATCTGCCATAGAACCTTAGGTTGCTAAAATATGGAAATGGAAATGATGGGTACAAAACAATGTGAAAAGGTTTTTCCTAATTGGCCACTAACTGTCGTTCAATGCAAGTAAGCTAGCAGCTCTAGTATGACAGAACAGCACATCACCCAATCACTCACATATTCTGACAAACTTGGTTTTTGATTTTCAAGATGTGCAGTATCCTTGTGCATTAAGAAGACAATATAAGAGTAAATTTAATATAAGAGTAAATTTAACATTTACAGCATCTCTTAGCCATTTCCTAACCAATCAGAACTCGGTTCTTCCTACAAAAATTTGTCTTAGAACTATCCAATATATATTGAACCCATAAGAATATAGAAAATGGATCTACAGGAAAGCTAGTTACAAAGTAACTACATCAGACAGGTTACTTTTATTAAGTATGAATGCAGGATGAACAAGTCACTGAAAAATCTTCTTTGGGATTGGGTCAGAGTTGAAGCTTGGGTAAAACTAACATAAAGAGGTGACTGGATTTACCAGTCTGATATTCATCCAACCAGGACAAAGCCTTTCATTCATTCAACCCAGCATTAGCTTGAAAAGTAGATATTCTTTGAATCAAGAAGTCACTGAAACCAAGTTATTTATCTACGTAAGGACCATTTGCAGACTACACACAGCCACAAGGCTTCTGTATTACATCAATGAATGCATTCACTTCATGTACTCCGATGGTAAAAATTGTAATTTCTTTAATGCAAAATGGTCAATTCTCAGACCAAGTAACTGCCATGTAGAAAAAAGAATCATTTGATAACAAGCCACACAAAAGCAGGCAGGCCTAGATGCAACAGCAAGATTGGTCCATTGTGACTTGGGTGTTGTTAGTTCAAAACAAGAAAATAGCCTTTCCGTATATGGAAATACCACTGCAGACATCCAGACCATACAGTGGTGGGAGCATTGTGCGCTGAGACATCCTTTGTTCATAATAGTTTTCTTTTGCTTGTAGACTTAACCTAACCGGGGAAAATTTGCATAGCAAGACATGTAAACAATAATAAAATATACTTATAATTACAAGACAGGAGCTGGAGTAGGTATTAGGAAAGCCTGGCATCTCATATATAAATCTCATATAAAAAGACTCGACAATACATGTACTAATTAGTTGTAGATCGTAATTATTTATTGCCTTTTTCCTGATAATATAACAAGAATTATTACAAATACTGTTGCTGCAAAAATCCGCACTCCAACTCGGGTGCGGTCCGACTCTGAATCTGGACGCCGATCTCTCGTCCGGATGGAACCTGCAAGACAGTCCTCATGCAGGGAGTGTCGAAGGTAGCCCTCTGCGGAAGACCCTCCGATGCCCAAGTCAGTAAAGATTCAAACAAGCAAATATGGAAAGAAGACTCTCGCAGAAGAGTCCCTCAAGAACGGCTTCTCCGGAAGCTTGGAGAGCTGCTTGAGCTTCAATGGAGTTTTTTCTCAATGAAAGTGTAAGCATACCTAAAAGACTTCAAGATAGAGCATATATATAGGGTTGCCAAGGTGATGGCAACAACTATATGATTCCTTAGGCGTGTCACCGGGGGTCCGAAACTGTTATGATTCGAATCTGATTCGAATCAAGTTTGTTATGAGATCGATAGCTTTTGAATCTGATTAGTTAAAGAATCAACGGGTAGGAAGGTTGGCTGGTGTTTTGAGATTCGATGACTTAGAGGCTCTAGGTCACATTTGGCATTATTTGGCCTTTTTTTTTCTTAGGGCAGTCGAAGACCCACGTGGTTGGAATCTTGCCGAATTATCATGAATTTGAATTCTCCCGCGCTTAGTTCCACAGAGATTCAGGGGTACCTCGGTCTGGCCGAGGTATGAGGATAGTTCGATCCTGCCGAGGCACAAGAATAGCTCGATCTGGCCGAGGCACGAGAATAGCCTGGTCTTGCCGAGGTATAAGAATAGCTTGGTCTTGCTGAGGCACAAGCATAGCTCAGCCTAGCCGAGATGTATCTATTCATCACATGCCTCCTACTCCTTAGTCCGAAGCATAAGCTCGGGATAGGAGTAGAATTCCAGACGGCTTTACCCGATTGAAGAAATTCAAACAAGCGGAGACATGCCATGAGGCCCCCATAAATGCCAGATCGTCGCTTCATTTCTTCTCATCGCATGAGGAGAAAACCCCTCGCCTTCCATTGTTGGCGGTGGACGGAATGGCGCGTGGCAAGCCCAAGGTTTGGTGACGCATGGGGATTCTCGCCTCGCTGAAACAGTTTAAATAGAGGTAGGCAGAGTTATCTTCCGTTGCGCTTTCTCTCTATCTTCTTCGCGTTTCTTCGCTAATCTTGGAGACAAGGAATGCCCCATCAACTCGGCCTCGACGATGGCCCCTGCAAATCTGGAGAGGATTCGCCGAAATTACTAGTTCACAAGCGATATTCGGATGTGGATCCCCAATCTTGAACAAAGGGTACCTGATCAATTGAAGTCGGAGGTCTTTTTCTATAAGAAAAGCTTCAAAGTGGGACTCCGTTTTCTCCTTAATCCACTGATGAGCGATATAATGAAGCATTACGGCATCTACCCAACGATGATTACGCCGAATAGCGACGTTATATCATCGAGTTCATCTTCCTGTGCGCGATCATGGGGATAAAGGCAATGGTTCCTTTGTTCCGGGCCTATCACAGCCTCACATCCTCCAAAGATTCTTCTTGGCATTATATTGGGCCACGGAAGAACTTTAAGAGGTTTTCGAAAGTTTCAACTTCCATCAAAGGATGGAAGTCATGATTTTTTGTTGTCGAATGGAATGATGCATTCGACTTTTCTCGCCAGTGGGGCCTCTCCCAACGGAGCCGAACCAACGTCCAACGCTGTCAAGAGCGAAGAAAGAGGACTTTCTCTATGGCAGCAAGATGGTCCCAATCGATGCTCTTTTGACTAAAGAAGCACTCTATAATGTCGGGTTGAGCCGAATCGATCCCTTAAGTGCAACATCACCTTCTTCACGTTTGGATGTCTTTGTAGGGATGTAGCTAATCGTTCCGTGATTTGCAGGGATCAGGTCTGAGTTTAAGGCTCTGATGAGAAAAGCGCTCGCGATTGACTATGAAGATTCGGGCAGAAAGAAGGGTACCAAGCGCTGCCATACTGTTTCGTCGACTCCCGCGAAAAGAAAGAGGGCCAGACTCGAGCGGAGGCCATCCTCTTCTCCCTTCAGGATGCAGCTGGCTCTGCCGAGCCATTCACAAGGTTTAACCGAATCCCAACCTTCGAGCCTGCCAAGGGGGGACACCTCAAGGGAGCCGACCCTAACTCCTATCCTAGCACTGGAATTTGGGGGGCCGACACCTGGTAATGAAGCCGAAGTAGCTGCTCAGGTAGCAGGAGTTTGGTCATTTTCCTAAGCCGGCGGATGATGATTTCTGGGTAACAAAATTTCTTTATCCCATGGCTATCGATGCACCTTATCCTGAAGGGGAGGGTTCCATGAGTCAGCAGAGGTTGAGAAAATTATTCTTCGAAGATCGAGCGGCTGCACATGCAGCAAGTGTTGTTCCATCTCCAGCAGGATCCGCTCCCCGTGGGGTAGAAGAGAAAGGAGAAAACAGAGGTCCATCGAGTGGAGAAGGGGCTCCCTCGATGAGGATGGAGGAGCCGAGGCCTTCGGGGACGTCAGCAGGCGATGAGGAAAGGATAAGTCGGCTTAGTCCCCTCCTTGATTCCTCGGGTGGTGCTACTAAAGAATCTCGAATTGACAATTTTTTTTAGCATTTTTTATGAGAAGGGACATGCAATTTACCCTGAAGTAGGAGAAGATAGTCGTCGAAGAATCACTTTTTCGATTGAGGGATTTAAGATGCCTTCTGACTTGGAAGACTGTGCATCGGTCCCCAGCCAATACATCCTAAGGGACGTGAATTCTTCCTGCATTCGAGTGAGTTTTCTTCCCTTTTATGCCTTCTTAAATGTTCTATGCAATTTTTTCTGAACCTAACCGTTTGGCTCTATTGTAGGCAATTCTCCTTCAATATGTACTCTTTAAGCGCCTGATCTCGGCCGATAAATATAACAGGGAGATCTCGCGTGAGGCCGAGGCACTCCATACCAAAACAAACTCGGCTAATCAACACTTAGAAGAGCTGACGAGGGTGCACGCCGAGCTTGATAAGGTCAGAAGGTCGGGCGAAGATGCCCGATCCGAGGTATTACGACTTCGAGCGGAGGTAGCCGAGCTTGGGGAGGCTCAAAAATGGCCGATGAAGCTCGTTCAGAACTGTCGAGGTTCCAAGAAGAGGCCCAAAGGAAGATCGACTTCCTTAATGGCAGGGCTGCTGAAGAAAAGTCCTGTTTTGAGGCTCGGCTCAAGTCCTACCAGAAATAGATTTTCGATGTTACGATCGAGCTATGTCAAGCGCAATCCGATGGCTCCAAGGACCGGATGGATCTTGAATACGCCTGAAGGGACTGGAGAAAATATAGAAAGAGAGGAAGAAGACTCGGAAAAGAGCCAAGAAAGTAGAAACCAAGGTTGCTCGCCATGCCAAAGAGGTATGTCCTCTTACCGTTTCTACGCAAGAGTTCATCTCTTTTCCATAGTTAGAACTGACTTGACCATTTGTTTCATTTGCTATTTTTCCTTCTCTAGCTGGATAAGACCAAAACCGAGGCGGCTAATCAGATAAAGGCTCTAACCGGGGATTTAGTCTCGAGCCGAAAGAAGTGCTCTAAACTGGAGCATCGGGCAGCGGAGGCTGACAATGAGATCGCTATGGCGATTGAGAAATATAAAAGCTCGAAATAATTCGCTCATGGGCGAATTCAATTTTCAAAGGAGTCATACCGAGTTAGAGCAAGCGAGGTCCAAGCGAGGGTGGTTCAGGAGTACCCAGACATCAACCTCTTATTTTTGGAGGATGAAAGGTATTGCTTTCCATCGCCGACAACCGAAGCATTGGCAGTGACCTCTCCATCCAATGATGGCGGCGATGATGAAGATGCTTCTGGCATCGATTTTGAAGTGGCCTCGAAAGGAGATCCAACAGAGGCTCCTCCAGAAATCATTAAGGAAATAGAGGCCTCGAGACCTGCCACCAAGGAAGCCAGGGGTTTTGCATACATCTGTCGAGGTGGACACATCCCTGGGGCCAAGTAATAGAGAGGCTCAACCGAATCAAAATGCTTCAGACGTTGCTGAAATCGCCTCCAAATATGAAGACGGGACTTAGAGATCCATCTTTTCACATTTTTCTTTCATTTTTGTAATATGAACGACATTATGATACGAATAAATCATTTTGTTTTTCTCCATGTGTTTTGCTGTTTTGGTATTTGCATGTTAGACGGACTTTTAGCTCGTCCATGTCTTGCTTAAGCTTAGCTTACTATGAAACCAAAAGAATAGTCCAGTTCTGTTATTGCTCAAAGAATTTCGGAATGACTTTGTCAAAATCGAAGAAGTCGCCCAGTCTTATTGAGACCAACTCAGCTGGATATGCTAAAGCGGAAGATAGCTCGGCTCTGCCGAAGCAAAAGGAATGGTTCGGCTTTGCCGAGGTAGAGGAAATAGTTCGACTTCGCCAGAATAGAAAGAACTGTTCAGCTTGGTCGAAGCGCAAAAGTGGCTTGGATTTGCCGAGGGGGATAACTCGACTTTGCCTTGTCTTTTTCGATGTGGTTTTGCTTTTCATACACACCAAGCATTCAATTGCTAGTAGACTGCACATTTTTTCCGTAGAGATTTCTCCAAATTTATCTGTATCTTGAGAATTTGCAGACAATTCCTCGCATTTAAGGTCTCTGATCCGAGAGCGAGAGGAAATCCTCTGCTTTTATTGTGGCATGAGAAATATTTTCAGTATACCTTGGGAAGTATCGAGTCCTGTTAGGGTACTGCCACGTGGTCTTGGATATGGCGCGATTATGACGTCCTGAGTTCCGAAATCCCTCTTTCATTAATAGTTGTTTTCAGTTTAGTGCCTATAAAAAGGGAGAGAGCAGAAGGGGGTTTGAGCATGCCCAGAAAGTCTTCGAGCATAAAGAAACTTTCATGGCTTTTCCCATGCTGCATTTGAGAGATGTGAGGTTGGCTTTTCCTTTCAAGGTTTGGCTTGACCCCGATAGTTAGGGCGATGAAAGAGTTGCTGGGAAGCAAGTCATCCTGAAGAGAGGAGTTATGAAGATCATATGCGAAGCGCAAAAGGGGATAGAGGTCATATGGGAAGCGCACATGAGCGCTCTCTATTTGATCTCATCATCCATTGTGGAACCATAAAGGCCACTGAAAATGCAATTTTTGATGGGCTATGATTTCCGAAGGCTTTTCATCAACCATAGTAACCTTCATAGCTAAGCCTCTTCTTCTTGAGGCATTTCATCTTCCATGGTGGCATTTGGTCATGTCCCTGCATCCGAAGGGACTTCACACTTCTAGAGAGCCGGAGGTAAGTTCCTTCAGGTTGCTTTTTTTTCTTTACATGACTACTTGGAGATTCCGAGATCGTAGCTCAACAGAGTTATCTTTTCCGACTTCTTTGGGTCATGAGCAGAAGCTATATTGAAGCAGCGTTGTGTGCCGAGCTTACTTGTTTGAGCATTTTTTTTTGCTTTTTGTGTATTTCATGTACTGTAATGCACTTGTAATGCCTTGAAAGGTTGTAAAGAATTTTTTGCAATGAAATAAAAAAACTTTTTTTCTTCGCATATGTAGTTATTTTTGTTGTTTTGCTTCTTTTTTTCAAAGAAGCAATTTTTTTCCAACGTATCATTTTTGCATTTTTTCAACGCGCAAATCTCTCATATACGTTGGATCAAAGGGTACGGGGTGAAGGCTCGGTCCTGCCGAGACATGCGAACAGCCATTAGAGCATCCTTTTGCTAAAGAAAATGACTATATCCGATATTTACAAGTCAGGGGCATTTTAGAGATTTAACTCTTCGCCAAATGGTACGGTTCAAGCCTACTAGTGCGCATCAGAACACGTTGGCTCTTTAAGGGTATAGCGCATGATTTATCTTAGGCTGGGGCAAAGACTGGGTGTGGCCTTACTAACTTTTAATAGGAGTTTGATCATGCCAAGTATCTCCGAAAACTCTCACTTAGTTTGTCGGCACAGCTTGGTCATGCCAAGGCTTGGAAAAGTCGCTCGATTTTGCCGAGGCTCGAAGAAAAATCGTATTTTACTAGGTGCTACCAAGGTATGAAAAAATCGCTCAACCCCGCCGAGGTTCGAAGAAAGATAGTGCCGAAGCTTAAAAAAAAATTTGTTGATATTTAGCTCGGCCCTCGGACATACCGAGAATGCTCGAACATACCAAATCTTTGTTGATGTTTAGCTCGGCCCTCGAACATACCGAGAGTGCTCGAACATACCGAGTCTTTGTTGGGGGACCCGTAGGCCAGTAGTCGAATGAAACCTGTCTCTTATCAAAGACGGAAAGATTGTTTGGAACATAAATAGCGTGAAATCTTATTATTATAAATAGGGTGACTTTGATAAGAGCGTACTTTATTGATGATATTTTCGAAGGTTGTCCGAATTCCAGGTTCGAAGAATAGATTTTTCGTCTATATCCTAGAGCTTGTAAGTGCTAGGCCTGATGACCTCTGCAACTTGATAGAGGCCTTCCTAATTTGGAGATAGCTTTCCTTGCAGAGCACAAAATCGCTAAAAAGGAAGGACTTTCCTTTGACTCAAAAGAAATGATAGCGAGCTACTCTTTGTTGATAGGCTGCAATTCAGATTCGGGCCTTCTCTCTGATTTCTTCTATCAAGTCGATGTTGGTTCAAAGCTGCTCATTGTTTGACTCCTCCGAATAACTCTCCACTCGCGGCGATGGTAGCCCTATCTCCACAAGAATGATAACTTTCATACCAAAGGCCATTTTGAAAGGAGTCTCGCCCGTGAAGGCCCTCTGGATGGTCCAGTAGGCCCACAAGACATGATGAAGCTCCTTCGCCCATTTGCCTCGAGCCCTGTTGAGCCGGGCTTTAATTCTCGGTAGCAAGGTTTGGTTGGTCACTTCGGCTTCTCCATTGGCTTGAGGATGCCCAACCGAAGTAAGACGGTGGCAGATGCCATGATCCTCGCAGAACTCTCAAAATTTAGGATTGTCAAACTATCTCCCGTTATCGGTGATGGTGTGTGGAAGGCCGAATCAACAAATGATGGATCTCCATATGAAATCTCTAGCCCAAACCTAAGTTATCTAGGTGACTATCTCGGTCTCGACCCACTTGGTAAAATAGTCGATTGCTACAAACAGAAACTTTCTCTATCACGTGGCAAAAGAAAAAAAGGACCGAGAATGTCCATTCCCTACTTGAAAAAAAGGCCAAGCAAATATTATGGACGTTAAGCGAGCATAGGGGAGTCTCTGTATGTTTGAATGTCGCTGGCATGAGTCACAGGCTCGACAAGATCATCGGCATCTTTCTGCATAGTTGGCCAATAATATCCTTGGCGCAACACCTTATGGCATAAGGCTTGGCCGCCAAGATGATTACCACAAATGCCCTCATGGACTTTCCGAAGAGCATAATCGGCCTTTGATTGACGAAGGCATTTGAGCAATAGCATAGAGAAGGATCTCTTGTACAGCTGGTCATCGAGTAGGGCATAATGTGATGCTTGCATCTTCAATTTTCTTGCATCCTTTCTGTCAGTTGAGAGTAACCCTTCTTTGAGATATTTAAGGATTAGGTCTAACCAGGACGGTTCGGCATCAATTTGCATCACTTGATTAGCATCAGCAATGCTGGACTTTTTCAGACTTCCAAGTAGAATTTTCGCTCGATATCCATCGAATTGGTGGTCGCCAGGCGAGATAAAGATCGGCGTGCACATTCTTTGCCCTTGGAACCTAAATGACTTCAAATTCAGATAAGTGTGAGGATAAATCGCGCACTTTTTGAAGATACCGAATCATGTTTGACTATCGAGCTTTGAATTCTCCTCGCGCATGTCCAACCACCAACTGAGAGTCAGTATAGGCATTTAACTTCTTGATTCCAAGATCGCGGGCGATGCAAAGTCCAGCGAGCAGAACCTCATACTCTGCCTCATTATTGGAGGCCAGAAAGAAGAAGCGGATGCCATACTCGAGGGTCGCGCCCTCCGGACTGATAAGAGCCAAGCCGGCACCAGAGCCATTTGCGTTAGACAATTCGTCCGCATGAAGCTGCCACATAGCATCGGTCTTTGGTTGTTCGGAGGTATCCGGAGTGGAACCATCCTCAAGAATGGTGCATTCAAAGAAAAAATCTACTAGAATTTGGACTTTAATGACCGGGCGTGGCTGATATCGGATATCATGCTCACTTAGTTCAACAGCCCATTTAGTCATTCTTCCAAACATCTCCGGGTGTTGGAGGATCGACTTGATGGGTTGGTCGATCAGGACCGTCATAGGGTATGCTTGAAAGTAAGATTGCATCTTTCGAATAGATGTTATAAGAAACAACACCACCTTTTCAATTCGAGCATACCTCATCCCAGCATCCCAAAGTATTTTGCTAACATAGTAAATCAGCTTTTGGATTTTAGCTTCCTCTAGCACGAACCCGACGGCACCCTTAGAGACTGCCAGGTCCAAATATAGCATCTCCCAAGGCCTCGGACTGCTAAGGAGAGGTAGCGAGCCGAGGTATTTCTTTAGGTCTTCGAAGGATTTCTAACAGTCCGAAATCCATTGGAAGTTCTTAGCCGACCAAAGTGCCTTAAAGAAGGGCAAACATCTCTCGGCTGATCGAGCAACAAAGTGGTTGAGGACCACTATCCTTCCGGTAAGGCACTGCACCTCCTTGATCAACCCTGGAGGTGACATTTGCTGCAAAGCTTGAATTTTTTTCAGATTTGGCTCAATACCTCGTTGGAAGACCATAAAACCCAAGAATTTTCTCGAGTTGACTCCGAAAGCACATTGGTTGGATTAAGCTTCATTTGATACTTTCGGAGTGTGACGAAGCTTTTGTAAGATCATCAATGTGCTGAAATGCTTCCTTGCTTTTAACTAGCATGTCATCAACATAAACCTCCATGTTCCGACCAATTTGTTCTTTAAAGACTTTATTAATCAGCCTCTGGTATGTTGCACCTGCATTTTTTAACCAAAAGGCATGACTCGGTAACAATAGATACCTCGATTAATTATGAAGGCGTTCTTTTTCTCGTCCTCGGATGTCATGCGAATTTGATGGTCAATCCTCGGATGTTATGCTATACCTCGATCAGTTATAGCCCGAATAGACATCCATGAAGGTCAGCATCTGATGGCCCAAAGTGGCATCCACGAGTTGGTCAATCCAAGCAGAGAAAAACTGTCCTTCGGACAAGCCTTATTGAGGTCTGTGAAGTCATACAGATCCTCCATTTGCCATTTGACTTCTTCACCATGACAACATTCGCCAGCCAGTCGGATAGTTCACTTTCCGAATAAAGTTGGCTTTAATGAGCTTATTCACCTCCTCTTCAATAGCTTTCTGATGCTCGAGGGCGAAGTTTCTCTTCTTTTCTGCTTGATTGGCCGAAACATCTCGTCCATATTGAGGCAATGAACGAGGACATCTGGATCGATCCCTGGCATGTCCGAAGCAAACCAAGCGAAGATGTCAGCATTTCTACGAAGAAACTCAACTAAATTCTGCTGAGATTTCCTTTCAGTTGTGATCCGATCTTTATGATTCAATCGGACCGAGCTTCATCGAGTGGTACCTCCTTAAACTCCTCGACTGGTTTTCCCCGTTGCTCGACAAAGTCCTCCCAAGCATCCAGCTCGTCAGCCTCGAGCTTTCTAAACTGTAGGCCGATAATGAAGCAGTACCGAGCCACGACCTGACTTCCTTGAACAACTCCCACTTTCCATTCGATGGGGAACTTCATGGCGAGATAAGGAATAAAGATAATAGCCTTGAGGGATATCTATCCTCACCTGCCGAGGATGGCGTTGTAGGGGGACCAAAGCTTGGTCACCAGAAATCCGTGTGAATAGTTGCTATGCTGGGCCAAATGCCTGCTCGGACCGCCAAGGTGACGACCCCCTCGGGGGTAATGGCATCGCCAATAAAACCCACCAGGGTGGAGTCTATAGCTCGGAAGTTTTTCACCCGCAATTTCATCCTCACAAAGGCATCAAAGTACGAAACATTAACAGAGCTTCCACCATCAACCAAAATTCGATGTACATCATAATCATTTATGTTAATAGATACAACCAATGCATCATCATGCGGATACTACATCTCCTGAAAATCTTCGTCAGAAAAAGAAAGCTCATCAGCCCGAGCCCTCTTTGGTGGATTTTCCTCTTCACCCGACCAAATCGACGAGAATCCGATCATTGCTATCATATTGACATTGCCAACGACCGATGGGCTCGGTGGAAGGGATTGGCAAGGCTCAGGCAACGATCTCCTCCATTGTTCGGCTCGGTGGTCTCCTGAACCGATCTAGCCTACCCCATCGGATGAGTTGCTCAATCTCATTCCGAGGCTGCCAGCACTCCTCGGTGTTGTGCCCGTGGTCCCGATGGAATCAACAATACTTAGTCATATCCCTCCGGCCCGTTCCTTCGAAGAAGGTAGCGACCAAGGGATTTGACACTCGATCTCCATCAGGATTTGCGCCTTTGGTGTAATGAATAGGGTGTACTGATTGAACCTCCAGACCGAGCTTCAAGTATGATCTTTGGGCAGTTGCGGAGAAACTCTATGACGATGAGACGGGCTAACATGGCGAAGGAGTCGATTCTTCTTTGAACCCTTGGCCTCTTTCCTCCTTGATTACTGGGCCCAGGCTGACCTCCGCGACTCCTCAACTCTAGCGTACTTGTCCACCAGAGCCATCATGTCGGAGAGGCTATTCGGATAATTGACCTCAAGGCCAAATAGAAGTCACCCTCCTTCGACACTCTGCCTGCCAAGATGGACATTGCCACTTCATGATTAATATGATTTACTTCCAGCATGGCCGTGTTGAATCAAAAGAGGTAATTCTTCAAGGATTCCCTTCCTCTTCTTGACCTCGGAAAGGAAATCAGATCTTCATTGATGACGACGACTGCTGACGAACTGGCTGATAAATAAATTGCTCAGCTCGTCAAATGAATTGATAGAACTTGGCTTCAGGCTGTTGAACCAAGTTCTAGCGGATCCCCTAGGAATAAGGGAAAAGGCTCTGCATAGAATCGCATCTGATGCTCCATAGAACATCATGATGAATCAAAAGATGCTTAGATGGTCGTCGGGATCAGTGGACCCATGGTACGGTTCGATGGTGAAAAGCTTGACATGAGAAGGGATCACTTCCTGCATGATCTTCTCGAAGAAGGGGATGCTCTGCTTTGCCTTCGGTTGGGGAGGAGGGACCTGCCTGACGGCGTTTAGCTCTAGCGCCACTTCCGACGCATCTCCTGCATTTGCCGCCGGATCCCCTCATCTAGGGAGGTAGGGGAGACTGACCGAGAAGAATACGGCAATGGTGTCGAGTCGTGACGGGATGACACTGGGAAGAGAGAGCGAACTTGCCGAGATCTAGGCAGGCTCTTTCTCCCAGCCTTTTGTGGCACTAGCTCAGTTCCCCTGAGTCGCTGAGATGGCCCACGACCTCGGGCGGGTTGGAAGAAGAGATCGCCAGCGAGGCAGGGCGGTGGCTCCATCAAGGAGTTGTGAAGCAAGAGTGGCCGGACGAGGAGCCCCTTGGAGCCCTTGGACCAGCTGCACAAGAGCTTGCACTTGCTGTACTAACACAGCAAATTGATCCTGGGTCACCGTGGTCGCCGATGGTGAGGGAGTCTCAGCTAGTGGCGGTAGTGAAGGCGCCCCATTGTTTAGAGGATCAAGCCTCTGAGAGGCGATTTGATCCTGTACATCAGAGGTAGCTCTCCTCCGATTAGCCATTGAAGGGTTGTTCTTCTGGATCTAAGCCTTGTCTTCTTGATTACAAGTTTATGGGACTTGAGACCCTTCCTCTAGTGCCAATCTATTGCTACGAAAATCCGCTTTCCAACTCGGATGCAGTCCAACTTCGAATCTAGACGCCGATTTTTTCGTGACAATCCTCACGCAGAGAGTGTCAGGGTGCCCTCTCGGAAGACCCTCCGACGCCCAAGTCAGTTGAAGATTCTGAGCAAGCAGATATGAAGAGAATACTCTCACAGAAGGTCCCTCAAGAACGGCTTCTCTGGGAGCCTAAAGAGCTTTGCTCGAGCTTCAATGGAGTTTTTTCTCGATGAAAAAGTGAGCATACCTGAAAGACTTCAAGATAGAGCATATATATATATATATATATATATATATATATATATATATATGTTGTGTGATGGCAGACCATTATGATTCGAATCTGATTCGAATCAAGTTTGTTATAAGATTGGTAGCTTTTGAATTTGATTAGTTAGATAATCAATGGTTAGGAAGGTTAGCTGGTGTTTGAGATTCGGTGACTTAGAGGCTCTAAGTCACATTTGACATTATCTGGCTTTTTTTTCCTTCTCTTAAGGCAGTCGGAGACCCACGTGGTTGAAATCTTACCGAATTATCATGGATTTGAATTCTTCCGTACTTAGATTCCGCCAGACCGAGGTATGAGGATAGCTCAGTCCCGCTGAAGCACAAGAATAGCTCGATCTGGCCGAGACACGGAAATAGCCCGATCTTACCAAGGTGTAAGAATAGCTTGATCTTATCGAGGCACTAAGAATAACTCAATCTGGCCAAGGTGTATCTACTTTGTTCTTTTCCGGATGTAACAGCGGATCAAAATCAAAGATGATTTCGACCTTTTTGTCGTATGCACGAATATTGACATGATAACGATTTTACCCCTCATCAAATACCATGGTTGTATCAAATACAGGAGATGGTTACACTTTTGAAGATCTTTGGAAGAATTTAGCACAAACATTTGACAAAATCCAAATCAGGCCAGGTTGAGTTTAAAATCATGTCAAGCTTGATTTATTTTGAATCTAAAACTGGATGTAAACCTAAAGGAAATGGACACTTTGATGGACCAGGCATGCAGTTATGCCCATGAAATGGACCAATCAGCTGAGTTTGCCCCGTTTTCTTAGAAGATTGGCAGAAGTATCCTCGATTGGATTCCTCAATTGCTGAGTAGCAAAAAGGAAGTTGTATTGGATATATTCAGATATTTCAAACTTTTGGAACCATTTTTAGGACTAGTGTGGAGTCCCATCCATGTTGCTAAGGAGTTAGTTGGCAATTACAGGTATATCTGGTAAAGAAGAATATATTAAATTGATAATTTACTTGAATAGACATCATGTCATTTTATAGTTCTCTTTTGAGGAAGTTGTGTTTAGAAATAATAACTTTGCAGCCTCTTGACTAATAAACTATAGATAAATTTTTTTTTCTCCTCTGGCTATAATTCAAAGATTTGACTACTGGAGAATGCGTCCAATCCCTTTACCTGACAATTCACTCAACATTGCTAAATTACAATGTTTTTTCTTTTTAACCATCACCCTCAAAGTTAAGATCTAGATGTCCTGGGTAAGGCCTCACGCTTGCTAAGGTCTGAAACTTAGTTGCCAGCATCTTCCACCTAGGATAATGCACCTGCTTCAGAATCTTCTGGTACCTTGAACCTACTTGCACTTCTTGAGTGCTTATTTCCTAAAAGTGTTTCTAAAACATCCACTTCTCTGCATCTGCACCCATGCTTGCTCCCATTCTGACAACTAAGGTTTCAAATTCCATGATATGGATTCTCAGATGAAAATATAGGACAGCTATATGAATTAAATCAAGATTTTTTTTTCTTGAAAGATCCTCAGCTAACAAAAAAGATGGGGAAAAGCATCAGAGAGTTAAACATAAGAATGAAGCTAATATGAGATCACATTTTCAAAAAATAAAAAACCATAAAAATCATATATGTAGCGAGATGGAACAAAAACTCCCAATTCTACAGTCCAGTCATCACAAAATGTTTCAAAAGAAAGGATCATGGAGAAATATCAAGACAGGTGCAGTCTCTTCTACCAAAGTCTGATAACGAGAGGCTGAGAAGAGCATTTTAAATGCAATATTATGTTCCACAGCCACATACCTTTTCTCAATTTGTTAGGATGTCAAAATATCAACCAATGACCATTGCAATTTAATTTGAATAATTGGCAGATTGGATTCTGTACTCTCAGTAATCCACTTGAAAACCAGAGAGTTGAACACAAAGCTGCAATCACCAATCCAACTCTAGAAACTAAGGTGGGCGTATAAAAGACCAGCTAATATGGATTTTTTAAGGATGAAATGTTAAAATGAATTGTTCACATTCCATGGTACACCATAAGCTCGTCTTCTCGCACCGTTCCCCAAGATATCGGTATTTTTCTTCTCAAGAAAAATTTTGCATTTCCCAGACGAGCAAAACTCGAAATTTTAGAGATCCTAAAGAAAACTGATTTTCTTTTAAGAAAATCAGAACCACGAAGAATGATATGATTGCATCCAAACCTAACAAGCCGCCTCTCAAAACAAATCAAGACAACCATATGAATTCATTAACACCAATTCAAACCGTGAACAACTCAAGATAGGAAAGGATTGACTAATGAAGCTGAAAAGAATCTTGAAAACCTTTGAAAACCCTAGATTCAGATTATAACGTAGAATTATAAACAGAAATCACGAGAAAAAACTAAAGCCTCGGCAAATTATTTGAACTTTTCAAAGAAGAAAACAACCAGGTTAAACGATCGTCAAGAATCCACCCTGATCACATAAACCCTTCAAAGAAGACAAGATATTGGGAAAGATAACGATGAAAGAACGCTGAAAAGGAAAGAACAACAGATATTGGGAAAAATAACGATGAAAAAGCGCTCGAAAAGAAAGGAGAAAAGAACACGAAGCCTTACCCTAAAGAAATTGGAGGATAATAACGACGACAAAAGAAAGGGGCTTCAGGCACCGGCCGCGAACGAGGGCACCTCCACCGAGCTCCAGGCCAAATTTATAGGGAGGCGATTGCCCGATTCCACCGACCTTGGTTCTAGAGGTGGGCACTGGCCGCCCTGCATAGCCCACGGCTCAACCCTGATCGGCATGTCCGCACCGCTATAGTATTGGGTTTGGCATGGTCAGTTTACGTGCCGAGCTCAGAAAATTTTTTCTGTTAGCCCAGCACGGTACGGCCCTAGCCTGGCCGGTCCGTCGTGCCGTGTCGGCACGGCCCACCTGGGGCCTAGCCCGTGAACAGCTCAAATAAAAAATTATAAAAAATATAATTTTTTTTTATAAATTAAAAATTATTATGAATAAAAAAATTTATTAATATAAAGCCACCATAATGGTGGGGGTTTGTCATAGACCCTACCAGTTTATTAATTTAAAATTAATATGGTAAAGAAGGAGGGGGGCTAGGCCTGACCTCTAGAACATAATAATAAGTAAGAAAAAAAAATAGAAAGATTGCAACCGTCGGATCGATCATCGCCGATCGGGATCATGGCTTGGATCGATCGCAATTGTCGGATCGTCTCCGATGGGATAGATCGCAACCATTGGATCGATCATCCCCGATCGGGATCATGGCTTGGATCGATCGCAACCGTCGGATCGTCTCCAATGGATCGATCGCAACGGTTCGATCGATCATCACCAATCGGGATCATGGCTTGGATTGATCGCAACCATCGGATCGATCATTGCCGATCGGAATCATGGCTTGGATCGATCACAACCGTCAGATCGATCATCGCCGATCGGGATCATGGCTTGGATCGATCGAAGACGTCAGATCGTCTCCGATCGGATTGATCACAATGGTTCGATCGATCATCGCCGATCGGGATCATAGCTTGGATCGATCGCAATCGTCGGATCGTCTCCGATGGGATAGATCACAACTGTTCGATAGATAATAGCATATCAGGATCATGGTATGGATCGATCGCAACCGTCAGATCGATCATCGCGATCGGGATCATGGCTTGGATCGATCGCAACCGTCGGATCATCGCCGATCGAATGGATCGCAACCGTCAGATCGATCATCGCCGATCAGGATCATGGCATAGATCGATCGCAACCGTCGGATCATCTCGATCGGATCGATCGCAACCGTCGGATCGTCTCCGATCGAAGTGATCACAATGGTCCGATCGATCATCGCCGATCGGGATCATATCTTGGATCGATCGCAACCGTCGGATCATTGCCGATGGGATAGATTGTAACTGTTGGATCGATCATCTCTGATCGGAATCATGGCTAGGATCGATCGTAACCGTCGGATCGTCTCCGATTGAATTGATGGCAACAATCCGATCGATCATCGCCGATCGGGATCATGACTTTGATCGATCGCAACCATCGGATCATCGCCGATCGGATGGATCGCAACCGTCGGATCGATCATTGCCGATCAGGATTATGGCATGGATCAATCGCAATCGTCGGATCATCTCCGATCAGATCGATCGCAATCGTCGGATCCATCATCACCGATCAGGATCATGGCTTGGATTAGCTGGCTGGTGCCTAGGCGCATAGTGTGCTCCTGGCACTAGCCGTGCCATGGCACGGCCCACAAAATGGCCCAGCAGGGCCGTTCTGGATGGCACGGCCCAGCAACGGCACTATTGGGCCGTGCCAGGCACGGCTTTGGCACATTTCTTGATGGGTCACGGGCCGTGCCAAATTTGAATTTTTTTTATGGGCCGTGCCTAGCAAGGCCCATTTGTTAATGGGTCATGTCAGGCATGGTAATTTATCTGGCACGATGGCTGGGCCATGCCTTGACACGGCACGGCACGACCCAGTGCCCATGCCTACTTGGTTCGATTAAACACGTCCAGACCGGGTAGTGTGGACCGTCCTCCATCTGGTCCGGAACCCATCCATTCCGGTCCAATTATTCTTCTCGGACCGGAAAGCTAAGCTGTCCGTCCGAGTCGCATTTGATAAACAATAGGCTCTCTGGCTTACAGGATCCAGATACGAAAGTTTGGGTCGGGCTACCGGACTAGACGGTGATCCCACCCGCGGTGACCCTATCTCCACCGTGCTCCACTTTAAGAGACCCGCCCTATCCCGCCCAGGGGGCACCTTATCCACGGACCGCTCGCTTCCTCTCCCGTCCGTTGGACCGCCGAGAACTGCTCATCAGAAAAGGCGAGGCCTCACGAGCCAAACTCCGCCAGCCGGAGGAAGAGAACATGGCGGCGGCGATTCCGGCGCCCGCCTCCCTCTCGGCCGTCTGCTCTCGGAGCAACCCCTCGTTCTCCTATCCCATGGCCGTCGCCCTCCCCAAAACCTCCTTTCTTGGGCCCTCTAACATTGCCCTCGCCGTCGCCAAACCCTCGATTCAAATCGCCTCCTTCCCTTCGAGAAACCGCCTCCAGGTCCGCTGTCAAGATAAGCAGGTCGCGGTCGTCCCCAGGGAGCAGCGGTGGATGTACGAAGAGTCCGAGATCAATGGCCCGGTAATCGCTCCTTCTCTAGCCCTTTGCTTTCTTCTATGGCTATTGTCTTCTTTAACATTTTCGGCTGATGTTGGTAAGACTCTTTTTTCCTTGCTTTTTTAAGGAGACGAGCGAAAATTAATGGGAAAGAAGTGAACTTGGTGGCCCTGCTAATTTGAATATTTGATGTTTTTTGGATGCTGCGAAATCTTGGAAATGTGATGCTCTACTGCCTTCTACGATTCTTATCTTCTGATTTTTGATGTAATGTAGCAGAAATTCTTTGGTTTTTTTCCTAACTTTTTTGCATAAGTAAATTCGTAGGAAAGATGTCTTCCTAGAGGCTTATAGCCAAATTTTCTTTTTTTTTTTTTTTTTTTGTGCAAATTTAGAATCTTGCGGTTCCTAGAGTATCTGGTGAATGTCTCTTTTGGCGCGGCTAGTTGTGCATGGTTTTTCTCTGGAATCCCATCATGAGGTATGTCATGATGATATGTCAAAGGGGTAAGGCTGAATTCTTGCTGTATGATAAGATGAGAGGATTTTTCGTTGCCCCCAACATATCTGCTAAAACTGAAAAGGTTAGAGTGGTGAGAGATTTAGCAGTATAGGGGTGGCACTTATTGAGCACACAGGGACAGATATTAAGGAATTCATAGTTAGGAGATGTTCTTTTGTGCGCGTGCATGTAGGGAAAGTCTTTAGATAACTTGGATGAAAGCCATGTGAAGTTTATTGGAAATGCTTGAATGCCATTGGAGGTTACTCCTAGACATATTCTAAGCATTGAACTGCAGAAGTTTAACTTCCTAACTTACTAAGCTGTTTTCTGATTCTTCTTATAAGGACTCATGCTAGTGGTGTTTAGTTCCATAGGCTATGGACTAGAAAAAATTTGAGCAATTATATAAGATCAAGAAGCTAAATAATATCTTTTAGCTAGTCTTTTTGGATGAAGTCCTACATTATTACAAATGGTATTAGAAGGAATCCAGCCATGACCCATGTAGATTAGGATCCATAGTAGATAGGCTCTATGCGATTATGATTGGATTTATATTTGGATTTGAATTTGAACGGTTAGATAGGTAAGGACATTAGGGCTTAAACAAAGAGGCATCCTCCAACTTTATAGCCTTGAAGTAATTGTTCCACCTGCCACAAGAAGTTGTCTAACTTCTTAGCATAAGAGCTAATGCTGACAAGTGTTTGGTTCCACATCAACTATGTACTAAGAAGATCTTAAATGCTTATAGAATATCAAGAAGCTCAAATAATATCTTTCGGCTTGCCTTTTTGGTAAGATCTTGGGTTTTACACTTTTTTTCTCTAGAAATGTTTAATTTTGATTAACCAATATAGCTATGAGATCTTTTCTTTTCTTATCATGTGATTCAATTTTTTGTCACTTTAACTCGTTGCTCTTAGATTTTTTCTTTTCTTATCACGTGATTCAATTTTTTGTCACTTTAACCGTTGCTTTGTGAAATGTTCTGTGATGCTTATATTTTCTGGTGTGTCATGTGACGATGAATTACCTGTGTAGTAAGTTACAATCTGGTTTTAATGTTTAAAACTCAAGGCTTTTTATGTAATCAGCACTTTGGTTTAACATAGTTTTGGTTATCACCATTTAAATTTAGCTGCTGTGGTGATTCCTCATTTCCTCAAGGTCAACACCCATCTTGATGTTATTATATTCCTTTTTTTTTCTTGGTGGGTGGCAAGTTTTATGTGAATCAAAATTATAAAAGTGAAGCCCAGATCTTTGGAGTGGGCATTTTTTTCTTCCATCAATTTTTATTTGTCTTATTAATACATGTCTAATTGCTTTTGTGTGAATTGAAAGCAATCATAATAGAAACCAAACTATGTTTGTTGTAGGAATCATTTTATTTTCTTTATCTTTAAAGTTATGGTCTTATTATGTATGCTTATTTGTCTTTTAAGCATGATTCTAAAAGCATGTCTTCTACCTTTGGACATCATGAAAACTCTTTATTTCCAAAAGCTCCATCTTTGTAGTAAAACATTGTTATCTCAAATTTTACACTTTGTCTCTTTTGTATCTGACACAATATATGTGCACTGATTTTCAGGACATTTGGAATAAAACTTGGTATCCTAAAGCTTCAGATCACATAACCACAGAAAAAACATGGTATATAGTTGATGCAACAGACAAAATTCTTGGCCGACTGGCATCAACTATCGCAATACATATCAGAGGAAAGAATCTTGCAACCTATACTCCTAGTGTGGACATGGGAGCCTATGTGATTGTGGTATGTATGACCCATGAGCTAGCATTTAGGCTGGGCTTCTCTTTGCCAGCTGACAGTAACACAGATCGCCTTGTGAAAACTCAACCTGGAAGGATATGTTTCTTTTGATTGACAGTTTGTAAGCTATCCTATCAGATGATTGGTGATGCATTCCAGTATGGTTGAACATCTTTTTTATGTATAATTTCTTAGCCGTCACTTGTCATCAACACAGGCATGGTCAGTTTCAAAGAAGTCCTCTGTGCTATTTGGTATATGAATTGTATCATTTTTCAGACAAGTTACCATATGATTGATGCATGCCTCAAGGCATAACTAGATGGGAACTGCACTTTATGCATGTGACTATTGTTAGGAAGCTGAATTCAAGCCCTGTAACTTATAATCTTTAGCTTATGACTGTTGGTCTGTTAATATTTGCCGAAATTTAACTTAAGTTCTAAGTCAAGTTCTTGGTTTCAACTTTTGAGTCCAATTGTGGGTCCTCATGAGTGAAAGCATAGAAATTTTCTGGCAGTTTTTATATAAAAGTCTCGCATTTTGTATCTGTCATAAGTTGGGCAAGTTTTAGTCTTCTTAGGATAGTTTTAATAGGTTTCCAGATTCATTTAGGAACTTTAATTAATTCAGTTTACATTAGTACCTTTTTTACATGTGAATGGGTCACTGTGCAACTTTCTTTTGATAAATATGTGTAGGGGAAGTCATATACTAGATTTATTTGACCTTTTAAAGGAAATTTATATGTCCTGTTTTAATTCCATTATTGAAGATGTTGCTTTGTGTTAATAATGGTTGCGGTGCATAGTCCATTTTTTCTGTCCTCCTATATACTATAAATATGACCAAAATAGAATAAGCCTCATATACTCTATATGTTAAATGAATACTGTGTACCTTTTTTTCTGAGAATAAAAATATGCTAGTTATAAACGAACTGAAAATGATATAGTTTTTTAATTGAATCGAAACCGATATTTGAATACTTGAGTGTATTGGCCAGGATAATCTTGGTTGGAGTGTCTTTCCATTTTAAAGTGGAATGGAGCTCTCCATTATTGCAATTGCATTCTATGTATGCTGGTGCCTCACTTTTCATCTTATCAATTAACTATTACACTATGTTAATCTTCATGTGATACAGATGGTAGTGCCTGCTATTGAGTTTTCTCAAACTACACAACCTATGAGACAATTCAGTGTGGGCCTGAATCATGGTAAAATTGATAAAAGTAGAAACTATCAAAGGTGTCATCAAAGATTTCAAAAATATATGATGATTGGGGAATGCTTCTGCATCCACTTCTCATCCTGTGTTTAAGCCTCCATTACTCATTTATGCTTGATTAAATACCATTTTCTTGGTCAGTACTTGTAGACATGCTAGACGATTGAGTGGTCATTCTTATCAGATTTCCTAAGTTGGTCCATGTTGTAATTATGTGCTGGGCAAATATAATTTAGAGCTAGTTGATTTCACAACATCCAATTTCAAAACCATTTTTAAAGCTTAAAAATCATGTCCTCTCTTAATTAGTTCATTGAACTGCATCAATTACTCTTACTTGTTGGTGAGATGACACATTTGTTATTGTCAAACTGCTAACATTCTGTACTCAAAACATAGGTCAATGCAGAAAAGGTTGCAGTTTCTGGTAGAAAGAGGACTCAAAGCTGTACAGGAGGCATTCAGGAAGGCCGGGTGGTATGAAGGTGGAGACGTTCAGTCAACTTCAGCAGAGAATTCCTGAAAGAATAATTCAACATGCTGTCCAGGGCATGCTTCCTAAAGGAAGGGTAAGACAAAACTTAATGTATATCCTATTCTTTTTCTCAAATGCAAAAGAATTGTGTCAAAGAGCAGCATAAGAAAGCTAGATATCTACCTGCCAAATTTATTGATCTTACAATATGTCTTGAAGAGAAGATGCCATTTTGTTTTTTCACTAGAACGTGGACTAACATTTTCAAAAAAAGTAACGGAAGAGGAAAACACAAAAAAACACTGGACAATTTAACTAATCATACTTATTAAACATAAAAATCTGCTGCTACCTGTGAAGCTACTTGATGAGAGGATTTCATCAAATGTGCAGAAGCTGGACGTAACTCACTAAATGATTCTACATATGGTGCTCACTTTAAATAGGACTGTCGATATGTCAGAAGCTCAATATGGTACTAGAAAAACTTTTCCTGCTATGAAGATAAAAGGACAATGGAGACTTTTGGGAATTTGATTCATGATTGTGTTTAATTCAGATTGCTTCATAAATATTGTTTTTCATTGGTTGACATGATGTAAGTTGATTCCTTTTTACGGTTCATTTCCTGAATAGTCAGAAAGCCATTATAAATTGTTTGGGTCTTGCCCCATGTTTTGTTGAATGTGTATTTCTCTGCATATCATTTGTTTGTTCTCCAAGAAAAACTGATTACATCATTGTCGTGTTGTCATGGCATACATTGTACTTGACAGTTATCAAGGATCTAACAGCATACTTTTTGATGCTCCTTTATATTTTATGGGAGGCCAATCTTGTCTATAGCCTGCAACAAGAGAATATCTCCAGAGTAGTGCACAGGCAGACAGCTTCCTATTAAATGAAACATTGTTCCAATTAACTTCTCAAATTTTCAATATTCATAGCATTTTGAAGGTTTTTCTTAAGATGCAATTTATTATTACTTCATTTGATGGCCTTTCTTATCTACACTGATTTCCTTTTCTTATCAGTAAGATTGTGAGAAAGTTTAGTTTAAATTGGAGAGAAGGTTAAAGAAAATCTTCTTGGCACTCTAACCAGTATTTTTCTTCTTTGCGCAGCTGGGAAGAACTCTATTCACGCACCTCAAAGTATACAAAGGCCCTGATCATCCACATGAGGCCCAAAAACCTATCCCTCTTCCTATAAGGGACAAGAGAATACAAGTGACAAAATAGATTTTATGGTGCTCACTAATATGAGTGTTGGATTATTCATGTGGTGTGGACTTCAGGATTTTTTTTCCTAGAAGAGAAAAAAGGATGCATCCCAGTCATAGTTGAGTGGTATTTGGTCAGCATTTTCATTCTGAAATTTGTAGAAATCTCTCTAGCCTGTATCTTGCCTCCTGATAATGTTAATATACAGTATTAATTTATATCAGTTGCTGCTGCTGGTTTGGTTGAAGTCATTTTCTTTGCATTGTGCGACCTCAATTGAAGTGAAACATTTGCATGTATCCTCCAAGATAAAATTCATTGTTTCTGATCATTATGTGGAAAATATACATGTTCCACCAAAAACAGAAATTACCTATGATTTCTGTTCACTTCCAGGTATATGAATGTTCCCTGAGCCATAGCTGCGAACGAGGGACCATCTCATGCATAGCACAGCTCTTAAATTTTGATGTTTGACACATTGATACATCTATGCTTGCTTTTACGTCTAGTCTTAGGTTTTCTTCACAAATCTACTGAGTTCAAACCATGGTAAGCTTAGGTTGTAGGCTTAACCAATATTAGAATTTTCACATAAATCATATTGCCATTCTGTTATGGTTAATCTAGTCCAAGCAACTGGAGTAAATCTTCATCACTCTTTTAAGGTGATGTGAAAATTTCTTAAATATAATTGTTCTTTAAATTCCTGGTAGGACATTGTGTTCACTCAGACACTTAATCAAGTTCTTATTTTAATATTTTGCAACACTTTCAAGCTCGGATTAAGGAGAAGGATTATAGATAGCTAACAGCCAGCATAAAAGTTCGTTCGATTTCTAAAACATGAATTTACTAAATCAAACTATTTAAAGGGTTAGGACGTAATTTAAGTATCGACTTAGTCCTGAATAGAGTGGAAGAAGTAGATTCATTTAGCTGATCTTATGTAGTTGGAAAAGGCTTAGATGAGTTGAGTTGAGTTGAGTTGAGTTATTTTAATATTTTGCATTCTATTATCCAATACAGATGTGGTACCACTATAATATTTCATCTTCTTGTTACATTACATCTGACTGTAGGTCAATGCTTTTGTATTGCAAGTCTGCTTGAGCTTCTTTACCCAAGTCCTGGTTGAAACTGCTCAAAAGAAGGGGCATTGCAGATGCTGAACTTGGATCCTATATGCGCCCATTCATCTCCTGCTTCGGGCCAACAATGTCCATTGTGTTGAGCATGCCAGAAAGGAAACCTGACGCATCTATGAAGCTCGCAGCCGGCAAGACTTGAAGATTTATGATCACCATGGGTGGATACCTCAGCGTCTGGCCAAAGTAGTAAAGAAGAACAAATGGTGGATACCTCAGCGTCTGGCCAAAGTAGTAAAGAAGAACAAACTCGACATTCCTCGAGCCTCTTTTGGTTGCAGAGGGTAGATTGCAGTAGAGCAGTTGGGGGAGAAAAAACAACTGGCTCCATCACTTAATATGAATATTCTTATTCAAATTACGAGCAGCCCACCTCAATATAAATGCTTAAATGTAGGGAAGATATGACTCTCTTTTGCTCATCTTGGTTGTTTGTTCTGAGAATTGATCATATAGATGGATGCCAGTATCTTCAGCGATTGCTGTTGTAATCAAGAACAAAGTGATCGTAACAGCTAAATGTAGGGATAATGAGATCAAAAAGGATGACAAGCAAGACCGAATGTGCAAATATGGTTTACATAATTGTATGTGTGTGCTTAATGAATCTTAATATAAATATGGATACTAATTAGATACTTAAAATTTATATCTGTATCCATATAGAGATCTAAACGAACTTAGTTGATCCACTTTCATCTCAACTTTCATCTAAGTATGCCTCTTAATGAGTTCAATGGAGGTATTGGTTTAGTCTCACAGCCTATCATTCTTCTTATTGCATTATCTGTCGTATTCTAAGAAATTTGGGACAAACTCCTTGACCATATGCTAGTCGCTCACTCATAAGAGAGGTCATTTTAAGAGAAACGAGTACTATCAAGGTTACTCGATAGCTGAAGATGATCTTATCATTCATGTATTAAATGTTTTGGCCTTGGAATTCAAGAGATATCTACCACCTTCTGAGTGACACCTCTATTTCATTTGAAGAGCTACATTATAAGTTGATCGAGCATGAAAATCTGAACTTGCATCTTAGTTGCCACAACCAATCATACATGTTGCACCAATCGTTCTTTATGGCAAGTGATGGGGATAAAATTATCATTGCGCCAACATCCATGTATATGACGAAAAGGCTAGAGCCACTTTCAGTTCTTGACTCGTTAATTATCATGTTTGGAAAAGATAAACTATCATATGATATGGCTGATGAAATCACGTGTGAGTTAACGGTGGAAGTTGAGGTGGCTCCAGCCTCCAAGACGGTCTCATCTTCGGAAGCGGCCCCAACCACCAAGGCGGCCTTGTCTCCGGACTCAGCCCTAGATTTCAAAGTCGATTCTAGTTGGCCTGGGCACCGACTCGGCCCCATAGTCATCATGAGCACCGATTCTGAAGTCGGTCTCCTCACCGACTCCAGAGTTAGTACCGACACCATCATCGGTCTCGACGCCAACACCAGAGATGGTCTTCGAACCTCGACAGGATCGAGCTATCTCAGTACCACAGAAAGGCCGAGCTATCTCCGAACCTTGACAAAACCGAGCTATCTCAGTACCTCATAAGGGTCGAGCTATCTTCGAACCTCAGCAGGACCGAGCTATCTCAGTGCATCGTAAGGGCCGAGCTATCTTAGTATCTCACCAGGATCGATCCTCATCCCTTCAACGTAAGCGTCATTGCTGCTTCAAACCATACCGGATATCTCGGAGGATGAATCACCCTGATCGCAAGAATCATGGAATGAACTTTCCAAAATGGAAACGAAAGCCAAATACAGCACTTCGTCCATGATCAACGGGCCGATTCCCGTAACCGTTGGTATTTTGGCCTTATCAGATGCCAACTCCTAAAGCGCGCCGAAAAATCATGTAACAGTTCACCTCCTCAACATCGCACAAATACAAGTCGCATAACCACGCTCTCGAAGGCAATCTAGTCCCAAAGAAAACTCTAGTAAAGATCATTGCTCCTGAAAAATCATCTCAAGGAGGAAAATCCTTCTGTTGGAACCTTCTTCTCATCTGTTTGCTTATAATCTTCACTGACTTGATGTTAGAGGATTTTCGCGAGGACCATCCCTATGATTCTACATGAGGACTGCCTTGCAGGTCATCCGACAAAAGAGCGCTATTCGGATTCTGACGTGCACCGTTCAAGCCAAAAATAATTTTTGCAGCAACAGCAAGTATGAAACAACTCCAAGAAAAATTTTGATGACAAGCAAAAATTTGGTCGCCAAAGTCATACCATAACATATAGTCAAAGGCGTGGCTAGTGGCAGCAAGGAAGTCCTCCGTATAACCAAAAATTACTTACCAATCATGCGAGTAGAATGGCTATTCGGCCAAATATGGTTATTGGACCCGGTTAGCTCATATTTGTGAACCAATAACAGCAGAATGTCTCTCATCTTTTGGCTATTCCAATAAGTAATCTAAAAATCTTTCGTTGCAATCAAACTATGATGGACCTCGTGAAATAGTTTAAAAGACATTCAGTTTCAAAAATTGCACAAATTGGCTCTGCCAAATTTTGCTCTTCCTCACATTCTTTTCCCTTCAAAATATTCTCTGTGTCCCTTCTATGTAGCAAAATTTAATTTAATTTTACTTTCAAAATTCTGTAAAAAATAATGCTTCTACTGTATTTTTGCTTATTACTTTCTTGTGAAGGATTTGTGCTTAGGGATGGCTCTCACTCAAGGGCCAAATAAGCATAGCTTGTATGTGTATGGGTAGCCAACCATATTGCTTGCTTCTATAGGAGAATCTACAAGAAAATTCACGGCTCGTGTGGTGTTAAAGCCTCTATGGTAAACTGATACAATCGCTTAAGCCAACCTTCTGCTCATCTTTTGTGACATTAAGTTAAAATATGTGCTCTGCCCTTAGACCTCATATTGCAATGTCATCTTTATGTAATTTTTATAGAGGTAATAAGAGAAGTCATAGGGTTCCCTTCACTACTTTAGCTCTTTAAAGTTAAAAATCTTTGGATTTAATTCAAATGTTTAGGATCCAGCTCTAACAAATTATTCTCAAGTATGTTAAAAATTTTACTTAATTTTTCAATTAAATTTTTTGAAATTTATTGCTTTGAAAATCATGTCAAGTTTTAAAATTAGTTTGCTAATTAAAATCCTCATTTAAGCTAGTCTGAAAGAAGTATAAAAACTTCAAAAGGCGTTTTCATTTTAATTCCTTTTTTGTAAAAAATTAATTTTAATATTAAACTTATAAAATTAGTGTCAAATGATATCAATTTTAAAAACAACTCTTCGAAGAGAACATGAACAGCTTTCAGATCAAGTTCCACCTGAGCGTCAACAAATATATCATATACATCGGGCTGAGCCAAGCAGTCTAAAACTAGTATTGCTGGGCTTGTTTGCACCTGTACCGACAAAACACACTGGTTTCCAATGCCCTGACTTGCGCCAAATCCATAACCGGCACCTACCAAAGGAAAAGTCTTTGCACCTGCCTTTGATAGACAAAGCGCACATCATCAAACGAGTGCATTGGCTGTATGCCCAAGCATGCATGCAAGGCATATCATAGTCTAATGGATCATGACATGCACACTCACACAGATGCATGGCCATTGATGCATATTTTATGCATCGAAAGCCGGTGCATAAATCTTTTCCCCTACCAATTAGAACAATTTTAAAATCCAATGCCTCTTCGAAAAACAGCATGGAATCCCAAATGAAATCAACGAATACCACCTAGAGGAGAACTTATTTAATTAAGTACATCAATATTCACAAACATATTTTATTCAATGTCTTCAAGTGCTCAAGCACCGAACCTGAACACAAATCAGCCACACCCTTATTAGCTGTAGAAAGAAATGCCCATGGCCATCTTAGGTTAGATATGCTGAGTCCTGCGGGCAAACACCCAATGAACTCTATGGAAACACTCCTGCCAAATAACTAGATGGAAACATTAATCAATGAACTGGATGAAAATCATTCCTGGTTGGGTCATCTGCAAATCCTTCGAAAACAGCTGTTGCTACAGAAATTCGTTCTCCAACTCGGGTGCGCTTCCGGCTCCTGATCCAGACGCCGATCTCATCGCCTCGAGATGAAACCTGCAAGACAGTCCACACGCAAAGGATGCTGTGAAGTTGGCCTCTGCGGAGGACCCTCCGACGCCCAAGTCAGTGAAGATTTATAGCAAGCATATGTGAGGAGAAGACTCTCACGGAGAAAATGCTCCTTCAGACTCTTGAGAGAGCTCTAATGGAGTATGAGATTCAGTGAGTGAAAATGAATGCATAAGGGGTGTCTTAGAGTTTACACGCATACCTAAGAGGTTTGAATACTATGGTATTTATGGGTGATCACCTGATTCCTTGGACGTGCCCTGGATGGGGTCTGAAAACTGTTAGGATTTGAATCAAGTTTGTTATGAGGCCGGTAGGATCCGTATCCTGTCAGTTAGAGGATCAACGGCTGGGAGAGCCGGTTGATGCTTTAAGGTTCAATGATCACACAGACCTAGGCCACTCTCGCAGATTCTAGGCCACTTCTGGCATGATTCATCGCCTGAAATCTTATTCAGCTATAGTGGATTCGAACTCTCCCGCGCCGGATCCCGCAGAGGTATTTTGAATGCCGTGATTTGGCCTGAATGAGGAATAACCTGATTTTCCGAGGTATAGAATGGATCGACTCGAATGACTGAGGAATGGCTCGGCTCGGATGGCCGAAGTATGAGGATAGCTCAGGTTACCGAGGAATAGCTCGGCTCAGATGGCCGAAGTATGAGGATAGCTCAGGTTATTGAGGAATAGCTCGGCTCGAATGGCCGAAGTATGAGGACAGTTCGACTATTGGGGCGACCCCACTTTATCAGTGACTTGGTTTCGTTGCTTAGATGCTAGGCCAGCTAGCCAGCTGGTTAGCAGGATGTTTGGATTGGGCACGATTCCATCGCCAATGTGAGCGGTCAATAATGCAATAATGATTTTACCCCTCATCACATGTCCCCCACTCCCTAGTCCGAAGTGTAATTTGAATATAGGAGTAGAATTTTGAGCAATCTTATTTGGGGATTTAAAAAGGCGGGCAATGATGATCTCTTAAATGACGGGCTGCTGTTACATCATTTTTCGCCGCTGCTCGAGGAGGAAATGCCTCGTTTCCAACAAGTCGCAATAGCGGAGGTTCCGCATGGCAGAAGTCCTTTATTTCTGGCACCCCTATCGGGGTCTTTGGCATCTAGGGCTTTCTTTCTGAAGCACTTATTTAAAGAGGGTTGGGGTGGCACTCCTTCTGCAATGCCCCGTTGTCCCTGCCACAGAGATTTTCGCTCTCTCTGAGCCCTTGCTTGTCTGTTCGTGTCTTACCCCCTATTCAGCCAACATGAGCGGTCCAGGTGATGTTGCTTTGAGGTAACCTTAGACGATCTGGATAGGATCCGTCGCCATTATAGAGTTCCTCTGGATGTAGCATTATGGGCGCCGAGGACTGAGCATCGGGTTTAAACCGAGCTAAGCCGGGGAGTCTTCTTCTACGAGGAGAGCTTGAGAGCAGGTCTCTGATTCCCTCTTCACCCGTTGATACAGAAGGTGATGAGGTTTTACAACATATGCCCAACAATGGTGGCTCCGAATAGCTGGCGCAACCTCGTCGGGTTCATCTCGATGTGCAGTCACGTTGGGGTGACTGCGACTCTTCCATTATTTTGAGTTTGTTATAATTTGGTTTCCGGGAGGAGTTCTGAGTGGCCCTACATTGGCCCTCGAAAGTCATTTAAGATAATTTCTGATAATCCTTCTTCGATAAAGGGGTGGAAGTGCCGATTTCTCATTGCCGAAGGAAACATTGGCTCAAATTCTTGAAAGGATGGGCCAGTTATGTGAAGGATCCAAAGGCGCGTATGGAGTTGAGCGAGCAGGAAAAAGGGATCTGGCTACCCTTCATAGCGGTCAGGAGGTCTCTGCCAGCACCTTATTAGCAGAGGATGCCCTTTTCGCCGCCGGCTTAGCCCTATCGACCCTCAAGGTGAGTCTTTGTTCTAATGGTTAAAATGTTCATGTGATCTTGCCACTGTTTAACTGAACATCCGCTGTGTTTTTAGCCGAGAGGTCTGCGTTTGCGGGCCAAATAAGGAGGGAGCTGGGCAAGCGCCACAGGGGCTCTGGCTCTGGGGATAAGCATAGATCCGAGAAGAGGGCTCGTCCTTCGGGTCTCGCTCGAGGGAGTCCAGGAGAGACGATGTTGGCCACCGCTCCTCTGCTTCAAAGAGGGAGGAGGTGAAAACGCCAGTTGTAACCGATAAGCCCTCCCTGCCGGGGGGAGGTGAGACAGCAGAGGAGGTCATTGGGGGAAGCTCGGAAAGAGCCGTCGAGGTTCCTTCCCTCCAAATAGTAGTTGTGTCAGATAATGCGAGAAATGTTGCCAGTCAGTCCGGCGATCCTCCTACCGGAGGTTCCTCAGTCACCAGTGGTGAGGAGTCCACAGCGCATGGAAGAGACCCCCACTCAGGCGGAGGGGTCAGGAGAGGCAACGGTGGCTGCCGAGGCTCAAGTGGAGCCACCTGTAGAGAGGTTGGTGGAAGTCGAAGTGCCTCCATTGAGGGTGTCCCTGCTACGGCACCAGGGGATGCCGTGCAAGAAATTAAAGTTCGAATGGAGTCTGCCGAAATTAGGGCAGTAGTCGAAGAGGAAGAGGAAGAGGAGGAGGAATCGCTGGATGAAGGGGGTACTCGGGCCGAGGTTCCCTCCGTCGAGGCCGAAGCATTCGAGGCCTTGCAAGTTGGAGCTCTGACAGGGGAAGCTGAGCGTATGATTCCTCAGGTCGGAATCCCTCAGGCCAGTTCTTCGGCTATGAGCTCCTCGTCCACAGCCCGGAAGTGGATGATATGCTCACTGCCTTGATGAGGTCCGTTCTGCGCGCGGGAGGGAGTTCCTCGACGGACGAGCCTGCTGCCGAGGATATCATTGAGGCGGCTTTCGGCCGGCTTGGGGTGCTAAAGGATGCTTTCCTTCTCCCCGAAATTAGCAACGCTACTCTCATGACGATTGCTTCAAACTACATCTCCCGGGTGAGTCAGGCCAGTTCTTCGGCTATGAGCTCCTCGTCCACAGCCCGGAAGTGGATGATATGCTCACTGCCTTGATGAGGTCCGTTCTGCGCGTGGGAGGGAGTTCCTCGACGGACGAGCCTGCTGCCGAGGATATCATTGAGGCGGCTTTCGGCCGGCTTGGGGTGCTGAAGGATGCTTTCCTTCTCCCCAAAATTAGCAACGCTACTCTCATGACGATTGCTTCAAACTACATCTCCCGGGTGAGTTACTGTACCGAGATTGTAATTCTTGATTGGTCGACCGTGGCATGGTTTCTTACTTGTGTTTTTCTCGCAGCACGCCTTGGTCACAAGAGCGCTGATTTGGCGTTTAAATTTGGCAATTGGGGCCTGCGCTCAGGCCAGGAAGGAAGCGGCTGACCTTCGAGTGAGGATGTATTCAACCAGCCGGCTCTCCAAGGCCTTGGCATCCACTAGGGTGGATTTTGAGAGGGCAAGAGAGTCTCACTGGCTTGCAGCTGAAAGGGCCTCTCGGCTCAAGACCCAAGTAAAAGAGCTCCAGGGTTTTTGCGAGCAATCAGATAAGGCTTGCCTGGAGTTATCCCAGATTAAAGCGCAGTATGACGATGACGTTAAGACCATGCAGCAGTATTTCGAAAAAAAGTGAAACCAGTTGAGGGCTAGTCATGCCGAAGATAGAAATAATTGGAGTAAGAGGCTTGAGGAGGAGGAGCGTAAGTGTCGGCGGCAGCATGATCAGCTCACCGATCTGAATAAGAAATTTACCGATATGGAGAATCGGCTGAAATGGCAAAATGAGCAGATTGCTCGGCTTACTGAAGATCTCGATCGATCTCGGCGGGAAGTTGGGGACAAGAAGTTCCGAATTGATGACCTCAAGGAGGGTCTTCAACAAAACAAGTCGGTCAAGCTGAAGGCCTTGGAAAGGGTTCAGGAGCTGAGCAATGAAATGGCTTGGGGAGGAAGAGGTATAGTGTCTTTCCATTTGTTTGCTTTTGGTACTTTTCTTTTGTTCGTGGGCTCGAATGTTCTGGTGTTTTTGCAGATGGGCAAAATCGAGTTCAAGGTGCAAGAGCAATTTAAAGCTCTAAGGGCGGAATTGTCGTGAGTCGTCAGATGAACGTCGATCTCGGAGGCCAGTTACTGAAGCCAATAACCGGATTGCTTTGGCTGTGGAGGAGTACAGGAGTTCTGCCCAATTTTCTGAGGAGCGTAGAGAGGCTTGTGCCGATGCATTTAGGTTCGGCGAGGAGGAGACTCAGCAAAGATCTCTCGGGCGCATCCCGAATGGGATTTATCTTTTTTGGATGCCGAACATTTTGATGCCTGTACCCTAGGGGCCGAGGAAGCTGAGTATGAGGATATTTCAGACATTGATCTTGATGCTATCATGGGCCCTAATGAGGCCGCGGCTCCCGAAGAATGCCCTCAGCTCGCTGCCGAGGAACCTGAGGTTTTTCTTCGACATTTGAAGTGGGTGAAGCGAGTCGAGTCCTCCCGGATGTTACCGAGGAAGCTCCTGGGACCGATCCGAGCCCTGATTCTTAAGGGTTGCTCGTGTATTTTTGCTTCTAGATTTGTAACCTGGCTGAAACTTTTAATGAATGGATCTTTTGTCTCTACTTGCTTGTCTTTTTCGGACGATCTTTTTGTCGTGAGTTTTTCCAGACGGCGAATGAATCTATTCGTGTTCCTTTCCGGATTGAATGTCCTACTTATTCGAAGTTGAACCGATTTGCTTTGCTGATGTAATCTAGCTCGGTTTAAACTTAAGGAAATGTCTCGATCGAGGCCAAGGCCTAGCAGATGATTCAGCGCGCCGAAGCAGAGAATAGCTCGGCCAGAACCTTAGGAAATGTTTCGATCGAGGCTGAGGCTAGGTGGATAGTTCGATCTATCCGAAATAAGAAATTGGCTCATTTGGTCGAGGCATAAAATGGTTCAGCGCGATACGACCAAAGACTGCGTGAGTACTTTGACTGGGGCCGAGATTTGGCGGATAGCCTAGTCTATAAGAAATCCTCTTGTTTCCCGCCCGAGCAGATGAGATGGATTTTTAATTTGCCGAAGGACACTTTATTTTTTGTGTAAGGCATTTATCTCGTTGGCCTTTTCTAACATAGGTCTTTTTAATGTACGCGACAAGCATTCGATTGCCATTGGATGACATCGTTTTCACAAGGCAATTTTCCAGGCCTGCCCGTATCTCGAGGATCGGCGGACGATTTTCTGCATTTAAGGCTCTTGATTCGAGATCAAAGGAAAATCTTCTGTCGTGTGTTATGGCCTGGGAAATGCGTTTGGCGCGCTTTGAAAAGCGCTCTTTTATCCTGAACCGCCATGTGGTAGCGTGGCCATAGCATTTTGAATCCCGAGGCTTTCTGCTTTAATAGCTGCTCCTGGCTTGTTTGCCTATAAAAAGGGGCAGGAAGCGGGCTGTGCCAGGCCATCCTTCAAAGTCTTTTCTTTCCTATGAGTCGTAAGGATTTCCATGGCGTCTGTTCCATTGAGGTTGAGAGTGGAAAGGCTGAGTTTTCCTTTTGAAAGCTGGCTTGTCCAGATAGCTGGGGCGACGAAGAAGCTACTGAGAGCAAGCAGTCCTCAAGGAAGGAATTTTCGGAGGTCATATGGAGAGCACACGGAAGGCCCACAGAGGTCATATAGGGAGCGCACATATGCGCTTCCTGTGTGTCCTTCACCACTTTCATGGGGATCACGGGAAATGCACGACATACGCACCCCCATGATTACATGAACTTCGCCTCCCTCCCCCAATTTGGATTCCTCAGCTCATCTTCCTGAGGAATCTTCTTCCCATGTGAAGAGGGAGGAAGGCAATGTTGGACTGCTGGTTCTCTACCTTTTATTGTCGGGTAGTGGCTAGCAGTTCAGCATCCCATTTTGGGGTATGCCTCATTGGCATAAGCACCCACGGGCCCTTGGCCTGGTTATGATCCCTTCACATGTTCATCCGAGGGATTCGTGGATGGCCCACTTTGCTCTTTGGCCTTAACCAGTGGCTCAACGAGCTTGTCTGGTTTCTCTGATTTCTGGGGTCGGATGTAAAGACATCGTTATCGACCGAAGCTGCTCAGCCGAGCTTTTATCTTATTTGTATTTCCTATGCTTTGACGCACTTGTAATGCCTCTTGAGAAGTTGTAATCTTTTCATTAATAAGAAAGTTTCTCTCTTTCTTCTTTTAACATCTGTTTCTTTTTCTGATGTGATTGTGTCGAGAGTTGCTACTCTCATTTTATGCTTTCTGTCCGTAGCATAATCTATAAGTTCAGCAGCATTCTTGCTACTTTGTTTTTGCCTAATGTATCATTTAGTTCCCTGTGAGGGAAGTGTTTATCTCTGTGTAGGTCAGAGAAAGGCCTGGGCGGCCCTACGGACTTATGCAATAAACATGATCCTGTTTAAGGAATGATGTACGTATTTCTTTGAGAAGAAATAATTTGCGTAATCTTGCTGATTAGCGGAGAAAGGTTACTAACTTCTGCCGAAGCATAACAGGATGTCTTAGTCGCGTCAGAGTGTTTGAGAAATTGCTCATTTAGGCCGAGGCTTCAAGAACACATCACTCGGTTTGGGCGAGGTCGGTTTGGGCGAGGCTTCAGATAATATATCACTCAGTTTGGCCGAGGCTTCAGATATATATCACTCGGTTTGACCAAGGCTTCATATATTACTTGGTTTGACCAAGGCTTCAGATAATATATCACTCGGTTTGACCGAGGCTTCGGATAACATATCACTCGGTTTGGCCGAGGCTTCAGATAATATATCACTCGGTTTGACCGAGGCTTCAGATAACATATCACTCGGTTTGGCCAAGGCTTCTGATAATATATCACTCGGTTTAACCGAGGCTTCAGATGATATATCACTCGATTTAGCCGAGGTTTCAAGATTATATTTACTTGGCGCTGCCAAGGTACGGAGATCGCTCGGCCCGACCAGAATTTATAAAGATTATATTTTACTTGGCACTGCCAAGGTACGGAGATCGCTCGACCCGGCCGAGGATTTATAAAGATATATTTTACTTGGCGCTGCCAAGGTACGGAGATCGCTCGGCCCGTCCAAAGATTTATAAAGATTATATTTTACTTGGCACTGCCAAGGTACGAAGATCGCTCGGCCCAGCCAGGATTTATAAAGATTATATTTTACTTGGCGCTGCCAAGGTACAGAGATCACTCGGCCCGGCCGAGGATTTATAAAGATTATATTTTACTTGGCGCTGCCAAGGTACGGAGATCGTCACTCGGATTGGCCAGGCTTCAAATAATATATCACTCGGCTAGGCCGAGGCTTCAAGATTATATTTTACTTGGCGCTGCCAAGGTACGAGATCGCTTGGCCGAGGATTTATAAAGATTATATTTTACTTGGCGCTGCCAAGGTACGAAGATCGCTCGACCCGATCGAGGATTTATAAAGATATATTTTACTTGGCGCTGCCAAGGAACGGAGATCGCTCGGCCCGGCCGAGGATTTATAAAGATTATATTTTACTTGGCGCCCAAGGTATGAAGTCCTCCAGCCCGACTGGATATATTTTACTTGGCGCGGCCAAGGTCCAGAGATCGCTCGGCCCGGCCGAGGATTTATAAACCTGTCTCTCATCGTAGCCATCAAAGAAAGCAACGAAAATAGAAATTTTTTGAATTTTCAAATTTAATTCAATGGACAAAGTAAGTTCATGGAACTCTCACTGATGATAAATGCGGAGATTATCCGAGTTCCATGTTCGGGGAATAGATTTCCCATTTAGATCTTGGAGCTTGTAGGTGCCGGGTCTGATCACCTCTGTAATTTGATAAGGACCCTCCCAATTAGGAGACAATTTCCTTGCTCCAATGGCTTTGAGACGAATGCCTTCCGAAGTACCAGATCACCCGGGAAGAAAAACTTCCCTTTGACTCTGGTTGAATGGTAGCGGGCAACCCTTTGTTGGTAAGCCGCCATCGGATCCGAGCTTTCTCCCTGACTTCATCTATCAAGTCAAGATTGGTTCGGAGTTGTTCATCATTGGATTTTCAAGTAGCCTTCAGTGCGAGGGGAGGGGAGTCCGACTCCACGGGGAAAACAACTTCAGTGCAAAAGGCCATCTTGAATGGAGTCTGGCCTGTGGGAGCCCTCTCGGTGGTTCGTACACCCACACACGTGGTGGAGCTCCTCCGCCCATCTGCCTTGTACTTGGTTGAGCCGAGCTTTAATTCCCTGCAATAGAGTTCGATTTGTTACCTCAACCTCTCCATTAGCTTGAGGATGTCCGACCGATGTCAGGCGATAAAGAATGCCATGATCCTCGCAAAACTCCCGAAACTTTGGATTATCAAATTGCTTTCCGTTGTCGGTGATGATGGTGTGGGGAAGACCGAAGGGCAGATGATGGACCTCCACACGAAGTCTTTAGCCCGAGCTTTGGTTATCTGGGCGACTGCTTCGGCTTCAACCCACTTAGTGAAATAATCAATTGCAACAAACAGAACTTCCTTTGCCCCGTTGCGAGGGGGAAAGGACCAAGTATATCCATTCCCCACTTGGCGAAGGGCCAGGGGGATGAGATGGAAGTCAGGTGAGCAGAGGGGAGCCTCTGAATATTTGAGTGTCGTTGGCACGCATCACATGCTTGGACAAGGTCATCAGCATCTTTCTGCATCGTCGGCCAATAATATCCTTGGCGTAGCACTTTGTGGCACAGGGCGCGAGATGATTGCCACAGATGCCTTCATGAACTTCCGAAGAGCATAATCGGCTTCTGATGGATGGAGGCATTTGAGCAATGGCATGGAGAATGATGCTTATATAGCCGATCATCAACCAGAACATAATGAGGATTGCAATTTCAACTTCCTTGCTTCCTTTCTATCGGTGGGCAGCAACCCTTCTTGAGGTATCAGTGCAGGGGGTCCATCCAGGATGGTTCGGTGTCAACCTACATCACGTGATCAACATCGACGATGCTGGGCTTCTCTAGGTTTTCTAGGTTGAATTTTCACTCGAGATCCATCGACTCCGTAGTTGCCAGGCGGGACAGTAGGTCGGTGCGCGCATTTTCAGCCCTTGGGATCTGGATAATTTTGAATTCATCGAAATAGGAAGATAGATCGTGCACCTTTGGAGATATCGAATCATACTCAGCTCTCGAGCCTCGAATTCTCCCTGCACCTGGCTGGCCACCAATTGGGAGTCAGTGTAGGCAATCAGCTTCTTGACTTTAAGCTCACGGGCGATTCAAAGTCCGAAGAGTAAGGCTTCGAACTCTTCCTCATTGTTTGAGGCCGGGAAGGAGAAGCGAATGCCATATTCAAAGGTCGAGCCTTTCGACTGGTGATGACTAGGCCGGCGCCAGAACTGCCCGCGCTGGAGGATCCGTCCGCATGGAGTAACCATGGGGCACTGGGCTTTGGTTGTCCAGGTGAGTTCGTAACTGAGCCATCTTCGGGTATGGAGCATTCGAGGAGGAAGTCTGCTAGAACTTGGGCTTTAATGGCCGGACGCTGCTGATACTGAATGTCGTGCTCGCTCAGTTCGACAGCCCATTTGGTCATTCTCCCCGATGCTTTTGGATGATGGATAATTGCCTTGAGAGGTTGGTCAGTCAGGATGACGACAGTATGCACCTGAAAGTATGGCCGCAACTTTCGGACCGATGTCACTAGAGATAGGACCATCTTCTCGACCCGAGTATACCTCGATTCATCGTCTTTGAGCAGCTTGCTGACATAATAGATAGGTCTTTGGACTTTGTTCTCTCTGACTAGCACCGAGCCAATAGCGCCTTCAGAGACCGCCAGGTATAGGTTCAGCACCTCCCCTGGCTTTAGGCTACTGAGGAGAGAAGGCGAGCCGAGGTATTTCTTGAGGTCTTCGAAGGACTTCTGGCAATCTGGGGTCCACTGAAAGTTTTTGGCCGACCGAAGCACTTTGAAGAAGGGAAGGCATTTCTCGGCCGACCGAGCAATGAAGCGGCTGAGGGCTGCTATCCTCCTGGTGAGGCGTTACACATCCTTGACTAACCCTGGTGGAGCTATTTGCTGCAGGGCTTGGATTTTCTGAGGGTTTGCTTCGATGCCTCGTTGTGAAACCATGAAGCTGAGGAATTTTCCAGAGTTGACTCCGAAGGCACATTTGGTGGGATTGAGCTTCATCTGATATTTTCGAAGTGTGACGAAGCTCTCTGCAAGGTCCTCAATGTGCTGGGATGCCTCCTTGCTTTTTACCAGCATGTCATCAACATACACCTCCATGTTTCGACCGATTTGCTCCTTGAAGACTTTGTTGACCAGCCTTTGGTAGGTGGCACCTACATTTTTCAAACCAAAGGGCATAACTCGGTAGCAATAGATACCTCGGTCGGTGATGAAGGTGTTTTCTCCTTGTCTTCGGGCGCCATTCGGATCTGCCTGTAGCCCGAATAGGCATCCATGAAGGTTAGCGTTTGATGCCCTGAAGTTGAATCCACGAGCTGGTCAATCCGCGGAAGAGGAAAGCTATCTTTGGGCAAGCCTTATTGAGGTCAGTGAAGTCGATGCAGATCCTCCATTTGTTATTCGATTTCTTCACCATGACCATGTTTGCCAGCCAGTCAGGGTAACTAACCTCCGGATAAACTTGGCTTTGATGAGCTTATCCACCTCTTCTTCGATGGCTTTTTGGTCTCGGGCGAAGCTCCTCTTCTTCTGCTTAATGGGCCTGAATGTTTGTCCACACTGAGCGGTGGACTAGGACGTCTGGGCTGATTCAGGCATATTCGATGCAGACCAGGCGAAGGCATCGGCATTCCTCCGAAGGAACTCGATCAATTCATGTCGAAGCTTTCCTTCTAGCTGTGATCCGACCTTTATAGTTCGGTCGGGCCGAGCCTCGTCGAGTGGTATCTCTTCCAGTTCTTTGGGGCTCTCCTCGTTGCTCGGCGAGATCTTCTCGAGCATCCAGCCATCCACCTTGGGCTTTCTGGATTGGAGGTCGGCAACAAAGCAATGCTGAGCTACTATCTGGCTTCCTCGAACAAACCCCACTCCCCATTCATGGGAATTTTATGGCGAGATGGGAATGGAAATGATGGCTTTGAGAGAAATTTGCCCTGGTCTAACGAGGATGGCGTTGTAGGAAATCTGAGCTTGGTCACGAGGAAATCCATGAACACGGTAGCCACACAGGGCCAGGTGCCGGCTCAGACCGACATAGTGATGACTTCTTCAGGGATTATGGAGTCACCTGTGAAGCCCACCAGAATGGACTCCACCGGTCGGAGGCTTTCTACCTGAAATTTTAACCTCACAAAGGCATCGAAATACAGAACGTTAACCAGCTTCCACTATCAACCAGAATCTGGTGTACATCATAATTGTTCATATTTAAAGATACAACCAGAGCATCATCATGGGGTACTGTACTTCCCAAGGTCTTCATCAGAGAAAGTGAGCTCATCGACCCGTGCTTTCTTCGGCGGGTTCTCCTCCTCGCCTGGCCAAGAAGATGGGGATCCACCGTCGTTATCACATTAACGTTGCCGATAACTGGGGGATTTGGCGGTGGAAGCTGGCGAGGCTCAGGCTGGCGATTCTCTTCATTATTTGGCTCAGGGGGGCCCTGAACCGGTTCAGTCTGCCTCGCCTAATCAATTGCTCGATCTATTTTTGAGCTGCCAACAGTCCTCGGTATCGTGCCCGTAGTCCCGATGAAAGAGGCAGTACTTGGCTGGGTCCCTCCGCGCTCCGTTGCCTCGAAGAGGAGGGGTCGAGGAAGCTGATGCTCGATCTCCATCAGGATCTGCGCTCTCAGCACGGTAAGGGGAGTATAGCGGTCGAACCTTCAGGCTGGACTCCGAGTTCGGTCCCGAGGCGCGGTGGAGGAGCCCTGCGGTGGCGGGCGGGCTAGTGCGGTGGGCCCACTGCTTGTCTGAGCCCTTTGCCTCTTTCTTCTTCAGCTGCTCAGCCCGGGCTGACCTCCTCGATTCTTCTATCCTGGCGTATTTATCCGCTAGGGACATCATGTCCGAAAGGCTCTTCGAGTAATTCACCTCCAGAGCCAGGTAGAAGTCTCCCTCCTTTGGACACTCCTCCGGCCAGAGCGGACATGGCCACCTCATGGTTGAGATGGTCGACTTTTAGGAGGGCCGTGTTGAAGCGGCCGAGGTAACTCTTTAGTGACTCCCCCTCTCTTTGCTTGATCTCGGAGAGGGAGTCGGATCTCCGTCGCTGGCGACGGCTGCTGATGAACTGGCTAATGAGCAGACAGCTCAGCTCGTCAAAATAATCAATGGAACCTGGTTTTAGGCTGTTGAACCAGGTTCGGGCAGATTCCCTTAGAGTGGAGGGGAAGGTTCTGCACAGGATCGCATCTGATGCCCCGTGGAACATCATGATGGATCTGAAGCTGCTGAGGTGGTCGTCGAGATCGGTGGATCCATGATATAGCTCGATGGTATGGAGCTTGACATGAGGGGGAATCACTTCCCTCATGATCCTTCAGAGAAGGGGATGCCCTGCTCCGCTTTGGCTGGGATGGAGGAGCTTGCCTGGCGGCGTCCAACTCTCGACGCCACTCTTACCGCATCTCCTGCATCTGCTGTTTGATCCCTTCATCCAGAGTGGTATGAGGGATCGGGTGAGGAGAAGATGGCAGCGGTGTCGAATTCTGGAAAGACATCGGGGAGAGGGAGCGAACCCGCCTAGATCGGGCGGGCTCTTCCCTTCAGCTCGCTGCAGAGTCGGCTTCGCCTTTGCGGGCCGATGACCGCGGTCCGCCGCCCCAGGCGGATCGGAAGAAGAGATCACTGGCGAGGCAGGGGCATCGGCCTCTTCACAAGGTTGAGAAGTAGGGATAGCGGCTCCAGGGATCGCCTGGAATCCCTGGACCAATTTGGTCAATGCCTGGACCCGCTGAACCAGAGTGGCGAACTGGTCCAGGGTTACCGCCGTTGCCGGCGGTGAAGGAGTTTTAGTTGGAGGTGGTAGCAGAGGTGCTGCACCGCTAATTGGATCAGGCCTTTGAGAGGCGGCCTGGTCTTGAGCTTCAAATGTAGCTCTCTTCCGATTGGCCATTAGAGGATGCTTTGCTCCGATTTTTGAGTTTGTCTCCTGGATCACAAGTTTATGGGACTTGAGGCCCTTCCTCTAGCGCCAATCTGTTGCCGCGGAAATCCGTTCTTTAACTCGAGTGCACTTTCGGTTCCTGATTCGGACGCCGATCTCGTCGGGGATGGAACCTGCAAGACAGTCCGCACGCAGAGGGTGTTGTGGGGGTTGCCTTCTGCGAAGGACCCTCGACGCCCAAGTCAATGAAGATTCACAGCAAGCAGATGTAAGAGAAGACTCTCATGGAGAAAATGCTCCTTCAAGCTCTTGAGAGAGCTCTAATGGAGTATAAGATTCAGTGAGTAAAAATAAATGCGTAAGGGGTTGTCTTAGAGTTTACGCGCATATCTAAGAGGTTGGAATGATGCTATTTATGGATGATCACCTGATTCCTTGGACGTGCCATGGATGGGGTCTGAAAACTGTTAGGATTCAAATCAAGTTTGTTATGAGGCCGGTAGGGTCCGTATCCTGTCAGTTAGAGGATCAATGGCTGGGAGAGCTGGTTGATGCTTTGAGGTTCAATGATCACACAGACTTAGGCCACTATCGCAGATCCTAAGCCACTTCTGGGCATGATTCATCGCCTAGAATCTTATTCAGCTATAGTGGATTCGAACTCTCCCGCACCGGATCCCGCAGAGGTATTTTGAATGCCGTGGTTTGACCTGAATGAGAAATAACCTGATTTTCCTAGGTATATAATGGATCAGCTCGAATGACCGAGAAATGGCTCGGCTCGGATAACCGAAGTATAAGGATAGCTCGGGTTACCGAGGAATAGCTCGGCTAAGATAGCCGAAGTACGAGGATAGCTCGGATTACTAAAGAATGACTCGGCTCGGATGGCCGAAGTATGAGGACGATTCGAACTGTCGAGGTGACCCCACTTTGTCAGAGATGACTTGGCTTCGTTGCTTAGATGCTAGGCCAGCTGGTTAGCAGGATTTGGATTGGGCGCAACCCCATCGCTAATGTAAAAAATTCAATAATGCAATAACAATTTTACTCCTCATCACATCCAATCCTATATTCCAGAGTGGGCAGGACACTGATGAAGTGATATCTTCAGAAAATTAACTCTGATTTCTTCTTGATACAAACCAACAAATATTTCGTACACTTGCCAATTGCACATTAAATTAGTCCAGTCTAAAAATCATCCGCTGAGTTGTTTTTACAATTTTCCAGGGAAACAAAATTGCTTGTGCTCAAATCTGTTGCATCGTGCTTACGCAAAATTCAAGTGTCTATCGTTCCCACTTACCATACACACTTGGAAGCTAGTCCATCGTAGAACTGTGGACCGAGAGAGGCAACTGTTACAGGGATTGAAAAGGAACAGGGGGCAAAAAGAGGATTTTGACCAAACCAAATAATAACATACCAGGGAATATTTATATTCTGTTACATTCAGAAATCTCCGGTTGTCCCAATCGCAAACAAGATTTGTCGACTGTAGTCAAACTGGGCTTAGTTTGGGTATCCTTGACCTTCAAGCTGCAGGACCTCTCAGGTATGGATGATACCGCAGCAACCAAGATAACTTGGATGAGATTCTGACACTTTGGAATCGTCAACAGGTAAATTTCTGGGTGACATGATTAGGGAGCAAGAAGGAAAAAAATGATTTGATTTCCTTATCAAACATTTGGGTATAGCAGTATATTCACAGGTATGGATGTCAATGCTTGATGATATACGCACTTGTGTGTACACTTGGTGTAAAGAGTCAAAAACTCAAACCACTGTTTAATTGAATTGACACAGATGGTCTGCCAATATCGCTAAGAGGCATTTCCACTCTGACAACTATTCCTGAACTCCCTACATGCCCATTCCACTTGGATCTCCCAAGCTGCCACACACAGACATGTATTAGCGTCTATAAAACATCAAACATTTTCCAACTGTGATCGAAAAAGGACTGCATTATAATACAAAGATTTCAAATAAGGACAGCACCATGCTACCTGTACGTGAACAATTAACTTACAGATAATGAGGCAAAAGCAGAAGGATGCACCGTGCAAGAACATCCATAAATCAGATTGAGTTCCTCCTTGATCGAATGGATGAGTTCTGCATGAATCCCAGGGTTGCTTCCACCAAAAGTGGGACACAAACTAATGAAAAAAGGGAAGGAAAAGAAAACAAGCTTCAACAGTAGGAAGTCAAAGAAGTAAATACGCAACAAATCAAATAAAGAGCCTAGCTACATGATTGATGTAAACCAGAAGCAATGTATATATTTTACTATTAACTGCCTCAGTTTTCCTTAAGCAAATCCATCTTCTGGACCACATTCAATCCATGTCAGAATAGTCATTCAGATTGGTTCAGAATTTCATGAAAAGCAAATTTCATAAGGTATCTATCTTCACTGACCACCTTGGAATTCCAGCCTCTCTCTCTCTCTCTCTCTCTCTCTCTCTCTCTCACACACACACACACACGAATAGTGATTAGACGATATATCTTCACAAACCACCTCAGCATTCCAGACCTCAGATCTCCCCCCCCCCCCCCCCTCTCTCTCTCTCTCTCTCTCTCTCTCTCATGAAAAGCAAATTTCACAAGGTATCCATTTCACTCTGTGTGTGTGCATGTTTTGTACAGAAAAAGAAAACTTTGAGGTTCATTAGAGAATGCACTTGTCTCCTAAGGCATAACTCTTCACACATGGAATATAGAAAGTGGTGATATCATAATTTTTCATCAATACATACCATAAAAACAATAGATTTAGCATTGAAATTACAAGTTACAGGGACAGAGAAATTGTTGACTGAAAACCAGAAAAATAATTCAGGGTCTCAACAAAAGGTAGCATCATCAAATTGATAAGCCGTTTAAAATGTGCATCAAACTTGTATATTTGATTGGAATGTAGGTCATTAATCAGTGTATATTAAACCCAACCAAAGTAGAAAGCATGTTTTAATCCTTCCATAGCATATCTAAAAGAAAGCTCATATATCCTTCATTTCATTCTTTCCATTCCAAACAACTTATTAGACAAACTACCCTTATCTCCAGGGGGCAGAATGATGATGGGATTTGGCACAAAAGAAATAATGAAGCATCAACATTACACCATATGCTCTAATTAGCAGAATATGAGATTGTTTGAGGAAGGAAACCAATTATCATCTACCTGAATTGGATGCCTGGTCGTACCATGAGACCAGATCTTTTCCATGCAACAGCTTGTGCAACACCAAGTGAAAAGGACTTGTCAGGCAATTGCACCATGGGGGTAATCCGTGTCCCTTGTTTATTCTATAAGGAAGATATTAACAACATTTTCAGGCATGTATATCACTATAAGGAGATATGACAAGGACAAAATACAAGTAGAGAACTACAGCAGCATGATACAAAAATACCAATGAAGAAACACTATCACCCAAAATATGGAAAACACAAAAGAAACATAAACTGATTTTATAACAGAAGACTACCAGAAAATTCCACAGAAACTACTTGATATTAAGCTCGTTTGTATGCTTCGTCAAACTTAACAGCTAAGATGGGAAGAGTCAGGTATGGTAACGTTAAACAATTTCCTGTCCATTGCTGCAGCATTTATAAGTTATAGTGTCTCACAACTACTGCCAAAAGTTTATCTCCAATGATTTGGCAGACACTTCCTAGATATAATATCTAACCTTGCAAGAGAAGCTAATTCTTGTTTCTCCTGGATATCGACCTTGAGCTTGAAGCAAGCCGCCAAATAAGGAAGGAAAGCACTAGAAGTCAACCCTTCACCAGCCACGTAAGTAAGCTGCCCATTTGGGAATTGCAGGTCCATGAATGACTGGAAGGGGGAGAAACACCAGGTTAACAACTTCATGATTAGAGTAAGAAACACCATTTGCAAAAGAATTATTGCTGATGCTCTAAAAGACTAAACGGATGAAAAACTAATGAACATATATTTTTGGCACCTATAAAGAACTATGATAGTACGTTCAGAAAATGGGCATTTAAAAAGTAAGCATACAGATATATATATATATATATATGTAACTAGAACATTTGATTGAAATGATTGGTGCTGATTAAGCATAGAATACAATTATAAAGGTAATAATGATTATTCCAATAAAAGGAATAGCAAAAGATAAGTTTTGTCAAATATTGATTATTCCAATAAAAGGAATAGCAAAAGATAAGTTTTGTCAAATAACAATAGCATGATAAGTTTACTACTTCATATTGTCCTGCATGTTTTGATTTATCATGGCCGCATGAGTAATTATCTACCCCAAAAGTAGAAGCATTGCATCAACAGCTCAGCCATTTTTCCAAAGTTAGTTGACAGAGCTTTTACATATAGCAAGAAAAACATAATGCCATCAAAGTACGCAAGAAGCATCTGCCATTTTTTGCGCCCAGCAAGAAAAGTAATTCAGTATGAAATTTTATCCATATCTGTGGGAGCATAAAAATTAACAAAAATAGCTAGGGGAAAATTAATGTAGACTTACACAAGCAGGAGGGTTGAGACAGATCATTGACATCAGCAACCATCTTCTATGTTTTGACCATAGTGCTGGACAGAGGGAATGCATTCCATTCTAAAAGCAAAAGAGTTGTATCAGTAAGCAGAAAACATAGCACCCATGGAACAGCTATCACCATTTATGTGCACCATCAAGAACTTGCAAGGCTTCAATTTGATTGGTGTATAAAAGAGATGTATACTTAAAAAAGAGAAAACTAAATAATACAGTTCTTGTACATTAAAATAAGAATGGAACTAGAAGATATAACAACATAAATGAACAAAATGCATACTGGACATGGTCATAGCTAAACAAGAAAATGAGTGAAAAAATCTGCAGCACTGCAAAAAATTGATCAAGTAGGGGAAGAAACCTACAAGGAACACAGGAGGGAGCAATTTTTCATCAAATTATCATAATGGATTAAAACATTACCCCTTTTGTATGAAAAATATTCTGCTGATTAAGGGAACACAATATCCAGGAAAATTTATGCCATCACTGGGATTAAAGCCGATTTGAATGTGACAGCTTGTTACTATTAATCTCTGCTGCTGTTCTAACAGTGTAGACCTTTACTTAGTGTGTAACTGTTGATTGTATCAATCTCCAGCTGCAACTCGAAAAGGTCATGTGATGTTTAAAAACACTGCATCATTGGGAAGTTAGGCAAGGCCTGCCATTATACAAGGTACAATGGCATATTGAATCCTCATAACGTAAGGCCCACTTTTGTCAATATTAATCATGATCAATCTGATATTTTGTTTCACACTTGTAATAGAGAATATTTGGAACTTACCTTCAATTCAGCAGATTTTTGGTGAAAGTTCATTTAACAGGTTAGCTGTATGCCTTTCTCTATTTCAAATTTATTATCTCTATTTCAAATTTATTGGAAACTTGGGGAATGGAGAGATGTCAAGGCTGGTCAAAAGCTTGCTAAACAAATCTACATCCATCTGTCTTCTCAGCATAGTGGTTGGCCATCTATTAACCTAGCAGCAATGGCATCAAATTTGGAGACCTCAAGTTACTACAAAGATTAAAAATTTTATTCAGAAAATGGCTTGGAAAAGGCTACCTACCACTTCTTGGCGAAGCACCTTGTATTTAAATTCCTCTCCTTTATGCCCTATTTGTCAGCTGGATCATGAGGTTAGTAACATTTGGTTTTTCCAGTGCAGAAAAATTAAACTAACTTGGCAGTTGTTCTACATGCAATTGAAGCATGAAACCACAGACCTGATGATGGCCTATGATGGTGGGTTGGCTTGAACTTGATTGACATTGGTTGTCAAGCACTCAACTACCTACTCAATTCTCAGGATCATGTCCATGCTACTATATGGTATGTTGTTTTGGACTATGGATCCATGTTTTTGTATTTTTGTGGATGTAAAAATTCAATGTATATCAGGAGGCTAATATGCCTATGGATAGGACCACAACAGGGACGTCCTCAAGTGAAATTAATTTATGGGATGGGATTTTCACACACAACTAGGAAAACTGCTGGGTTTTGATATGTTTGGTGCTCATACTAGGAGATAGCTTTGTAAAGTGAGGTATGCAATAGACCCTCTTCTCAATCCCCCAAAAAAAAAAAAAAAAAAAAAGTTAATGAAGCCTCTTGGAAGCACGATTGTTTATTTTGTTTCAATTTCTATTTTTATTGCCTCCTTGGTGATGATTACAAGTTAATTATTTTGCATGGTCCTAGTTTTCTTATCGATTTTAATGGTTTTGACTGCTTTCAAGAAAAGTGAAGGACATGTGCTCAAAACTTAAAAAGCCTCCTATACTTGATGATTTTAATTAGTTTGGCTGCTTTCAAGAAGAGTGAAATGTTTGTGCTCAAAACTTGAAAAGTCTGATATACTTGATGATTTTAATGAGTTCAAGAAAAGTGAAAGGTATGTGCTTAAAACTTAAAGAGTCTCATATACTTGATGAGAAGTGATGGTATTAGCCAATAGTTGGGACAAAACAAATAAGATTCATTTGCAGTAACATAAAGTTGCAAATTACCTGTCAGTCATGACAGAAGGCTCCTCCAATCACATTGGAGCATAACAAGACAGTTTTCACAATGAAAAGAACTAGAACTAGTATCACATGTGAAAAGAAGAACCATCAATGTGACATCCCAAACAAAGTCTACTTTCATCAAAAAAATTGTGAACAGTTTCAGGAAGATGTAATCTAGCAACCAAAATGAGATCACCTAAAATATAAACCACAAGATGACCAATTAGCTTGTATCTGTGATACATAAAGATTGTACGTTCAACCTATGCAAGCTAAGGTAAGCCAAATCCTGTCTTGTAACATCAGTGTTAGTTTGTTGGATCCTTTCGATGCTCTTCTTCATTAAGCACATGTTCATGTCCCTCTTTCAATGAAAGCTTATTTAATACTATTTTGCACTTCAATAACTGAAGTCCTTTTTACACATTTACTCAATCCTTCTGCTCAAGAAGGTCATATTTTAACACCAGCCTTTTCAAATCCCCTCTTGCAACTTACACAAATGTTATTTTTAAACATATGCATAGTTCTCCTTCCCATCTGTCTTTTTGCACATATATGTCCATCTAAAATCAATTCTCTGTAGCTTTACCCTTGACAGAAGATTCAGGTTCAGATACAATCTCCATTCTGAACTCTGTCGTTCTTACTTCAGTCACCCATTGACCATAACATCCTTATTTCTGTTTAAATGCATAATCCCTCCTTATTGTTGAATGTTATAACACATGAAACATTTATAAAAATAAGATTATGAGTGAAAAATGATTCAATTGATGAAAGAAGAGAGAGAGAGAGAGAGAGCATCTAAAGGAGAGTAGCAAGATGTAATGCAATCATTAGACAGTCGATTAAAATCCATTAAACAAGCACAAAAAAAAAGTTGGAAGCAGAATTTTAAGGATAGTCAATAGAAATGCATGCTATCTACTAGCCTATAAGCCACTTAACTTGAAGATGAATTAAAATTAAAGAAGCCCACACTGATCACAAACCAGTTATGACAAAATATTTTCAAATTATTTGGATTTACCTTCCGATCATAACCATACCAAAGCAAGTGTTGCTTTGATAAATGAACTGGTAAAAGAAGCGTCGTATCCCGAATAAACAGTACAGGTCCCAGCTGAAAGAGGAAAAGAGGTGAACCATCGTTTCCTGTGGTTGAACCACCATGTGATGCCTCTACCCTCCACAGGTCTCCCCTTGCAACCAAGGAACTTTCTGTGCCATGGGTTCTACTATCATATGTTGATGTGATATCAATGATCCCCTGCATTTGACATTTTATACATTAAAATTTAAGGTAGTATTAGGTTCTATATCATGAAGCACCCATGAATAATTCTACACTAAACAAGCATTAATAAAAATACTGTTCCCCTCCAAATGTCAGATATAAACTGCAAAAGAGGTTAATTTCAAATAATTTGTAAATATATCAATGGTAGCGCACAGTCAGTACAAGAAATTGATAGCATAATAACTACTGTATAGAACTTAAAAATGCAACAAAAGCAAGAACAATCAAGTCAGCTAACAAGCAGTATCCTAGAAAAAACAAACTGTATTTCAGCATCGTTTTCATCATGGATGAACGGTAGGACAAGTTATGCATGATGCAGACAACAGATGAAGAAGACATTACAGCTTGCCTGACAAGGAAAAAAAAATTAGTAATTCCCACATCCATCAAAATGCAGAAGATCTTGAACTTTTGATGCAAGAGGAACCACATGTAATATGATGAAAAAATAAAATAAAATTCTGCATTTCAAGAACAACTCTAAGAATGAAGCACAAGCTTGACCTCATTCCCAACCACACCTTTTTTCCTTCTATGAATTCAAAAAAAGAGGCTTTCTTATCCTAAACTTGTTCTCTAAGCAGAGCTATGGAGCAATCAGTGTCATAAGCTATGGTACAATCTGTGTCATCACCTAAACAGCGAAACTGAGAATGTAGTTTTCACACTCTTTGGCTCTTGAATCCTGATTAGAGGAATCTAAAGCAATCACCTTGGACCTTTTATCTTGCTCCTGGGCCTTTAGTAGGTACTTAATCCTAAGTTGTCACTATTTAATCCTCTGGGTCACCTGAGGAATCCAGGAGTCTGAACTTCATATAGATCAACCATCTTCTACAAATTTAAAAAAATTGCGATTGAAGCATGTATTAACTTCATGTGCAAGGAATTCTTATAACAGGAAGGATTGAGAAAGACACTTTTTCTTATCACGCCTTGGGGGAATGTTTCAAAGGGAAATCACGCACCACATATGGAGTCATTAAAGGTTCCTTTGATACATCTGAGTAGAAATAGTGTTTAATTGGGATAAAAAGGATTCATAAACAGAAATAGCTTATGAATACTGCGAGATTGAGAATAATTACATAAAGAGACGGTATATGTAAAATACTGCCGATTTTACCTGCGGCCTTTTCAGATGCCCCGAAGCTTTAAGATCAAATCCAAATCCCTCTTCATCGCCCAATTCATCTGAGCTACTGTCGGCTGCCGCCGCTGAGAAACTCCGATCTCCGAACCGCTCCACCGCCAGTCCAAGCACCTCGCCGCCACCACCGCGTCTCTCATCTGCCGGAAGAATGGCAGCGGCCGCCCCGACCTCGTCGTGCCGGAACGGCGCCGGCAGCTGGCGGAAGAACTGCTGCACGACCCCGTTGAGGCAGGCACCGAACTCCGCCCCCGCCTGGCTAAGACGACTCCCGATGTCGAGAATGGCGGAGACGCCGCCGGCGGCGAGGTCCGGCTGACCGGGAACGTGGAAGGTGGGGAGGTCGAGGTCGAATGGCTTCTTCGGTGGGGAAGGCCAGGAGAAGGCCGGGGGGCTCATGTGGGATTGGATCAGGCCGGTGAGTCCCTGGGCGAGGCGGTCGGCGAGGTCCTGGCCATGGCGCTGGACCTCCTCCCACGCTTCAAGGGACCTCTCCACGGACATCGATGGCGGCCGCCGGAGCTAGGGTTTCTCGAATCGATCGAGTGCGGAGGCTAGGGCTTGGTGGGAGATATGGAGCGAAGGAGAGGAGAGAAGAAGGGGAGCATAGAAGAGAGGTCGGAAAATGGCCGGACGTTCAAGGCGAGAGAGATCGAGGCGAAGAACCGGTGGCGTGATGGTAGAATCGGGGGCTTCGCTTTAGCTGTCGGTCGCCCTACTCCTCCGAAACCATGTGGACCGAGGAGGGATGGAGGAGACCTGGGGTGATGATGAGAGGCGGTGACGGGTATCTTATGCTGACAAGGTGTGCTTGCGACCCGGCACGTGGGGTTTAGGAAACCGTTATGGGATTGGGAAGGTCTAGGTTCAGTCCTGAGCGGTTGAGGTAAGGTCTTCCCGCCGCGCACGGACGAAGCAATCCAAAATTCGTCAACGCGGAGATGGGCGTTGGAAGGGTATTTCTATTCGGCCCCAAAAATTGGTAGCGTTTTTTAAATCGGTGCATGGCACCTATTTTAAAGTCAAGGGATAGAATCCAAAGATATTGCATGAAATGTGTTAAAGAAGAAAATGCAAATGATAATTTTTTGGTGCCATTTCAGCCCCCGAGCTCGGCCCAGTCAACTGGAGTGCTGACATGGAATGAGCTGAAATCACCACATGGTATGGCGATTTCAGTAACTTGAAATTACCACATGGTGTGGTGATTTTAAGGCATCGAAATCGCTACTTGGAGTAGTGATTTTCGCTGAGAAATTGCCACTCCATGTGACGATTTCAAGTAACTGAAATCGCCACATGATGTGGTGATTTTCTCAGGCTTTTTAAAATGCCCTCAGCCCGATCGATGCCTGTGTGCGAAGCTTCTTCCTCTCTCGATCGAGCGCTTCTCTCAAAATCGTTCCAATCGAGCGGTCCGATCGAGCGTTCCCAAGCGTTGTTTCTCCCCGGCGTTCCGATCGAGCGTTCCAAGCCTGGTCGGCGGCAAGCGGAGCCTTATTGAAACTCCCCGGCGACCTCCCCCTTCTTCCTCCTCTTCTCTCGATGCCCTCACCTCCCCGGTCGATTACTAGTAAGTTTTTTTTTTTTTTTGCATCATCTTTGTGGCATTCATGATCCAAATGGCCCCGATCTCTTTTGCCATGATCCATGCAAATGGCCCATGACTGTCACAACAGTTGGCTGTGAATGAAGCACTGTGACAGTCATGGGCCCTAATGAGATGTTTTATCTGCAACAAAAGGGAGGATCAAAATTAGATGTAATTAGTTATTTAGATGCTGATCGAATTAAATCTACATGGCCCCTAATGAAGTTGCAACTAGTTATTTAGATGCTGATTTTATTGATCATATAGATGATTATAGAATAATATTTGGACATGCATATTTTTTCCTTTGATGGCACCGTCATTTCTTGGTTTTGCAAGAAATTAGATTACATTTATAAGTGTATACAAGAGGCTAGATGTATTGCTTGTACTATAGTATCTAATTATGCTATTTAGATTCAACGATTTATAAATGTTAAGTTGTTTGCCTTCTGCTAACAAAATTACATTTATAGGCGTACACAAGGGTAATAATGTTGAAGTGTTTTATAAACACATTGATGCAATGAGATATACCGTCAGCTAATAATTCTTTTAACTTGTTATATCAGACATGGCTCATAATGTCTTAGATTCAGGGTCTCGTGATCCTACTGTTCTCACTTTGCAACAGATGCATAGATCAACCAATATATTTCAGGGCGAGGTGTGTATTATTGATCGACGGTCCTTAATTAATTTACATTTGTTTATGTTAATGCGGATGTATCATTGATTTTTTTTTCCAGAAGTTACCGGTTCTTAGATGTCGGCATGATGCATATATATGGAAAGAGACACCGGGAATGTCACACCCACGAGTACAGTATTATCTAGATCATGTCGGCATGTTTGGCATATATCGGATTGGCCAGATTCGACTGGATGTTGGCATTATTTTTGCACTGGTTGAGAGATGGCGGCAAGAGACACACACATTCCATCTACCTTTTGGTGAGGCGACCATTACACTACAGGATGTCAGTATTTTGAGTGCAATTTCGGCCGAGTTTCGGTGGCATTTCGATCGAGTTTCGGTGGAGTTTCGATTGAGTTACGATCGAGTTTTGGTGGAGTTTCGATCGAGTTACGATCGAGTTTTGGTTGAGTTTCAATCGAGTTTCGGTTCAATTTCGGTCGAGTTTCGATTGAGTTTCGGTCGAGTTTTGATTGACGTTTGGCAATTGATTTCTTTCTATTTCGCATTTGGCACTCAGGCAAATGCACAACAAAAAAATTCGGACTGAAATGAGTTTCCGCGGGGGGGTTGGGGTGATTTCTACTGAAATTTTAAGTCCCCCAAAGGATGTGCTCTCGGCCAGGAACCCTAAGAAAATCGCCACTTGGAGTGGCGATTTCAGGGTTGAAATCGCCACTTCAAGTGGCGATTTCAGATGGGGCGCTTGAAATCGCCAAACGAAGTGGCGATTTCAATACTGAAATCGCCACTTCAAATGGCGATTTTAGAATAGGCTGCTTGCGTAGAAGGAAATCTATTCTAAATCGCCATTTGAAGTGGCGATTTCAGTATTGAAATCGCCACTTCATTTGGCGATTTCTGCTGGTGGGCGGAAGGAGGAGGAAATCACCACTCCAAGTGGCGATTTTCTCAGGGTTCCTGGCCGAGAGCACATCCTTTGGAGGACTTAAAATTTCAGCAGAAATCACCCCACCCCCCCCCCCCCCCCCCGCGGAAACACATTTCAGTCCGAATTTTTTTGTGCATTTGCCTGAGTGCCAAATGCAAAATAGAAAGAAATCAATTGCCAAAAGTCAATCAAAACTCGACCGAAACTCAATCGAAACTCGACCAAAACTCAATCGAAACTCACGTCATCAAATGTTAATCATGACAAAAAGAAAATGCATCCATAAATTTTTGATCATAGGCACAAGTACGTCATTAATGCAGCAATATATAGTCTTGTTCCTAAGACAAGTACATCATAGGCACAAGAAAGGCCGTTTTACTTAAAGAGTACATAAATTTACGATCCTGAAGGTCCATCAGTTACATTATGATAACGGTGTCTGGAATGACCCGTTTGCTTGCAAATAGAACATCGAGTTGTTCTTCTAGGCTGAACCTCATCCATCTCGTTATGGATCCGAGTTGACTTTGGCTTTCCTCTTTTCTTTGGCCTAAGACGATCCCGATCAGGTATGCATGTGATCGGTGTTTGCAACCATTAGTCTTCATGTGGTACCGGGTTGAACTCCCCACCCTAGGCAGTAATGTATGAGCGAATACTATATACTTCATCAACAAACGCCGCTGAGTCCATGCCAATCTCTTGGCACACTGCTAACATATGTGTACATGGATATTTATATATTGTCCACTTCCCATATGAACAATTACGGTCACTAAGAGAAACAGTCTGAACGTTGCCTCCACCCCTGAGAGCTTCACTGAACCTCCTTGTCACGACTTCATAAGTAGCTCTTTGCATGTTGTATCTAGTTACTCTGTGCTCATTAGCTTTGGCCTGACCTTCAGCAACCTTAATCGAAATATGAGGAGTGAAAAGGTTGTTAGGGTTCTCCTGTACATACCTTAAGTCTTCTGCGCGTCTCGTGTTGAAGTATTTAACGAGACGACGAAATGTCATCTGAACACATGCAGTAATTGGCACATTTCTAGCTCCCCTCAACACGCAATTAAAAACCTCCGAGAGATTGGTTGTCAATGTTCCGTAGCGAAAGCCCCCATCATGTACCAATGTCCACTTCTCCGGCTCTAACTCCGATAGCCAAGTCCAAGCTTCTGCATTGACTGTTTTATCCTTTCCATCAGAAAGTTAAACTTCCGAAGCTGATGTTCGCTCCCTGCTTTCCATACCGCTCTTTTCAACTGAATATTTGAGAATCTCGAGTTAAAATTACTGCAAACATGTCTCAAACAATATCGATGATAAGCTCTTGGTGGAGCCCATCCAATTTTATTATCAGCTATGGCACTTAGTATACCAGGATGTCGGTCAGATATAAGACAAATGTCATTTCTATCTTTCACAACATGCCTCCTAAGCCTCAGCAAAAACTAGCTCCAGCTAGCTGTACACTCTTCATCCACAATTGCATAGGCCAGTGAAAATATCCTATTATCAGCATCAGTGCCTATCGCAATCAGCATCTTCCCCCAGTACTTTCCAAAAAGATGTGTTCCATCAATAGAAATCACTGTGTGACAATACCAAAACTCCTCAATAGATGGTTGAAATGCTCAGAATACATAATTCAGGACCCGTTCAGAAGAACTTGCTTCACTGTAGAAATCCCAACATATAACTGTTTCAGGGTTAGCATTCTGCAGTGCAAGCATGTATCTAGGAAGCTTTGCATATGACGGTTCCTATTCACCAAATATATCAATCAATGCCCTCTGCTTTCCACGCCATGCTTTGGAATATAACATTGTATAGTGAAATTGTTCTGCAATGGTTGCTATAATAGCTTCAATATTCACACTTGGATCTTTCTCCACAATGTGTCGAACAGCATGGCTAATAACTCGAGAAGTAATATGTTTGTTATCCCGAGTTAAATTACTGAATAAACAAGAGTGCGGCCCTTCATACCTTGTGATCTCAAAAAATCCATGCTTCTTCAACTTGGTAGCACGCAACCTCCACGGACACCATTGAGCAGTACTTAAAGAGGCACATCTCACAGACCAGAATAGTTTTTTCGACTCCACCACATTATATGTGCGATGCTTCTTGATGTGATACATTTCACATGCTCTCTTCAGTTCATCTTTAGTATTAAACAATAATCCTTTAGCAAACTCAGTCATTGATGGATCCCAAAATTGAGAATTTAAGGGTAACTCTCTCGGAGTACTAACACATCCACCATCATGCAAATTCAACTCATCATAAAATTCTAGTACTTGTTCATATGCAAAGGCTTGGTGATCATGTACCTGAGTTGGAATATGTTCTGGATGATTATATGCAGGAATGGAACTAAAGCCAGTCTCATGAACTATATCATCTCCATTTGACTCTTCATCTTCATTTGACTCTTCATCTAAGTTATCATGTTCATGCCAATAGTCATCATCTGCACTCTCGTCTGACTCCATTCCCCGACTATCAATATTACACTGATTGTTTACCACATCATCACTCTGCACTGCTGGCATAAATTCCTCAATCATTGGAAAATCCACTGGAGTCCTAACATGTTCCTACTGCTGGGCTATAGGAGAACTGTTATAAACATTCTCTATATGACCAACACTATATGGCTCTGGAACAACATCCTTTAAAACATAGAGTTCAATACACCGATATTCTGGAAACTTCGAGGGAAATGTCAACATGTGCTCCACATCGTCGTCGTCCTCAATTGGAAGAAGCACATATTTTTATGCAATGTTGGAGATCTCCACATCAATCTGATAATATATCTCTGTACTGGAATTGTTAGAACTGTATGTACCTGATCAACTAACTCAGCAAAACGTGTTCCCGTGCTCAATTTCAAACATTTACATGGAGGTTGATTATAATGTATCCCTTCTTGGCCGCCATGTTCAATTAATCCATCATAATATAGCAGAACACGTACAGTTTCCATCTGAAAAAAGGTGATCCAAAATTTATCTAGCCTCTTGTGTATACGCCTATAAATGTAATCTAATTTCTTGCCAAACCAAGAAATGACGGTGCCATCAAAAGAAAAAATATACATGTCCAAATATTGTTCTATAATCATCTATATGATCAATAAAATCAGCATCTGAATAACTAGTTGCATTTACTTCATTAGCCTAGCACATTAAATGAATATGATGCAAAGATATTTAGAGCATGGGATTTGTGGTTATAAAAAAAAAAATAAACACTCACTGCAGTAATTGACCGGGGAGGCGAGGGCGGTGAGAGGGAAGAGGAGGAAGAAGTGGGAGCTCACCGGGAAAGAAGAGGAAGAAGGGGGTTGCCGCCGAGTAGGAGATCGGGAAAAGACCGATCGAGACGCCAGGGAGAAGGAAGAAGAAGAAGAGAATCGGGCTCTCGGGCTTGAAAAGCCTGAGAAAAACGCCACAAGGTGTGGCGACTTCAAGGTAAGTGAAATCACGACACCATGTGGCGATTTCAAATGAACTGAAATCGCCACATGGTGTGGCGATTTTTGCTCGGTCCCTGTCAACACCCCAGCTTACGGGGCCGAGCTCGGGGGGCTAAAATGGCGTTTTCCCCTTTAACACCTTCCCTGCAAAATCTTTGGATCCCACCCCTTAAATTTAAAACCGGTGCCAAAAGGCACCGGTTTGAAAAACAACTCCCAAAAATTGCTCAGTAGCCTCTTCCTTTTCTTTTCGTACCCTGCTTCATGCCTTCATCTCCTTTCCTTCTCCCTATATGATGCTGTCCTATTTTCTTTCCTTTTTCAGCGCTCTTTTCTTGGGGTCTTCGTCTTCTTTCTTTCTCTTCTCGTCTCCTTTCTATTTCTCGATGCTCTTTTTCGACACAGCCCCGTCTTCTTTTTTTTCATTATCAATTTTTCGTTCAATCAAACAGAATAGAATAGAAAGGCTCTGTTCAGTTCAAACAAGATCTAACATAAGTCCTCTATTCGATCTGATAAGTCAAACCGAATAAAGAGCCTTCGTTCAGCCAAACAGAACCGAACAAAAGGCCCTTCGTTAAAAAAAAATAAGGATATTATTGCTGCTGAAATCTGTCCTTCGACTCGGACGCGATCGGGCTTCCTCTTGGGCAGACCTGCAAACAGTCCTCACGCAAGAGGCGTTGAGGGTGGCCCTCCGTGGAAGACCCTCCGAATCTCAAGTTAGCAGGGAATGGCAATCAATAAATGTGAGGAGAAGGCTCTCACTGAAGAGTCTCTCTAAGGGTGGCCTCTCGAGAGCTCTGAGCAGAGCGTTAATGATGGGAAGGGGTGAAAAGAGGTAGACGGAGAGTAGGCCAGTAAGCAAGCGCGCATACCTGACAAGCCGAAAGACGGTTCTATTTATAGAGGATCACCTGATTCCTTGGGAGTGTCTTGGGTCCGAAAGCTGTTAGGATTCGAATTCAGTTTGTTATGAGGTCAGTAAGATTTGTATCTCGTTAGTTAGAGGATCGACGGCTAGGAGAGCTGGTTGATGTCTTGGGATTCAAAGACGGTGTAGGCTCCAGGGCTCTAGGCCACTCTTGGGTATGATTTTTATTTGAACTCTCCCGCATCGGATTCCGCAGAGGTGCTTGAGTGCATGAGTCTGGCCGAGGCATAAGGATAGGAATGGCTCGGCTGGGGCCGAGAGATAGGAACAACTCGGCTGAGGCCGAGAGATAGGGGTAGCTCGGCTGAGCCCGAGAGATGGAGATAGCTCGGCTGAGGCCGAGAGTCAGGGATAGCTAGGCTGAGGCCGAGAGATGTTATAGCTCGGCTGAGGCCGAGAGATATGACCCGCGCCTTGGGAGTCCTTGGCTCGCTGGGGGCTAAGGCGCCCCCGATCCACTAAGGCTGATTCATCTCTAGCGGGTATTGCACAGCAAGTGGGAGTTAGGGTTGATCCTAACCCCTTGCATGATTATTAATGCAGCGACGATTTTACCCCTCAACACATGCCCCCACTCCCTAGTTCGAAGCGTAGGTTTGGGCGTAGGGAGTACAACTCCAGGTGGCATGATCTGAATGGGTTTGGATTTGACAGCCTGCGTAACAATACCCTAATTAATGCTGCACGGCCACCTTGCCTTTACGGGACAGATCTGTTGCTTTATAGGGGCAACAGTTGGGGAAGTGCCACATAGCAAATCCCGGTTTTTACGGTGCCTGCAACGGCGGTTTCGGATGTTCCGATCAAGACGTCTTATCTTCTCTTTGAGGTGGTTTCCTTCAGGGAAAAGCAAACTCGAAACAGCGCCATTCAATTTCGCAGCGCCCTTTCGTTCCTTCTTGGAGGATCCTGTTCCCCTTCTTCCTTTGCAACATCGCTCGGTGTTTCTTTCAACCAACAGCATGGTGAGGCCTAGCGACCTGATTTCAGAGATTGCTGTTGAAGATTTGGGAAGAATACGCCAGAAGTATGGCATTCCCTTGGATGTCATTTTACGGCTGCCGGAGCCCGAGCATAGGGTCTCGCAAGAGCTGGAGGACGGGATCTTTCTTTACGAAGATAGCCTGAAGGCAGGCCTCCGACTTACCCTTCACCCCTTAGTGAAAGAGATCATGAGGTTCTATAATATCTACCCGACAATGGTGGCTCCTAATAGCTGGCGGATTATCATCGGGTTTATCTCGATGTGTAACCAGGTTCAGGTAACAGCAACTATGTTCTTGTTCTGTGTTTGTTACCATCTGATGTCCGGGAGGAGCTCGGAGTGGTCCTATATCGGACCTCGGAAGTCATTCAGGACGATCATGGATAAACCGTTGTCCATAAAGGAATGGAAGGTTCGATTCTTTATCACCAAAGGAAACATTGGTTCCGGCTTCCCGCGGGGATGGGGAAACCCTGTTAGGGATATGGAAGCGCATCCAGCCCTATCCGAATGGGAGAAGGAGGACCTAGGGGTCCTTCTTGACGGTTGAGTGTTCTTGCTCAATGTTTTGCTATCGAAGGAGGCTCTTTTTGCCGCCGGACTTAGCCCTGTCGACGTACAAGGTAAGTCTTTTTCTTTCTCCCTTCCATTGATTTTATTCGAGCGAGTATGTCTCGGTCTGATTGTTTGCCTACTGCGCTTGCAGCCAAGAAATCTGCACTGGAGGGCCGCATAAAGAAAGAGTTGGGTAAGCGCCCGAGAGAGGCTGGTAGTGCAGAAAGGTGTAAGCCTGAGAAGAAGGTTCATCTTTCTGGAGAGCACTCGCCGGAGGCTGGGCAAGTCAGGGCTAGCCCGCGCTATTTACCATCGAAGAAAGAGGATGTGGGGGAGCCGGCAGTGAGAGAGGGGTCCCCTCAGTTGGAGGAGGGAGCAATAGTCATGACGGAGGAGCAGAGGGCGGAGGAGGACCCAGAGAGGGTGGCCGAGATCCCTTGTCCTTTGGTGGTGGAGATAGTGGATAGCCCGGACGAGGCTCCATCGGAAGTTCAGGGTGGGCCTCGTTGAAGGGCCTCCCTCGGAGGGATTAGAGGGCGGCGACATTGGGCCATCGGAAATGGAGGCTCGGAGGAATTTCCTGCTCGAGAGCTTCCTCCTGAGGAGTCATAGGAGCTAGTAAACAGATCGAGGATTCGGTGGAGCTCGCGGGGGAGGAGCAGGCGCCGATGATTGAAGAAGGTCCTTCGGGTGAGGAAAGAGGACAGGATGATGACCTTCCAGCGAAGCCTCTCCCACTGGAGCCTCGGGAACATTGAGGCCTGGGCTGGCCGAGTTATCCGAGGAATCATAGGCCAGGCTTTTGCTGAAGGAGGCCAGGAGATTGAAAGCTTCTCAGTCGGAGGTTGCCCAGACTGATCCCTCAGATGGGCAGCCTAGGAGTTTGGATCCGGCTATCGAGGAGGCATTCTCTGCTCTGATGAAGTCGGCGTTGTATCCGAGCGGGTCCCATGATGAACGAGTTTGCAGACTTGGATCTTATCAACGCCGCGTTCGGTCAGCGGAACGCAGCGAAGGATATTCATCTCCTTCTTGAAATCAACAATTCCGACCTCATGGAGCTAGCCAGGTCTTACACCTCTCGGGTGAGTTGCTATTCCAGAGTAGTGGGCGCTTTCTAATTAACTTGACCATGCTTCCTTATTCTTATTTGAGTTTTGTTTCGTAGTGCGCTTTGATCACTAGGGCATTGTGCTAGCGCTTGAGCCTGGCGACAGGGGCCAGCGTTCAGGCCAGGAGAGTTAGTACTGAGCTTCGATTGCGAGCAGAGGCGTTTGATAAATTTGAGCGACTTCTGGACACTGCTAATAAGAACTCGACGACGTATCCAGGTTATGGCTTGAAGTTAAGGAACTACGTGGGTTTCGGGTGAGGTACGATGAAGCATGCTCGGAGTTATCATATGTCACATCCAGACATGCTGAAGAAATGGAAATTGCTAGGAAGCAGCTCGACGAAAGTCGAGACAGGCTGGGGAGAGAAACTGCCAAGAAGAATCGCCTGAATAGAATGCTTGGCGAGTCGGAGGAGAAAGTCCGGCAGCTAAATCATTGCATTATTGCCAAGGATGACAAGATCAGATGGGATCAGAAGAAATTGGCCAAGCTTGATAACGAGCTCTCCCAGTTCAAGGAAGAAGCCAACAGCAAGCAGTCGAGGATTAACGACCTCAAGGACAGGATCAAGCTGGTTAAGGCCGACAAGCTTAGCGCCTTTGACGAGGTCGAGGAATTAACCAGGAGATTAGCTCGGTAGGAGGAGGAGGTACGATATCGTCTTTTTAATCTTCCTATCGGCTCATTGTTGCATCAGCTAACCCTGTGTTTGCAGATGGAGAAGGTGAAATTGGAGGGCCGGAGCCAAGTTGCCGAGGCTGAAAGGCATCTCGCCATACTTCGGGGTGAACAAGATGCAAACTGTGCCGAGGCTTTTCAGCTTGGCGCGGAGGAGGTCCGAACTAGAATATCTCGGGAGCATCCGGAATGGGACCTCTCCTTTTTGGATGTTGAATCCTTTGAGGCCTGTACCCCGGGGGCCGAAGAAGTCGAGTACAAAACATCTCAGACGTCGATCTTGACGCAATTTTGAGCTCGAGCGATGCCGCGGCTCCTGAAGGATACTCCAAGCTTGCCGCCGAAGGAAAGATGACTTTTGAAGTGGACGAAGCGAGCCAAGCCTCTTCGAGTGTTGCTGAGGATACCGCTGGGACTGATCCAGCCCCTGATCCTTGAGGGTCATTTGTGTATTTTTTGCTTTTGGACTTGTGGCCTGACTAAAATTTCTGATGAATGGGATTTTCACCTCTATTTATTTGTTTTCCTGGCTGATCTTTTATCTCAAGTTTTCTTCCGACTGCAAACAAATTATAACTCGTTCGCGCTCTTAAGTTGGTTGAACTTGGGCTAGAATAGGCGTCTCGGTCGAGGCCGAGGTATAAGGATTACCCGGTTTGTCCGAAGTAGAGAATGGGCAAGCTCGGCCAAGGCATAAAATGGTCTGGTGCTGCCGAGGAACATAGTTTCAGTCCCGCTCGGAGCGGGTAAGGGAATTCGCCCCACCGAAGCATTGGATAGTTCGACTAAAAATGGTCAAGAATTGCAGGGGTATCCTGGTTAGATCCAAGGTTAAATAGTTCGGCTTGTTCGGAGTGAAGAAGTAGGCGTGCTTTCGGCCGAGGTTCCCCAGTCTGACGCACAGGTTTGGGCGTAAGGAATATAGCTTCAGGTAAAAATAATTTGAATGGAGGGGGTTTGGTCCTGAGAAAGGGGGCGCATCCCGGAGTGCCGCAAAGTTACTGATGATCCTCTTCGATGAGGGAGCGGAACTCTTCGTTTCCCGCAAGCGCCTGCTGAGGCGGTGACACGTGGCATGTCCTGCGATAGTAATGTTGGAACAAATGGTCCTTGGCGATCGAGATACACGCCAGGAGCAGTTTAAAAATGAGTGAAGGAGCACCATCGTTAATCATCTTTTCAGCTGATCTCGTCATATTTTCAGATACTGAGATGGCTTCTAGAGGTGAGGGGCGATCGACCGAAACACCAAGCAGTGGCGTTAGCGGCCGTGGGGGGGCCGCACCACAGTGACCATCGATGGGGAGGTTTTAGCATCACTGTTTGCGGATCGTGAACAAATCTGGAAGACGGTTGAGCAGTATCTGGCCATTACTACAAGAGAGATCGACCTTCTCTGCCAAGACAATAGCCAGCTGGAGAGGCAGGTGGCGTCCCTCCAACGACAAGTGGCCGGGCCAGCTCTACGGCGCAGGGGAAAGCTCAGTGGCACCTGGAGAAGATGATAAGCCTATGTGAGGGCTCATGTACCTTTTTCTTTTCCTTTTGTTTCTCTTTTTGTGGTGAATGAAAAGGAATTTTTGCAATTTTTGTGTCTGCTACCACCTCCAGAACATTTCTCTTATTGTTCGGGTCTTACGAACGAACCACCCTCCCGGGGAATCTCTAGTAATCTTAGCGAGACTAGAGCATGGCGTCCCCGTTTTGACCGAGGTAAACGGAACTCGTAAGTTCCAACCAGAGCATTGCGTATACTCAGCTCTGCCAAGGTATAAGGAGCGTTCCGTTGTTGTTGAGGCAAGGGCAGCTATCTCGATCTGGATTTAAGCATAACATAACGCTCGGTTATATTGAACCGAGAAGAGATGCCTCGGTTTAGTCCGAAGTATAGAGGCAATCTTGGCTTTGAGTTGAAGCACAAGGCGATGTCTCGGTTTATGCCAAGACATAATGGGCGGTTGGGCCGGAGCAGGGGATATCAATGTGCCTTTATTGAGGAGTACTTGACTTCTGCACCTTTTTATTACTCTACCAGTGCCTTGTCTTTTCCAAGGCAAGTTAACCTTCTTTTTGCCGAAATGGATAATACGGCTTTGCAAGCTGCAAAAGGATGCCTCACTATTTTCCGGAGTCATTTATCCCGTCGCCTTTTTCCAATGTATGTCTTTTTAGCGTGTGACATAAGCACTCGTTCATCATTGGAGCATGTCGTTTTCATCGAGCGATTTCCCAGGCCTGTCCGTATCTCAAGGACCGGCGGTCAATTTCCTGCACTTAAGGCTTTTGATTCGGGATCAGAGGAAAATCTTTTGGCATGCATCATGGCATGGGTAACGCGTTTGGCGCACTTCGAGGAGCGCTCTTTTCATCCTGGGATGCCACGTGGGAGTGTGTCCAGGGCATTTTGAATCTCGGGGCTTTCCGCTCTAATAGCTGCTCCCGTCCGTTTGCCTATAAAATGGGAGGGGGCTGTGTTAAGCTATCTCCCAAGGCTTTCTTCTCATGAGTTGTGAGAGTTTTCATGATGTCTGGTCCCCTAGGTTGAGGGTGGAGAGAATGAGCTTTCCTTTTGCAAGTCGACTTCTCTCGGATAGCTGGGGTGATGAAGAAGTTGCTGAAGAGCAGACCGTCCTCAAGAGAGGAACTTCGGAGATCATATGGAGAGCGCACGGGAGGTCCGCAGAGATCACATGGAGAGCGCACATATGCGCTTCCTGTGTGTCCTTTGTGGTTTGCTACGGGGGTTGCAGGGTAGGAAGTGCACATGCACCCTCGTAGTACGCACGAACTTTTCCTTCTCCCTCGGGCTGGTTTCCTTAGCTCATCCGACTGGGGGATCTTTTGCCAGTGAAGAGGGAGTTGAGAGCAGTGCTGGTCTGCTTGTCCCCCACTTTTCATAGTCAGGCAGTGTCCAGCAGCCGGCATCCACTTTGGGGAGATGCATCCTCAGCATCAGCATCCATGGGTCTTCCTTCTGTTCTTCGATCTCTTTGCTCATCCAGAGGACCCATGGGAAGCCGGCTTGGCCTTAACCGGCAGTTCAGGGCGAGCTGATTGGTTGTCTGATCTCTTGGGTCAGATGCCGAAACATCATTATTAACCGAAGCTGACTGAAGCAGTCCGGTCGAGCTATTTACTCGTTTTTATTTCCTGTGCCACGATGCACTTGTAATGCCTCTTAGGAGGTTGTAACTCTTTTTCATTGATGAAGAAAGTTTTATTCTTTCTTCTTTTAGCATCTGCTTCTTTTTCAATGGGATTATGTTTGAGAGTTGCTACACCCATATCACGCTTTTTGTGTCATAGCATATTCTGGTAGCATTCTTGCTACCTTGTTTTTGCTAAGACCGATATTCGGTCCTCATGGAGAAAAGCGTTTATCTCTGCTTGGGTCAGAGTTAGACCTGGGCGGTCTTGTGAACCCACATGGTGAGCATGATCTCGTTTGTAGAACGAAGCAGGTATTTCTTCGGAAAGAGACAGCTCGCGTGTCTTAACTGTTGAGCAGAAGAAGGTTGATTGCTTCTGCCGAAGTATAATAGGACGTCTTAGTTGCATCAGAGTGTTTGAGAGATTACTCGTCTAGGCCAAAGCTTCAGATAACGTTTTATGAGTATGTCATTTGACTTGACCGAGGTTTCAGATAATACATCACCCGATTGTAGTTGATGCTTCAGAATATCACTCGGTTGTTGCTGAGGTTTAAGAATATTGCTCGTTGTTGCCGAGGTTTAAGAATATCGCTCGGTTGTTGCCGGGGTTTAAGTATGCTCGGTTGTTGCCGAGCCTTTTTGGTGTTTTACTTGGCCCTGCCAAGGTACGGAGATATTACTCGGTTTGGCCGAGGATTTTGGTAAGAGACGCGCACCGACTCTAGCCGAGGCTTCTGCGCCTTTTGACCCGGTCGGGGCTTGTAAACTACCCGAATCCAGTCGAAGTTTCTTTACCATTTGGTCCGGCCGGGGCTTGTAAGCTGCCCGAATCCGGTCGGAGTTTTCTTTAACATTTGGTCCGGCCGGGGCTTTTAAGCTGCCCGAATCCGATCGAAGTTTTCTTTACCATTTGGTCGGTCGGGGCTTGTAAGCTGCCCAAATCCAGTCAAAGTTTTCTTTGCCATTCGGTCCGGTCAAGGCTTGTAAGCTGCCCGAATCGATCGAAGTTTTCTTTACCATTTGGTCCGGCTGGGGCTTGTAAGCTGCCCGAATCCGGTCAAAATTTTCTTTGCCATTCGGTCCAGCCGGGGCTTGTAAGCTGCCCGAATCCAATCGAAGTTTTCTTTACCATTCGGTCCAACCGGGGCTTTTAAGCTGCCCGAATCCGGTCGAAGTTTTAGAGATCACTTGGTCCCTAGCCGCACTGGGGGTACTCGGCCATACCAAGTCTTGTAAAATAGGACTCGGCCCAGCCGAGGTAGAGATTTAGCTTAAGACTCGGCCCAGCCGAGGTACGGAGATAGCTCGGCTGTGCCGAGAATGGATGCGTAAGCAGCATCTATTTTCTATTACGACTTTTTGGAAAAATGATTGTAGCGGTCATGCCGCGGATAATAGAAACAAGATGCCAAAGCTGCAAATGGGGCAAGTCTATAGAAAGCGTACCTACTGATGGTATATAGAGATTGTCCGAATTCCACGTCCGAGGAATAGATTTCTCACTCAGATCCTGGAGCTTGTAGGTGCCAGGTCCGATGACTTCTGCCACTTGATAGGGGCCTTCCCAGTTCGGAGACAGCTTTCCTTGCTCTGTCTTGGAGATGGATGCTTTCCGGAGGGCAAGATCACCGGGTAGAAGGATTTTCCTTTGACTCTGGAGGCGTGATAATGAGCCACTCTTTGCTGGTATGCAGCTACTCTGATTCAAGCTTTCTCTCTGATCTCTTCCACTAGATCAAGGTTGGTGCGGAGCTGCTCGTCGTTGGCTTCCTCCAAGTAGCTCTCCACTCATGGAGAAGGAAGCCCTATCTCCACGGGGATGATGGCTTCCGTGCCGAAGGCCATCCGGAATGGGGTCTCGCCAGTGGGGATTTCCGGTGGTGTGGTAGGCCATAGGACGTGGTGAAGTTCATCCGCCCACCTGCCTCGGGCTTTGGCAAGCCGAGCCTTGATCCCTTGAAGCAGGGTCCGGTTACTTTGGCTTCTCTGTTGGCTTGCGGATGCCCTACCAACATAAGGCGGTGGCAGATTCCATACTCCTCGCAGAAACCTCGAAACTTTGGGTTGTCAAATTGCTTGCCATTGTGGTGATAATAGTATGCGAAGGCGAAGTGGCAGATAATGGATCTCACATGAAGTCCCTGGCTCAAACTTCGGTTATTTGGCAATTTCCTCGGCCTCCACCCACTTGGTGAAGTAGTCGATGGCGATGAACAAGAACTTTCTCTGTCCAGTGGCGAGGGGAAAAGGGCCAAGAATATCCATCCCCCACTTAGCAAAGGGCCAAGAAGATGAAATAGGGACCAAACTGGCAGAGGGAAGCCTCTGGATGTTGGAATGTCTCTAACATGGGTCACACGCTCGGACGAGGTCGTCAGCATCTTTTTGCATGGTGGGCCAATAGTACCCTTGGTGCAGCACCTTGTGGCATAAGGACCGGCTCCCCAGATGGTTGCCGCAAATTTTCTCATGTACCTCCCGGAGAGCATAATCAGCTTCGGATGGGCGAAGGCACTTGAGTAGCGCATGGAGAATGACCACTTATACAGCTGGTCGTCGATCAGCACATAGTGGGTGGCTTGCATTTTCAGCTTCCTTGCTTCCTTTCGGTCGGCTGGGTACGACCCTTCTTTAAGATACCTCAGTATGGGGTCAACCAGGATGGTTCGGCCTCGACCTGCATCACTCGGTCTGCCTCCACGATGCTAGGCCTTTCCAGGATCTCTAAGGGAAACTTCCGCTCGGAATCCATCGACTCCGCGTTGCCAGCCGAGACAATAGGTCGGTGTGTGCATTCTTGGACCTTGGGATCTGGATAACCTCAAATTCAGAGAAGTGGGAAAGCAAGTCCCGCACCTGTTGGAGATACCGAATCATGTTCAACTCCCGGGCCTCGAACTTGCCTCGTACATGACTGGCTACCAATTGAGAGTCGGTAAAGGCAATCAGCTTATTCACTTTAAGGTCACGGGCGATTCGGAGTCCAGCGAGCAGAGCTTCATATTCTGCTTCATTGTTGGAGGCTGGGAAGGAGAAGCGAACGCCGTACTCAAAGGTCTCCCCCTCTGGGCTGGTGAGGACTAAGCCAGCGCCAGAGCCATGGGCGTTAGATGATCCGTCGACGTGGAGCAGCCACAGGGCGTCAGGTCTCTGATGCTCAGAAAAGTCCATAGTGGAGCCATCCTCCGGGATGGTACATTCGAGGAGGAAATCAGCTAGAACTTGCGCTTTGATGGTCGGGCGAGGTTGGTATCGGATATCATGCTTGCTTAGCTCGACGGCCCATTTGGCCATTCTCCCTGATGTCTCCGGGCGATGGACCACCGCCTTGATAGGTTGGTCGGTAAGGACCATCACAGAATGCGCCTGAAATATGGCCGCAACTCTGAACCGACGTTATCAGGGCCAACACCAACTTCTCGATTCAGGTGTATCTTGTCTCGGCGTCTCGGAGCAGCTTGCTAACATAGTAGATCGCTTTTGGGTCTTGTTCTCTTCTCTGACCAGCACCGAGCCAACTGCGCCTTCTGAAACTGCTAAGTACAGAAATAACACTTCTCCTGGATTCGGACTGCTGAGGAGAGGTGGTGAGCCGAGATATCTCTTGAGGTCCTCGAATGATTTCTGACATTTGGCGGACCATTGGAAATTCTTGGCAGATCGGAGAGCTTTAAAGAAAGGAAGGCATCTCTCAGCCGATCGAGCCACAAAGCGATTGAGGGCCACGATCCTTCGAGTCACGTGCTGGACCTCTTTGATAGATGCTGGGGGTGCCATTTGCCGAAGGGCTCGAATCTTCTACGGATTGGCTTCAATGCTCCGCTGAGAAACCATGAAGCCCAAGAACTTCCCAGAGTTGACACCAAAGGCGCATTTTGTTGGGTTGAGCTTCATTCGATATTTTCAGAGTGACGCAAAGCTCTCAGAAAGATTCTCAATATGCTGGGATGCTTCTTTGCTTTTGACCAGCATGTCGTCGACATATACCTCCATGTTTCATCTGATTTGCTCCTTGAAGACTTTGTTAACCAACCTTTGGTAAGTGCACATGCATTTTTCAACCAAAAGGTATGACGCGGTAACAATAAGTACCTCAGTCGGTTATGAAGGCGGTCTTTTCTTCATCCCCGGGCGCCATTCGGATTTGGTTGTAGCCGATATGCGTCCATAAAGGTCAACATCTGATGACCGGAAGTGGCATCCACAAGCTGGTCAATCCGAGGGAGAGGAAAGCTGTCCTTCGGGCATGCTTTATTAAGGTCAGTGAAGTCGATGCAGATCCATCATTTACCATTCGACTTCTTCACCATGACAACATTGGACAGCCAGTTGGGATAATTTACCTCCCGAATGAAATTTGCCTTGATGAGCTTGTCGACTTCTTCCTCAATTGCCCTCTGTCGGTCAGGGACGAAGCTCCTTTTCTTCTGTTTCACGGGCTGGGACATCTCATCCACATTAAGATGGTGGACGAGAATGTCTGGGCTGATTCCAGGCATATCAGAGGCGGACCAGGCAAAGACATCGGCATTCCTTCGGAGGAAGTCAATCAGCTCCAACCGGGGCTTCCCTTTCAGTAGCAACCCGATCCTTATGGCTCGGTTAGGTCGGGCTTCATCCAACGGTACCTCCTCCAACTCTTCGGCTGGTTCTCCTCGTTGCTCGGCAAAATCCTCTCGAGCGTCCAGCTCATCAACCTCGAACAGTTTGGATTGAAGGCTAGTGACGAAGCACTGCCGAGCTATAGCTTGATTTTCTCGAACTACTCCCACTCCCCATCCGGTAGGGAACTTCATTGCTAGGTGCGGGATGGAGACAGCGGCTCTAAGGGACATCAGGCCGGGTCTTCCAAAAATTGCATTGTAGGGCGACCGAAGCTTGGTCACCAGAAAATCTGTATGAACAGTGGCAAGACTGGGCCAAGTTCCCGCGCGGACCGTCAAGGTTACGACCCCCTCCGGGGTAATAACATCACCGGTGAACCCCATTAGGGTGGAGTCCATGGCTCGGAGATTCTCCATAAGCAGTTTCATCTTCACAAACACATCAAGATACAAAACGTTGACAGAGCTCCCACTATCAATAAGGATTCGGACTACATCATAATTGTTAAGATTGAGGGATACAACCAACGCATCGTCATGCAAGAACTGTATCTCTTGGAGGTCGCTGTCGGAGAAGGAGAGCTCCTTGGTCCGTGCTTTCTTTAGCGCTGAACCTTCTTCATCGTCCCGCCAGCCCGATGGACTACCGACTACCTCGATCACATTGATATGGCCAGCGACTGAAGGATTTGGAGGAGGAGGCTGCTGGGGCTCAGGCTGGCGGTCGCCTCCATTTCTTGGCTCGGGTACTCTCCTGAATTGGTCCAGCCTACCCCGCTGGATGAGCCTCTCAATTTCGTTCTTCAATTGCCAGCACTCCTCGGTGTCGTGGCCATGATCTCGGTGGTAGCAGCAATACTTGGCGGGGTCTCTCCGGGCGCATTCCCTCGGAGAGGAAGTGGTCGAGGGAGTTGGCGCTCTATCTCATGAAGATCTCCTCCCTCGAGGCAGTGAGTGGAGTGAACCGGTTGAACCTCCTAGGCGGGCTCCGGGTGCGGTTCCTCGGGGCGGCGGAGGAACCCTTTGGCGGCGAGATGGGCTCTGCTGGCGGGCGGATTGATGCTTATCCGATCCCTTGGACTCCTTCTTCCTTGTCAGCTCGGTGCGGGCAGCCCTCCGTGATTCCTCGACTCTGGCGTACTTGTCCGCCAGGGCCATCATGTCGAAAAGGTTCGGAGGGTAGCTAACCTCTAGCGCCAGGTAGAAGTCACTCTCCTTTAGCACTCCGCCTACTAGGGAGGACATGGCCACCTCATGATTAAGGTGGTCCACTTCCAGCATGGCCGTATTGAAACAGCCGAGATATTTCTTCAAGGACTCCCCTCTCTCAGCTTATCCTCAGAGAGGGAGTCAGATCTCCGCCGATGGCGATGGCTGCTGACGAACTGGCTGATGAAGAGGCGGCTCAGCTCGTCAAATGAACCAACAGAACCTGGCTTCAAGGCATTGAACCAAGTTCGAGTGGATCCCCTGAGGGTGGAAGGGAAGGAGCGGCAAAGGATCGCATCTGATGCCCCGTGGAACATCAAGATCGATCGGAAGCTGCTGAGATGGTCGTCGGGATCGGAGGATCCATGGTAAAGCTCGATGGCGGGCAGCTTGACGTGGGAAGGAATCACTTCCTCCATGATCTCCTTGGAGAAGGGAATGCCCTACTCTGCTTTATGCTGGAGCGGATGGGCCTGCTTGGCGGCGTCCAACTCCTGACGCATCTCCCGGAGTTGTCGACGGATCTCCTCTGGCACAGCAGGAGGAGTTGGGCGAGGAGAGAGATGAGACGGTGTCGAGTTGTGATGAGAGAACACCGGAGAAAGGGATCGGGCCCGTCGAGATCGGGGGAGATCCTTGTCATAGACCCCTTGGGGGCTGGCTCAGCTTCCTTAGGGCGACGAGGGGGGTCTGCAACCCCATGCGGGCCGGAAGAAGAGACCGCTGGATGAGCGGGGGTCACATTCTCCTTAGGAAGGTGCGGAGTAGGGGCAGTAGCACGGGGAGCTTCAAAGCGCCCCTGAATCAGATTGGCCAGAGCTTGGACCTGCTGGACCAGCAAGGCAAACTGGTCCTGGGTCACTGGGGCCACCGGTGGCGATGGGGTTTCAACTGGTGGTGGTGGCGGTGCTACGCTGCTCACCGGATCAAGTCTTTGGGAGGTGACCTGATTCCGATCTTCGGAGGTAGCCTTTCTTCGATTGGCTATGGGAGAGGTTCTCTTTCATATCGAGATCCTTGTCTCCTGGATCACAAGTTTATGGGACTTGAGGACCCTTCCTCTAGCGCCAATTTGTTGCTGCTGAAATCTGTCCTCCGACTCGGGCGCGATTGGGCTCCCTCCTGGGCGGACCTGCAAAACATTCCTCACGCAAGAGGCATTGGGGGTGGCCCTCCGCGGAAGACCCTCCGATGCTCAAGTCAGCGGAGATTGGCAATCAACAAATGTGAGGAGAAGGCTCTTGCTAAAGAGTCTCTCCAGGGCTGGCCTCTCGAGAGCTCTGAGCAGAGCGTTAATGGTGGGAAGGGGTGAGCAGAGGTAGAAGGAGAGTAGGCCAGTAAGCAAGTGCGCATACCTAAGAAGCCAGAAGACTGTTCTATTTATAGAGGATCACCTGATTCATTGGGAGCGTCATAGGTCCGAAAGCTGTAAGGATTCGAATCCAGTTTGTTATGAGGTCAGTAAGATTTGTATCTCGTTAGTTAGAGGATCGACGACTGGGAGAGCTGGTTGATGTCTTGGGATTCGGAGATGGTGTAGGCTCCAGGGCTCTAGGCCACTCTTGGGTATGATTTTTGTTTAAACTCTCCCGCACCGGATTCCGTAGAGGTGCTTGAGTGCATGAGTCTGGCCGGGGCATAAGGATAGGAATGGCTCGGCTGGGGCCAAGAGATAGGAACAGTTCGGCTGAGGCCGAGAGATAAGGGTAGTTCGGATGAGGCTGAGAGACAGGGATAGCTCGGCTGAGGCCCAGAGATGGGGATAGCTAGGCTGAGGCCGAGAGATGATATAGCTCGGCTGAGCCGAGAGATATGACCCGCGCCTTGGGAGTCTTTGGCTCGCTAGGGGCTAAGGCGCTTCGATCCACTGAGGCTGATTCATCTTTAGCGGATATTGTACAGCAAGTAGGAGTCGGGATTGATCCTAACCCCTTGCATGATTATTAATGTAGCGGCGATTTTACTCCCTCAACAAATATGAAAAGAAGAAAAAAATGTAAAAAAAAATACGGTGCTAAAGAAAGGAAAGAAAATAGTACCAAAAAAAAGATGTAAGAAAAAAAAGGTACGAAGAAAGAGATGGAGAAAATATTGAGCAAAGGAAAGAGGATAATTTAAATTTTTTTTAAAATGAAAAGAAAAAGGTTGCTGAGCAAAAGTTGCGGTCTGTGGGAGAACATCGCTCAAAATTTTCTCCAAATTTTTTTCCAAGTTTAAATTAAAGTCCTGAGCAAGACTGCAGGTTGACCTTTCAGGACTTTGCATAGCTCCGTGCTTTTAATTTGTTTCTCATTTGTTTTCCTAGCTGTGTTAGAGGAACTGGAAGCTATTTGAATATTTTCTATGGAAATCATGCTTGCATCATTTTTTTAATAAAAAAAAACTTTTTTTACATTGCTTTTTGCTATATATTTGATGATGCAATAAATAAATAAAAATCTAAGAGTATATTGAATTAAGAGGCTTTGAGCTAATGATTTTCAAAAAAATAAAATAAAAGAAAAAGTAACCCTCAAAATTTCTTTTTTCTAAAAATTAGTGCTATTTCATTTTAAAAAAATCGATATCTCCTTTAAGTTGGCTTTTATGCTAGAGTTTTGATAATTTAAAATTAATCATGTTTGACAATTAAGCATAAAAATTTTAATAGTAACGTTTGATTTTTAATAATTTAAGTTTATCATATATTATAATAATTTAATTTTTATGTAAAAGGTAGGTACCTAACGTTGTCAAAGTTTGATAATTTTAGTTTAGTATATATTTAATATACACTTAATAATATTTAGTATTATATTTATATTTAATATATATATATATAATATTTTATACTAATATTAAATTTAATATTAACATTATTTAATATTTTAAACATTATTATATATTTATGTAATAATATATAAATATTAAATTTAAGATTATTGATATTCACGACCTTCTTATATATTAAAATATATTTAAATAATATTATATAAAATAAATAATATATTATTGCATATTTATATATAATATATTGAATATTTATAATATTTAAATATATAATATTTCTAAAATAATTTTATAAATTGTTTCATTTTTATCAGAATATTTTATATTTTAGCTTTAAAAAAGATAACCACTAAAAACAGAATTTATAATAAAAACTAAATCAAATTCAAAAATACGGTAATATAAAATCTGATATTCTTGGATATCCGAACTAATATTATCAAAATAAATCAAAAATAGCAACCTATACCAAGAATGTAATTTTTTTTATAATAATATATTACGGCAAACCAAAATACCACCTTGGGGGCACCTCTGGTCCTTTGAATTTCAACAGCAGGTCACGGGGACTTTGACTGCTATACTGATTATAAAACTTGGATTAGGGTTCTGTTTCGGATGGGGAGGAGAACGGCGATGGCTCTCCTCAAGTGATCAATGAGTACTCAAAGTCCAGAAATGGCTCAGGCCCCTAAATGCAACACAGAATCAGCTCCTCGAAGTTCTGGAGGCCAGAAGTTAGGACAGTACTTTTACTGGCTCATTTCTCCATGAAGAGACTGGTATTTCAACACCTGTTTCAGTCCCACCTATGTCGTTAATTGATCACGAGGAGTGGAATATGGAATACAATTCCACTGGGGCATGCTTCACTGAGGATGATATTAGTGGGGACAACTTTCCTGGAGAGGAGGAGATGACTATTGACAGATCTTGGTACCTTAAGATCATGGTTGAACTTCTCATGGGGACAGACAATGAGGTAAGAGGTTGTTAAGAGGTAAAATTATCATCGCATTAATAATCGTGCAAGGGGTTAGGATTAATCCTGACTCCTACTTGCTATGCAATACCCGCTAGAGATGAATCAGTCTCAGTGGATCGAGGCACCTTAGTCCCTCGGCGAGCCAAGGACTTCCAAGATGCGGATCATCTCTCGGCCTCAGCCGAGCTATAACATTTCTCGGCCTCAGTCGAGCTATAACATCTCTCGGTCTCAGCTGAGCTATTCCTATCTCTCGACCTCAACCAAGCTATCCACCGTGCCTCGCCAGCCGAGCTATCCATTGTGCCTCGCCAGCCGAGCTATCCTTATGCCCCGGCCAGGCCCGGGCACTCAAGCACCTCTGCGGAATCCGGCGCGGGAGAGTTTAAACCAAAATCACACCCGAGAGTGGCCTAGAGCCCTGGAGCCTACACAATCGCCGAATCTCAAGACATCAACTAGCTCTCCCAGCCGTCGATACTCTAACCAATAAGATACGAATCTTACTGACCTCATAATAAACTGGATTCGAATCCTAACGACTTTCGGACCCACAATGCCTCCAAGGAATCAGGTGATCCTCTATAAATAGAACCGTCTTCCGACTTCTCAGGTATACGCACTTGTTTTACTGGCTCACTCTTCATCTACCTCTGCTCACCCCTTCTCGCCATTAACGCTCCGTTCGGAGCTCTCGAAAGGCCACCCTGAAGAGACTCTTCGGTGAGTGTCTTCTCCTTATATTTGTTGATCGCTGATCTCCGCTGATTTAAGCGTCGGAGGGTCTTCCACGGAGGGCCACCCCCAATGCCTCTCACGTGAGGACTGTTTTGCAGGTCCGCCCAGGAGGGAGCCCACTCTGGAGATCGATCGCGCCCGAGTCGGGGGACAGATTTCAGCAACAATAAATTGGCGCTAGAGGAAGGGCCCTCAAGTCCCATAAACTTGTGATCCAGGAGATAAGGGTCTCGATCTTGAAGAGAACCTCTCCCATGACCAATCGAAGAAAGGCTGCTTTTGAAGCTCAGGCCAAGTCGCCTCCCAAAGACCTGATCCGGTGAGCAGTGTAGCGCCGTCACCACCACCAGCTGAGACTCCATCGCCACCAGCAGCCCCAGTGACCAGGACCAGTTTGCCTCACTGGTCCAGCAGGTCCAGGCTCTGGCTCATCTGATCCAGGGGCGCTTTGAAGCTCCCCGTCCAGCTGCACCTGCTACGCACCTTCCTGAAGAGAACGTGGCCCATGTTCATCCAGCGATCTCTTCTTCCGGCCCGCATGGGGTCGTGGACCCCCCTCGTCGTCCTAAGGGAGCCGAGCCAATCCCCCAAGGGATCTTCGGCAAGTATCTTCCCAAGTCTCGGCGGGTCCGATCCCTCTCTCCGATGTTCTCTCGTCACGACTCGACACTGTCTCAGGATTCTTCTCGCCCAGCTCCTCCTGCTATGCCTGAGGAGGAGATCCGCCAACAACTCTGGAAGATGCGTCAAGAGTTGGATACTGCCAAGCAAGCCCATCCGCTTCAGCATAAGGTGGAGCAGGGCATTCCCTTTTCAAAGGATATCATGGAGGAAGTGATTCCCTCACACGTCAAGTTACCCACCATCGAGCCCTATCATGGAACCTCCGATCCCGACGACCACCTCAGTAGCTTTCGATCGATCATAATGTTCCACGGGGCATCAGATGCAATCCTCTACTGCGCCTTCCCTTCCACCCTCCGAGGGTCCGCTCAGACCTGGTTTAATGCCTTAAAACCAGGTTCCGTCAGTTCATTTGATGAGCTGAGCCGTCTCTTCATCAGCCAGTTCGTCAGCAGCCGTCGTCACCAGCGGAGGTCTGACTCCCTCTCTGAGGTTAAGCAGAGAGAGGGGGAGTCCTTAAAGAAATATCTTGGCCGTTTCAATATGACCATGCTGGAGGTGGACCACCTTAATCATGAGGTGACCATATCCACCCTGGCAGGCGGAGTGTTGAAGGAGAGTGACTTTTACCAGGCATTGGAGGTTAGTTACCCTTCGAACCTCTCCGATATGATGGCCCTGGTGGACAAGTATGCTAGAGTCGAAGAATCACGGAGAGCTGCCCGCACCGAGCTGACAAGGAAGAAGGAGTCCAAGGGCTCGGACAAGCACCAATCTGCCCGCCAGCCGAGCCCACCTCACCGCCAAAGGGTTCCTTCGCCGCCGCCAAGGAACCGCATCCGGAGCCCGCCTCGGAGGTTCAACCGGCTCACCCCGCTTACTGCCCCAAGGACGGAGATCCTCATGGAGATAGAGCGTCAACTCCCTCGACCACTTCCTCTTTGAGGGAATGCAGCCCAGAGAGACCCCACCAAATATTGCCGCTACCACCAGGACTATTGCCACGATACTGAGGAGTGCTGGTAGCTGAAGAACTAAATCAAGAGGCTCATCCAGCGGGGTAGGCTGGATCAATTCAGGAGAGCACCCGAGCCGAGGAACGGGGGTGACCGCCAGCCCGAGCCCCAATAGCCTCCTCCTCCGAATCCTTCGGTCGCCGGCCACATCAATGTGATCAAGACGGTCGGTAGTCCGTCAAGCTGGCAGGACGATGAAGAAGGTTCAGCGCCAAAGAGAGCGCGGACTAATGAGCTCTCCTTCTCCGACAACGACCTCCAGAAGATACAGCTTTCGCATGATGATGCGTTAGTTGTATCTCTCAATTTGAACAATTATGATGTAGACCGAATCCTTATTGATAGTGGGAGCTCTGTCAATGTTTTGTATCTCGATGTGTTTGTGAAGATGAAATTGCTCGTGGAGAATCTTTGAGCCATGGACTCCACCCTAATGGGGTTCACTGGCGATGTTATCACCCCAGAGGGGGTCGTAACCTTGACGGTCTGCGCAGGAACTTGGCATCGCGTTGCCACTGTTCACACAGATTTTCTGGTGACCAAACTTCGGTCGCCCTACAATGCAATCTTCGGGAGACCTGGCCTAATGTCCCTTGGAGCTGCTATCTCCATCCCGCATCTAGCAAAGAAGTTCCCTACCAGATGGGGAGTGGGAGTAGTTCGAGGAAATCAAGCTGTAGCTCGGCAGTGCTTCGTCACCAGCCTTCAATCCAAACTGCCCGAGGTTGATGGGCTAGACTCTCGGGAGGACTTCGCCGAGCAACGAGGAGAACCAGTCGAAGAGCTGAAGGAGGTACCGCTGAACGAAGCTCGTCCTGACCAAACCATAAGGATCGGATCGCTGTTGAGAGGGAAACCCCGGTTGGAGCTGATCGACTTTCGCCGAAGGAATGCTGATGTCTTTGCCTGGTCTGCTTCTGATATGCTGGGGATCACCCTAGACGTTCTCGTCCTTTGTCTTAATGTGGACGAGATGTCCCGGCCCATGAAGCAGAAGAAAAGGAGCTTCGCCCCTAAGCGACAGAAGGCAATTGAGGAAGAAGTTGACAAGCTCATCAAGGCAAATTTCATTCGGGACGTAAACTATCCCAACTGGCTGTCAAATGTTATCATGGTGAAGAAGTCGAACGATAAATGGCGGATCTGCATCGACTTCACCGACCTCAATAAGGTATGCCCGAAGGACAGTTTCCCTCTCCCTCGGATCGACCAGCTCATGGATGCTACTTCAGGTCATCAGATGCTGACCTTCATTGACGCATATTCGGGCTACAACCAAATCCGAATGGCGCTCAAGGATGAAGAAAAGACTGCCTTCATAACCGACCGAGGTACTTATTGTTACCGTGTCATGCCTTTTGGTCTGAAAAATGCAGGTGCTACTTACCAAAGGCTGGTTAACAAAGTCTTCAAGGAGCAAATTGGTCGAAACAAAGTCTTCAAGGCTGGTTAACAATGCAAGATGATTATTGATATCTCTCATTGATGATCTAGTCCTTACACCTTGAGATGGATCACCTATGATTAGGTCCTTAGGATGACCATAAGCATATCTCCAATCTCTAGGTAGATCTTGATCATTTTGAACAGTATCAATACCATCATCCTTAGGTGAGTCATCATCCTTAACTTCAGGTTCCTGATCTGAAGATACATTTAATTTTTCAATATCTCTTTCAATCAAAGATGTATCTTCCTCATCATCAATTTTATCTGAACTTGATGCTAAAGACTCATCAAACACTATATGAATGGATTCTTCTACAACTAAGCTTTTCTTATTAAATACTCTATATGCTTTGCTAGATGTAGAATATCCTAGGAAGATACCTTCATCAGACTTTGCGTCAAACTTCCCAAGATTATCCTTACCATTGTTATGAATAAAACATCTACAACCAAATGCATGAAAATAACTTAAATTTGGTTTCCTATTGATCCAAAGTTCATAGGGAGTTTTCTTAAGGATAGGTCTAATTAGGGCTCTATTTAGAATGTAACAAGCTGTGTTTATAGCTTCCGCCCAAAAATATTTTGGAAGTTGGCTTTCACATAGCATGGTACGGGCCATGTCTTCTAAAGTCCTATTCTTCCTTTCTACAACTCCATTTTGTTGTGGTGTTCTAGGTGCAGAGAAGTTATGATGTATGCCTTTTTCAAAACAGAATTTTTCAAATAAGTGATTTTCAAATTCAGTTCCATGATCACTTCTAATAGACACTATGGTAGTGTTTTTCTCATTAGTGACTTTCTTAACAAATTTCATGAATATTGAGAAAGTCTCATCTTTGTGAGCCAAAAACATTACCCAAGTGAATCTAGAGTAATCATCTACTATCACTAGACCATATTTCTTTCCTCCTAGACTTGTGGTTCTAGTAGGTCCAAAAAGGTCCATGTGTAGTAGCTCTAGTGGCCTAGTAGTTGAAACAACATTCTTAGATTTGAAAGAAGTTCTTGTTTGTTTTCCAAATTGACATGCATCACATATTCGATTATTTTCAAAATTTAGACTAGGAATACCTTTAACTAAATCCATTTTAATAATTTGGAAATTAGGTGTGTGCTTGCATGACCTAATCTACGATGCCACAGCCAACCAATCTCATTCATTCTAGCATTATCAGCAACTAAGCAATGATTACTTGGAGATAAATTACTCAAATCAATTAAGTACACATTGCCATAGCGTTTACCAACAAGAATAATGCTATTATCAATGGGATTAGTAACAGTGCAAACAGAAGCTTCAAAGGAGACTTGAAACCTTTGTCACACAGTTGGCTAATACTTATTAGATTATGTTTAAGTCCATCAACATATAAAACATTATCAATATGAGTAGATGGAGTAATTTGAATCTTACCAATGCCCATGATATGGCCTTGACCATTATCACCAAAAGTAACTACTCCACCTCTTTTTGATTCAAGGGTGATGAATTGATCTTTGTCACCCGTCATGTGTCTTGAGCAACCACTGTCCAGGTACCATTTTCTTTTCAGTCTGATGGCTGCAAGACACTCCTGCAAAACATTTATGTCTTAATTTTAGGTACCCAAGCCTTCTTGGGTCCTTCATGGTTAGAAGCATTAAAAATTGTTCCTTTGGGAACCCAAATCATCTTTTTCTTTCTATGTGAAGATTTACACATATATGATTTATGTCCTTTGTCTCCACATTTAAAACAAGTAATGTTTAATGATTTTTCAGCATGTACAAAAATTTTTCAATGATTTTTGCTTTTTAAGTGGATTATATCCTAATCCAGCTTTATCAAAAATAGCCTTTTGATTTTCCAAAATCATATTAAGTTTGATAGAGCTTAGTGTAAATTTATCAACTATAGGCTTAAGTCTATCAACTTCATTTTTCAAACTTTCTTTTTCTTTTATTAAAAGTTCTTTATCAATAACATGCTTTTCATTTTCTAATGATAGTTTTTGCATTTGAGTTTTCAAATCTTTGTTCTTTGAACTTAGGTTTGCAAAATCATCCATTAATTCATAAAAAGCACTATGTAATTCATCAAAAGTGAAGTCATCAAGAAAACTCGGACTTACCTCATCGTTGTCCGCCATGAAGCATAGATTGGCCATTTCACTCTTTTCTTCTTCTTCGGAACTTGTACTTTCCGAATCGCTCCATGTGGCCATCATTGCCTTCTTTTTGAACCTCCGGGTGCCTTTCTTTAGTTGAGGGCATTCAGATTTAAAGTGACCCGGCTTCTTGCATTCAAAACAAATAACTTCCTTTTCTTTGCCCTTGTCCTCATCTTTTCTTGCAAAGGGCTTTTTCTTTTCAAACTTCTTCTTCTTCATGAATCTTTTAAATTTTCTTGTGATGAGTGCCATGTCCTCATCATCACTTTCATCCTCGGATTCATGAGGCTCTTCCATATATTCAGAAATCTTAAGAGCCATATTTCTTTTCTTCTTTGACTCATCTTCATCAACATGTTGCTTGATTTGAAGCTCATGAGTCATCAAGGATCCCAACAGTTCTTCTAGGGGTAGTGTACTTAGATCCTTTGCTTCTTGTATTGCCGTCACCTTAGCTTCCCAAGTCCTAGGCAAGGAACGCAAGACCTTTCTCACAAGATCAGAATTATTATAAGATTTACCAAGACTTTTTAAACCATTAACTATGTCAGTAAATCTTGTAAACATATCAGCAATAGATTCACATGCATCCATTTTAAACAATTCATATTTATGAACTAGCATGTTAATCTTGGATTCCTTGACTTGATTTGTTCCCTCATGGGTAACTTCAAGTCTATCCCAGATTTCCTTAGCAGAAATGCAAATAGATATGCGATTGAATTCATTTGCATCTAATGAGCAGTATAAGACATTCATTGCTTTGGCATTGAGTTGTGCCAATTTTCTATCATGTTCATCCCATTCCGTTTCCGGTTTAGGAATCTCCATGCCATTAACTCTAGCAGTGGGTGTGTGTGGTCCATTGACTATAATACTCCATAGATCATAGTCAAGTGCTTGAATGAATATTTTCATTCTAGCTTTCCAATAACCATAGTTAGAACCATTAAATAAGGGTGGTCTATTAGTAGATTGACCTTCGGAAAAAGATGAACCAGCTTGAGTTGCCATGTGGATCTTTGACTCTTGATCGTTAGATCAAATCAAATGAGCACTAGCTCTGATACCAATTGTTGGTCCAGATAGCAACCCAAGAGGGGGGGTGAATTGGGTTTTTCAAAAATTAAACTCTTTTGAATAGATAACCCCCAGCGGAAATAAAAACTTAGATTCACAGATTTAAAACTAAGCAACTATAAATGAAGAGTTGAAGATAAAGAGACAATCACGGCAAACACAATAGATTTTATAGTGGTTCGGTGTACCTACACCTACGTCCACTCCCAAGTACCTCTTGGGTCCACACTATAATCAAACTGATTACAGCAGAGTTGTTTTGCAAGCTCACAACTCAAACTTGTTGTTTTTCCGGGCGCACAACGAACCCAGCTGGTTTTCAAGGCTCACCAGCACAAAACCTAAAACCACAAGCAAATGCTTGCACAAGGCTAACAGCCTCAACTGAATCAATCACCAGATTGACCCAGCAAACAGTATAATGATTTTACAAAAGCAAACTGCTCCTTCAATGAGCAAATATACAATAATGAAACAATAAATAGAGATTAGGAACCAAAGCCTGATTCGAAGATCTTGGTGGCTTCTTCCTTCTCTTCCTTTGAATGGATCTTCCTTTGAATATGCTCTTGAGGTTCAGAAGATTGAAAAACTAGGGCTTCTCCCTTCTTTTGAGATTTCTTCTAAGTAGAACAGCAAAGGCTTGGAATCTCTTTCTCTTCTCTTGGGGAATGAGTATGATCTTTCCTTACAGGTTTTCCCTCTTTTCTTTTCTGATGGATCTCAAGGATTTTCTCTATTCTTTTCTTTTTGCCTCTTTCTTGATTTTTCTCTCTTCTTTTTGGGATGCAATCACCCTCTTCTTATAGATTCGATTAATCCACAAATAGTGCAAAACTATCCGTTAGAAGCAAGTGAAAAAGGATTAGATCCATAAATAACAATAGCCGTTGGGATTAAAATTGATAAAGTTAAAGTTTAGAGTCGTTCTGACAGTTCTGGAGCCGTGTCTGACATTCTGGAGTCGGCTCTGGCTTTTCTGGAGTCGGCTCTAACTCGAAATAATTTAATCCGCTCGATCTGGAGTCGTCTCTGACTTTTCTGGGGTCGACACAAAATTCTTCTGGAGTCGACTCTAACAGTCGGGAGTCGACTCTAAGTCGTGGCCTGAAAATCCAACGTTCTGTTGTTTCTGATAGAGTCGCTCTCACAGTCCCGGAGTCGACTCTAAGTCTGTGCCATTTTCGGAGTCGGCTCTGCGATTCCATGTGTCGACTCTAATGTCTGCAGTCTTACCTTGACATTAGATTCAAACCAGAACTTGATTTTCCTTCTTGATTTTGATCATTAAATAGACTTATAAACTGAAAGACTTAATCAAAATCATTAGTAACATCAAATGTTATACTCAAATAGTTTTGTTAATCATCAAAATCCTCAATTGGGTCAACAATCTCCCCCTTTTTGATGATGACAAAAACTTTGAGTATATGCATTAAAGAAATTCATTTGAATTGAGAATTTAAAGCTTAGAGACTTTGTAATAGAGAATTTGATGCCAACATTTAAAATGAATAAAATAAACAAAACATGACATCAATCAAAATGATTCAACTTTTATATGGAGAAATTTATTAAGCTCCCCCTGCATTGAATAACTCCCCCTATGTAGATAGACTGTTTTTTCAAAAAATCTCTCATTCTTTCTATTCTCAGAATTGTTCTTCATTTCTTTCTCTTTCTTTTCTTATGCATTATTCTCTTTTTCCTTTTTATGCATTATACACTCATCTCTCCCCCTTTTTTGTTATCAACAATAAGGTGAGTTTTAAAAGCAAATAAGGAATGTTATCAAAGCGAGGATGTTGGTTCGAATAGTCATAAAGATAGGAATTGACATTCATTGACATTCAATCAAAGACAAATTTGTAATAAAAGTGTAATATTCATTCAACCATTTGTACTCCAAAGCAAGATCTATTACATGTATTAAAAAAAGTAAGTAAATCCTATATACATGCTAAGAAAGAAAACAAGAAATCCTAAGATACAACCTAGGATTGATCAAATATGCTTGTACACTATTTTCTTTAGATGTCCGATCATCTCCATAACATCATCTTTTTGGGTTTTCTTAAAGCTTTCAAGACATGCTTCAATCTGAGAAACGGCAAGGTCAATATCTTTCTTTAGTTGACTTGTAGCATGAAGATACTTTCCAGAACCGTCAGCAATCCCTTCCATCCTTTCAAAAATACTATGAAGATCAGCGCTAAAGGATTCGACGGAATTGCTAAGTGAAAAAGAAATCATGTCGAGTCTTGAATTAATCTCATCTTTAATTGATTGAACTCCTCTCTTAATTTACACATATCATTTGTTCTTACACTGTCATACTCAGCAAGTAAAGCCCTGAGCTGACCAATTTGCTCCTCAGAAAATCTTTCTGATGCCATTGCTGACTGATGTGGAAGTTGAGAGCTTGGTCCAGCTTCTGAGGGTCCAGCAGGTGGTCCAGTAGAAGGTCCAGCAGAAGGTCCAGCAGAAGATGGTCCAGCAGATGGTTCAGGAATGTCTTCTCCTCTGACTTCCTCAACTCTAACCTCCTCAGCTCTGGCCTCATGTCCTCTTTTAATCCAGTTTCCATTTTCTTTTCTAAAGCCCATTCGGTGAATTGTAGAGACACTATAGTAATCTGTATGTCTTAACTTTCTTAGTGGCTCATTGTCCATTATAAGAACACCTTGGCTTCTGAAAACTAAAGTTAAAACCATACCATATGGCAATGTAGATCTCTTCTTAGTAGCTGCCTCCGCCATATAGCCTATCATCATCTCAGCAAGATTTAAGGTCTACCAGTGAGTATGCAGTCCATTAATAAAACGTCTCGCTCCGAGACATACTCAAACCTTCCGATTTTAGGAAAAAGAATCCTCCACAGATATTGTGAAGCAGTCTGAGTTCCAAATTAAGTTGATTTGCTAAAATTTCCTCAAACTCAGAACTTCTCTTCCTAACATCCTTGATAGAGCTCCTCCTCTATCTTCATGATGATATTCAATAAGTCCAACAGTAGGCATTTCCAATAAATTACCAAGGATTCGGCTGTGATGACTACCTTTGTTCCTCTTACAACACTTACTAATCCTCCCTCTCCTCTACTTAAATCATTATAAAACTCTCTTACTAGGGCGGGGTAGGTAGGAATATCCAAAGAGCAGACCTTCTCCCATCCCATTTCTTGCAACAATCGCCCAATAGCAAAGCCTTCGGAAATAAAGAAGTTGAAATCGACTTTCCTTCCGGTTGTAATGGCCTTACCAGCTAATTGGTCGACTTTTGGAGAAGATGGTGAGGGTGGAGAGTCATCTTGAGTGGCAGATGAAGAAGATGACGAAGGTTGCCTCCGATTTGAACGGCGCTTCGTCGGAACAGTCGAACCACCAATGGTAGCACGCCTTTTGGGAGCCATTGGATTCGATTGGACTGAGTAATCAAGGGTTTTGAGGGATTTGGAGGGTTTGGAATCAGTTTGGAAGCTTGAAATGGTTTAGGAGACGATAGAAATCGTTTGGGGTCGACTCCGCCCTTTTTATTTTGACCTAGTTCCACTTAGAGTCGACTCCCGAAAATGAGGTGTCGGCTCCGAACCAGAGAATCTGTCAGCGCCCGAATTAGAGTCGGCTCTACAGAAGCCAGAGTCGGCTCTAATTGCCCAGACAGAACATCAAAATAAGAAGGTGTCGACTCCACAAACTGAAGGTGTCGACTCCACAATAGTTTCAGAGAAAAATCAGATTTCAAGGATCTGAAACTGATCAAATTAATCATCAAACTCTAGATAAGTGTTCCTTAACAATTGGGGAAACAATAAATCAACTTTCTAGATAAATTTCCTTATTGAACATAGAGGATTTTCAAGAAATTATAGAAGTCTAGATAGTTGTTGTCCTTAGGAGTTTCAGAAAATTATTCTAAAGGATCACAAACTCCTAATTCTCCTCTAAGATAGCAAAATCTCTCCTCACTCAAAGGTTTGGTAAAGATATCAGCTAATTGATCATTAGTATTAACATATTCAAGACAAACATCTTTGTTAGTTACATGTTCTCTAATAAAGTGATGTCTAATTTCAATGTGTTTAGTTCTTGAATGTTGAATTGGATTTTTAGTTAGATTGATAGCACTAGTATTATCACATTTAATAGGTATTTTATCAAGTGTGATACCATAATCTTCAAGTTGTCGCTTAATCCAAAGGATTTGAGCACAGCAACTTCCAGCTGCAACATACTCTGCCTCAGCAGTGGATAATGCAACCGAATTTTGCTTCTTGCTAAACCAAGAGATTAAGTTACTTCCTAAAAGTTGGCATACCCCACTTGTACTCTTTCTATCTAACTTACAACCAGCATAGTCAGAATCAGAATAAGCAATCAATTTTAAGGTTGAGTCTCTAGAATACCATAATCCTACATTTTTAGTTCCATTTAAGTATCTAAAGATTCTTTTAACAGCAAGTAAATGTGATTCCTTAGGATTAGATTGATATCTTGCACATAAGCAGACAGAAAACATGATATCTGGCCTACTTGCAGTTAGATAAAGAAGTGATCCAATCATACCTCTGTAATGCTTTTGATCTACTTTCTTACCTACTTCATCCTTGTCCAGCTTGCATGAGGGACTCATTGGCGTACCAAGAGGTTTAGCAGATTCCATACCAAATTTCTTGAGTATTTCCTTTGTATACTTTGTTTGGTTAATGAAAATTCCGCTTTCTCTTGTTTGATTTGAAGTCCAAGGAAGAAGTTTAGTTCTCCCATCATGCTCATCTCGAATTCTCCCTGCATTAGCTTAGCAAATTCTTGACAAAGAAGATTGTTAGTAGCACCAAATATAATGTCATCAACATAAATTTGAACGATTAATAAATCCTTTCCTTTTCTTTTAAAAACAATGTTTTATCAACATTTCCTCTAGAAAAGTCATTTTCAATTAAAAATTTACTTAATCTATCATACCAAGCTCTAGGTGCTTGCTTTAAACCATAAAGTGCTTTGTGTAGTTTGAAGACGTGGTTTGGAAATTCATGATCTTCAAAACCAGGAGGTTGTTCAACATAAACTTCCTCATTTATAAAACCATTTAGAAATGCACTTTTAACATCCATTTGAAATAAGTTGAAATTCATATGACATGCAAATGCAAGTAGTAGCCTAATGGCTTCTAATCTAGCAACAGGTGCAAAAGTTTCATCAAAATCTATACCTTCTTCTTGATTATATCCTTTTGCAACTAGTCTAGCTTTGTTTCTAATTACTATGCCATTTTCATCTAATTTATTTCTAAATACCCATTTAGATCCTATTATAGGGTGATTTTTAGGTCTTTCAACTAGGGTCCAAACTTGATTTCTAGTGAATTGGTTTAATTCTTCCTGCATTGCTAACATCCAATAACTATCTTTTCGGCTTCCTCTATAGTCTTAGGTTCTATATGAGATACAAATGCAAGATGATTATTGATATCTCTCATTGATGATCTAGTCCTTACACCTTGAGATGGATCACCTATGATTAGGTCCTTAGGATGACCATAAGCATATCTCCAATCTCTAGGTAGATCTTGATCATTTTGAACAGTATCAATACCATCATCCTTAGGTGAGTCATCATCCTTAACTTCAGGTTCCTGATCTGAAGATACATTTAATTTTTCAATATCTCTTTCAATCAAAGATGTATCTTCCTCATCATCAATTTTATCTGAACTTGATGCTAAAGACTCATCAAACACTATATGAATGGATTCTTCTACAACTAAGCTTTTCTTATTAAATACTCTATATGCTTTGCTAGATGTAGAATATCCTAGGAAGATACCTTCATCAGACTTTGCGTCAAACTTCCCAAGATTATCCTTACCATTGTTATGAATAAAACATCTACAACCAAATGCATGAAAATAACTTAAATTTGGTTTCCTATTGATCCAAAGTTCATAGGGAGTTTTCTTAAGGATAGGTCTAATTAGGGCTCTATTTAGAATGTAACAAGCTGTGTTTATAGCTTCCGCCCAAAAATATTTTGGAAGTTGGCTTTCACATAGCATGGTACGGGCCATGTCTTCTAAAGTCCTATTCTTCCTTTCTACAACTCCATTTTGTTGTGGTGTTCTAGGTGCAGAGAAGTTATGATGTATGCCTTTTTCAAAACAGAATTTTTCAAATAAGTGATTTTCAAATTCAGTTCCATGATCACTTCTAATAGACACTATGGTAGTGTTTTTCTCATTAGTGACTTTCTTAACAAATTTCATGAATATTGAGAAAGTCTCATCTTTGTGAGCCAAAAACATTACCCAAGTGAATCTAGAGTAATCATCTACTATCACTAGACCATATTTCTTTCCTCCTAGACTTGTGGTTCTAGTAGGTCCAAAAAGGTCCATGTGTAGTAGCTCTAGTGGCCTAGTAGTTGAAACAACATTCTTAGATTTGAAAGAAGTTCTTGTTTGTTTTCCAAATTGACATGCATCACATATTCGATTATTTTCAAAATTTAGACTAGGAATACCTTTAACTAAATCCATTTTTAATAATTTGGAAATTAGGTGTGTGCTTGCATGACCTAATCTACGATGCCACAGCCAACCAATCTCATTCATTCTAGCATTATCAGCAACTAAGCAATGATTACTTGGAGATAAATTACTCAAATCAATTAAGTACACATTGCCATAGCGTTTACCAACAAGAATAATGCTATTATCAATGGGATTAGTAACAGTGCAAACAGAAGCTTCAAAGGAGACCTTGAAACCTTTGTCACACAGTTGGCTAATACTTATTAGATTATGTTTAAGTCCATCAACATATAAAACATTATCAATATGAGTAGATGGAGTAATTTGAATCTTACCAATGCCCATGATATGGCCTTGACCATTATCACCAAAAGTAACTACTCCACCTCTTTTTGATTCAAGGGTGATGAATTGATCTTTGTCACCCGTCATGTGTCTTGAGCAACCACTGTCCAGGTACCATTTTCTTTTCAGTCTGATGGCTGCAAGACACTCCTGCAAAACATTTATGTCTTAATTTTAGGTACCCAAGCCTTCTTGGGTCCTTCATGGTTAGAAGCATTAAAAATTGTTCCTTTGGGAACCCAAATCATCTTTTTCTTTCTATGTGAAGATTTACACATATATGATTTATGTCCTTTGTCTCCACATTTAAAACAAGTAATGTTTAATGATTTTTCAGCATGTACAAAAATGTTTTTCAATGATTTTTGCTTTTTAAGTGGATTATATCCTAATCCAGCTTTATCAAAAAAGCCTTTTGATTTTCCAAAATCATATTAAGTTTGATAGAGCTTAGTGTAAATTTATCAACTATAGGCTTAAGTCTATCAACTTCATTTTTCAAACTTTCTTTTTCTTTTATTAAAAGTTCTTTATCAATAACATGCTTTTCATTTTCTAATGATAGTTTTTGCATTTGAGTTTTCAAATCTTTGTTCTTTGAACTTAGGTTTGCAAAATCATCCATTAATTCATAAAAAGCACTATGTAATTCATCAAAAGTGAAGTCATCAAGAAAACTCGGACTTACCTCATCGTTGTCCGCCATGA